>RQTK01000206.1:309776-322721 GCA_003991915.1 Elysia chlorotica | reverse complement strand
AACTATGCAGGGTGACTATGTAGAGAAATAAATGTAAGCGTGCCAAATTTTAGGTCTCTGGGTTTATTCCTTCATTGTCATGCTAAGAACATAGTGAACACCCCTCGTATAATTATTACTTAGGATTAAGCAAGCTTTTTTCCCCTTGCCGTCCCCAGCTGCACTCAACATCGTCAGTGAGGTAGCCGATCACGCCAACGAGAGCATGCGACACGGGGTGAGTCCACTGAGCAGTGCCTGTGTGCAAGGCTATATCGGGGCTGTGGGCGGGGCAGGGCTATGGACGGGGCTGGGCTATGGGCTGGGCTATGAGCATGGCAATGGGCAGGGCAGGGCGGGGCTATATTGGAGCTGTGGGCGGGGCTGGGCTATGAGCATGGCTATGGGCATGGCAATGGGCAGGGATGTTGCTCCTCATCACGGCTACATATATCACAAGATCTCCTAAATTTTATTATAAAGCAATCAAGCCAGGAAATCTTTTTCTTTCTTTTCTTACAATAAGAATTAAAAATAAAATTGTAAAATTTGTAAAACTTTATAGACCAAAGAAAATATTTTTACCTGTAGGCCTATCATATAATTTGAATATATAAGTAAAGCTCACGGCCACCATAACCCCCATAACCCCCATAGAGTGAAGAGTTCTCTGTTTTCTGTTCGCTTCCAGGACAACGTTCAGAAGCTGCTGGAGATCCAGAGGTCACTAGTCGGGTCCTTCGAGGTCATCCAGCCCGGGAGGGTAAGTTTGAGTCCATCGTTTCTGTCTGTTAATCTTTGTTCACTGTCTCTTGATCTTTGTTCACTGTCTGTTGATCTTTGTTCACTGTCTGTTAATCTTTGTTCACTGTCTGTTAATCTTTGTTCACTGTCTGTTAATCTTTGTTCACTGTCTGTTAATCTTTGTTCACTGTCTGTTAATCTTTGGTCACTGTTTGTTAATCTCTTTATTAGCCGCGTGTTGACTTGTTTCTTGATGTAGTTGTTGATTTGTTTTGTTCACTGTTAGCTGATGGTGTCTTTTTTGATGTGTCTATATTCTGGTGTCTAGTTCTGTTTACCGGTATCTTTTTTTGCATGTTTATTATTTCAGATTTTCAATCTGTGTTTTTTCCCCTGGTGTCTAGTTGTGTGTTTGTGTGTGTGTGTGTGTTTTTTTTCCTTATGTCTCATTGTACATGCTTTTTTCTGGTGTCTCATTGTAAATGCTTTTTTTTCTGGTGTCTCATTGAACAATCTTTTTTTCTGGTGCCTCATTGTACTTGCTTTTTTTCTGGTGTCTCATTGTACAATCTTTTTTTCTTATGTCTCATTGTACATGCTTTTTTCTGGTGTCTCATTGTACAATCTTTTTTTCTTATGTTTGTTCACTGTCTGTTGATCTTTGTTCACTGTATGTTGATCTTTGTTCACTGTCTGTTGATCTTTGTTCACTGTCTGTTGATCTTTGTTCACTGTTTGTTGATCTTTGTTCACTGTCTGTTGATCTTTGTTCACTGTCTGTTGATCTCTTTATTAACTGCGTGTTGACTTGTTTCTTGATGTATTCTTTGATCTCTTTTGTTCACTGTTAGCTGATGGTGTCTATTTTCATGTGTCTATATCCTGGTATTTAGTTCTGTTTACCGGTATATTTTTTATTGATGTCTTAATTTTGCATGTTTATTGTTTATTTCAGATTTTCTATCTGTGTTTTTATCCCCCTGGTGTTTAGGTGTGTGTGTCTTTTTTTCTGGTGTCTCATTGTACATGTACATGCTTTTTTCTGGTGTCTCATTGTACATTGTTTTTTTCTTGTGTCTCATTGTACATGCTTTTTTCTGATGTCTCATTGTACGTGCTTTATTCTGATGTCTCATTGTACTTGCTTTTTTTTCTATTGTCTCATTGTACATGCTTTTTTCTTATGTCTCATTGTACATGCTTTTATCTATTGTCTCATTGTACATGCTTTTTTTCTGGTGTCTCATTGTACTTGCTTTTTTCAGGTGTCTCATTGTACTTGCTTTTTTCTGGTGTCTCATTGTACATGCTTTTTTCTGGTGTCTCATTGTACATGCTTTTTTTCTGATGTCTCATTGTACTTGCTTTTTTCTGGTGTCTCATTGTACATGCTTTTTTCTTATGTCTCATTGTACATGCTTTTTTCTTATGTCTCATTGTACATGTTTTTTTCTGGTGTCTCACTGTACATGCTTTTTTCTGATGTCTCATTGTACTTGCTTTTTTCAGGTGTCTCATTGTACTTGCTTTTTCTAGGTGTCTCATTGTACTTGCTTTTCCTGATGTCTCATTGTACATGCTTTTATCTATTGTCTCATTGTACTTGCTTTTTTCTGGTGTCTCATTTTACATGCTTTTTCTGATGTCTCATTGTGCATGCTTTTTTCTGGTGTCTCATTGTACATGCTTTTATCTATTGTCTCATTGTACTTGCTTTTTTCTGGTGTCTCATTGTACATGCTTTTTTCTGGTGTCTCATTGTACATGCTTTTTTCTGGTGTCTCATTGTACTTGCTTTTTTTCTGGTGTCTCATTGTACTTGCTTTTTTCTGGTGCCTCATTGTACTTGCTTTTTTCTGGTGTCTCATTTTACATGCTTTTTCTGGTGTCTCATTTTACATGCTTTTGTCTGGTGTCTCATTGTACTTGCTTTTTCTGGTGTCTCATTGTACATGCTTTTATCTATTGTCTCATTGTACTTGCTTTTTTCTGGTGTCTCATTTTACATGCTTTTTTCTGATGTCTCATTGTCCTTGCTTTTTTCAGGTGTCTCATTGTACTTGCTTTTTCTGGTGTCTCATTGTACATGCTTTTTTCTGGTGTCTCATTGTACATGCTTTTATCTATTGTCTCATTGTACATGCTTTTGTCTGGTGTCTCATTGTACTTGCTTTTTCTGGTGTCTCATTGTACATGCTTTTATCTATTGTCTCATTGTACTTGCTTTTTTCAGGTGTCTCATTGTACTTGCTTTTTTCTGGTGTCTCATTTTACAATCTTTTTTTCTGATGTCTATCTTTGTACGTATATTCCTCAGGTGTTGATTCTGCAGGGAGAGCTTGAGAAAGTCTCCAGGAAAGAGATGCATCCCCGGATGTTCTTTCTGGTGAGACGCTTTCTTTGTTTTGATTTGCGCACCTTCCATTTCAAAATAACAAAATTCAAAGCTTACGTACTGTTTGAAAATTGCTCTAAATGGGGCGCAGACAAGGATATAGCCTTACATCACGCGATGTGAAAAGGTTAATATTGACAGTGGAGTATGAGGAAAGTCCGTGTGCAGAGCACGCAGCGGGTAACCAGGAGCTGTGCGGTTCGAACCTAGGGCTGCTCGCCTTGTCCGCGGCTAGTTGGGTTGGTGTCGTGCAACGCGGCAGACTGAGACAAAGCCTGATATCCTCCCCTGTCTCTGTGGCAGAGTGTGAAAGTTGTCAGACGTTAGTCTTTGGACCCATCTGCTAGTGCTATATGGCTACGCTGCTGCTTGTGAACGTAGAGAGTGATGAATTGCCTTAGACTTCACAATATTTTAGAAGAGTTTTCTTGAAATGTAAAGAATGGGCAATTTTTGGAGAATACTACATTTTTTACTTCAACTTTTAGATAGACTGTATAAAATGAATTTATTAGGTGCTTTATTGTCTATCCAAAACGAAAGTCACAATTCTCAAGAGTTTTATAATTGGATTAACCGATTTTGTGTAGTAATATGTTTTCATTCACTTTCAACTTCTTGTGCATTGCTATCATTTTGTGTGTACATGTTATCTCTTTCTGGATAATATAAACAACTTCAGCAAAGGAGAGGCAGAGCAAAATAGAATCTGAATGTAAGGATTACTTAAACTATATTTAAAAAAATATTTTTTAATTGTTAAAAAAAGATGATGCCATAATTATATTTCTTTTTTCTTCATTTTGTGTGTGTTCCAGTTTTCGGACGTTCTTCTGTACACGACTCCAGTGACCACGGGCAACAAAATCAACAACATCTTACCTCTGATTGGCATGAAGGTGAGTGATGCTGCTGCTGCTGCTGGGTTTTCAGCTTCGTGGGGGATCGACTGTGGACATCACTTGTTGGCAATAGTTATCGGGGCTTCACAAGAGCTGCTCAGTTTGAATTTTTCTTTCCGTGGAAGATTACGTAGCGGCATGAGTGTTGAAAGAAAACTGCCTCTTGCCGCAGCATTGACCTTTTTTATTGGGTGAAGTGAATCTCATGCTGTGTGCACAGTGCTGGAAAATCTCACAGGCCAAACCAGGAAGTCTTCATTGGTTCCTTCACTTCACAATAAACAAAAATACTTTTACATTGTCAAGGAACAAAAGCTATTTGAGAAAAAGAGAAGAAAAAAATCTTACTTTATCAGTGATAATCTGAGGTAGGGGAAGATTACCAGATGAATTTGTCAGTGTTTCATCTGAAATCCATCTTTTTTTTTCAATGTGTTTGATTCTCTCCCTGTGGCTAAGTGAGAAGTCCATGTATCCAGAGTCGGCTGTGGCGGGTGTGGGGGGTGTGGGGCCTCTGGTTGAGTCTCTTGTTGAAGTTCTAGGTCAGAGGGATTCCCACAATCTCGCTACTGTCTAGATATTTGAGATCATGGTAGGAAAAGAAAAACACCAAGAAGAAGAGATGGACTTAATTAAGAAAAAAACATGTTTTAAACTGATCATGTGGACCATTTTGTAGCTGGCACTCATGGCAACGAAGGCACAAAGTTGGAATACAAAGTCCTCTTGTATTAAGTGATGTATAGAGACGGCGGCTGACGTCTTGCTTGTGTGTCGGTCTTTCCCCCCACCCAGGTGATTTCCCCAAAACTGGAGGACCATGAGAACGAGTTTAACATCATCAGCGTCCAGAGATCGTTCACCCTGTGTGCCAGGTAGGCATATCTTTATATCCTTAAGATCTGTTTACATCCATGAAATATTACAATTTTCAATTGATCTCTGTACAGCACATTAAGCTTTTGTTACAAAGGATGGTGCCCAATAATTAAGTTAATTAACATTTTTATATTTTGTTTTTGTTTTGTTGTATTTCTTTTTTTAGTAAATGATAATAGTGCGTTAAATGTCCTTTCTGAGTCCGCTAAGTTGCCTTGTATTTTTTTCAAATGAAATTTTATTCGCTAAATTATTTTGATGGTGAAAAAAAGTTGTACTCCTCAACAAGTTAGGAAAATAGATGTCAGAACAACATGACCAGGCACTGCTTTCCTGAAAATCGACAAAATGTTACTGATTGTCTTGCTGCAAAGCTGAACATTTTACTGATTGTCTTGCTGCAAAGCTGAACATTTTACTGATTGTCTTGCTGCAAAGCTGAACATTTGGCATGATACAGAATACAGAAACTTAATTTCTGCCATTGAGGTGAAATTGCAGATGAAACAAGACTGGTGCAAGACAGTTCCCCAACAATTTTTCAAGATCTATGAATAATGTAGATCCAGTTTTTGAGTTGAGACATTGATCAGGCAGTGGCCCAACATCAGGAAAGTGGCGAGGGAAAATAACTAAATGGAAACATATAAATGCTGCTTTCAGAATTTTTATCCTATTTGTAGTTGGATGTTAGAAAATGCTCTCGTAATTTTGCTGAAATTGTTGGGTTTTTTTTCTTCCAATCATATCCTTCAAAATGAATGAGTGGTCCCACTTTTCTTGGGAATGTAGAAAAGGAAGGCCAGAACCAGTGTCGTTTAGCTGACATTGCTCTCTTCTATCCAAGTTAGAGGGCGAGCTTCAAATGTTAGGTTACTGTTTACTGACATCGCTCTCTTCTATCCAAGTTAGAGGGCGAGCTACAAATGTTAGGTTACTGTTTACTGGCATCGCTCTCTTCTATCCAAGTTAGAGGGCGAGCTACAAATGTTAGGTTACTGTTTACTGTTTACTGGCATCGCTCTCTTCTATCCAAGTTAGAGGGCGAGCTACAAATGTTAGGTTACTGTTTACTGCCAAATGTTAGGTTACTGTTTACCGCCGTGGCCAGCTTGCGGCGTCTGATCGTGGGTCGCCTCCCCTTCCACAGCTCGGCACGGCTGAAGCAGCAGTGGGTGCAGGCCCTGCACACCGCCATCGAGGAAAACGCAAAAAGGCACAACACGTTCGAGTCGGTGAAACAGGGACCGCAGGTAACTCTGTCTGAGAAAACACTTATCATGGTTTGTTTTTATTTATACTAAGGGGAGTGGGATTAACTTAAAAATGTATCTATCCTCTAGCCTTTTGGGAGTATTCATTGTATGAAAGAACGGATTCAGGATAAAGCTTATGAGGGTAAAATCCTTAACGATAAATTATTCACAGACTTTAGACTTCATCTTCATCCAAGCCCCCACCCTATCCCCTCAATTGCAACTCTCTAAAGTTCGCATGTCTTTAGTTTGCTTGTATAAATTATAAAGTAAAATAGATTATGAAGTGATTGTACGCAGCAAATAGCAATGGAATTGTCGAGCAGTGAAGAGGAAAGCTTCCATCGTGTGACGGTCTCTCTCTCTCTGTCTCTGTGTCTGTGTCTGTCTCTCTGTGTCTGGCCAGACGTCGCTGCTGGACAAGGACTTTGTGCTGGGCCACAAGGCGCCGCTGTGGGTGCCGGACGCCCGCGTCACCATGTGCATGCTGTGCCTGGTGGAGTTCACCCTGACCTGGCGGAGGCACCACTGCCGCTCCTGTGGGAGGGTAAGCCTGACACTGACAAATGTCATGTTTTTTCAGTAACCACTTATTTAGGCACCACTGCCGCTCCTGTGGGAGGGTAAGACCAAAACTGGAAATGTCATGTTTTGTTCAGTAACCACTTATTTAGGCACCACTGCCGCTCCTGTGGGAGGGTAAGACCAAAACTGGAAATGTCATGTTTTGTTCAGTAACCACTTATTTAGGCACCACTGCCGCTCCTGTGGGAGGGTAAGTCTGACACTGACAAATGTCATGTTTTGTTCAGTAACCACTTATTTAGGCACCACTGCCGCTCCTGTGGGAGGGTAAGTCTGACACTAGCAAATGTCATGTTTTGTTCAGTAACCACGTATTTAGGCACCACTGCCGCTCCTGTGGGAGGGTAAGCCTGACACTGACAAATGTCATGTTTTTTCAGTAACCACTTATTTAGGCACCACTGCCGCTCCTGTGGGAGGGTAAGCCTGACACTGACAAATGTCATGTTTGTTCAGTAACCACTTATTTAGGCACCACTGCCGCTCCTGTGGGAGGGTAAGCCTGACACTGGAAATGTCATGTTTTGTTCAGTAACCACTTATTGTTTAAATCAAAGCCACCATCTAAGAAGCGATACCTAATGAACATTTCTTTCTATGTATACAATAATCGCTTGTAGTAAATTATAATATTGATTCATAACTAAAACAAGAAAAACCTTCACTTGCTAGTAGTGACACTTGTGTTGTATGTCTTCACTTGCTGGAACATGTAGTGACACTTGTGTTGTATGTCTTCACTTGCTAGTAGTGACACTTATGTTGTATGTCTTCACTTGCTGGAACATGTAGTGACACTCGTGTTCTGTGTCTTCACTTGCTAGTAGTGACACTCGTGTTCTGTGTCTTCACTTGCTAGTACATGTAGTGACACTCGTGTTATGTGCCTTCACTTGCTAGTACACGTAGTGACACTCATGTTCTATGTCTTCACTTGCTAGTACATGTAGTGACACTCGTGTTTTATGCCTTCACTTGCTAATATATGTATTGAGACACTCGTGTTTTATGCATTCACTTGCTAGTACATGTAGTGACACTCGTGTTCTATGTCTTCACTTGCTAGTAGTGACACACGTGTTCTATGTCTTCACTTGCTAGTACATGTAGTGACACTTGTGATCTATGTCTTCACTTGCTGGGACATGTAGTGACACTTGTGTTCTATGTCTTCACTTGCTAGTACATGTAGTGACACTCGTGATCTATGTCTTCACTTGCTGGGACATGTAGTGACACTCTTGTTGTATGTCTTCACTTGCTAGTAGTGACACTCGTGTTCTTTTCCCTCCGCAGATAATCTGTGCTCAGTGTTCACAGAACAAGGCCCCATTGCGGTACCTGAAGTACAAGTCGTCGCGAGTGTGCGACGAGTGTTTCGACAGGCTCAGAGAAGGTGAGGGTTTTATCCAGGCTGTTTTCTTTTTTGTGCGTGCTAACATTAAAAACAAAATATGGTTAGGGTTTTACCTCGCCTATTTTCTTATTTTATTGTCAACATTAAAAACAAGATATGTTTAGGGTTTAATCTCGCCTGTTTTCTTATTTTTGTGCTAACATTAAAAACAAAATATGGTTAGGGTTTTACCTCGCCTGTTTTCTTATTTTTGTGTTAACATAAAAAAACAAGATATGGTTAGGGTTTTACCTCGCCTGTTTTCTCATTTTTGTGTTAACATTAAAAACAAGATATGGTTAGGGTTTTACCTCGCCTGTTTTCTTATTTTTGTGTTAACATTAAAAACAAGATATGGTTAGGGTTTTACCTCGCCTGTTTTCTTATTTTTGTGTTAACATTAAAAACAAGATATGGTTAGGGTTTTACCTCGCCTGTTTTCTTATTTTTGTGTTAACATTAAAAACAAGATATGGTTAGGGTTTTACCTCGCTTTCTTATTTTTGTATTAACATTAAAAACAAGATATGGTTAGGGTTTTACCTCGCCTGTATTCTTATTTTTGTAATCATGAGACCAAGTTCAAGCAGCTATGCATTGAGCAAAGGTCCTACGTTTCCTACGGTGATAAATAAAGTTTCCTGTTTTCTGTATTGTCAAAATTCTTTTCTTTTAACGATTGTTGAAATCTTTTTTCTGTTATATGTTATACGTGTTGTAAAAGTGAATTCCTCTTTGTTTTGGGTTGGGAAATGGAAGGCGGTAATGTGTGATTTTTGATCTATGGTTTGTTGTTTAATTTCCATATATTTGAACTAAGCTTTTGGTGTGTGACCTTTTATTTTTGTGTCTATATTCACACCAATCTCGGCATTCGTTCCTGCTGTCTTCTCTCCAAGCTTGGCATTCGTTCCTGCTGTCTTCTCTCCAAGCTCGGCATTCGTTCTTGCTGTCTTCTCTCCAAGCTTGGCATTCGTTCTTGCTGTCTTCTCTCCAAGCTTGGCATTCGTTCTTGCTGTCTTCTCTCCAATCTCTCAGATCTCTCTAAAGAAGTGGCAAACGAGAAGATCAAAAGGAAGAGGCAGAGCATCTCGGCAGAGGAGGATTCGAGCACCTCCCTCACAGACGATGGTCACAGTGGCGGCGTCGCCAGGGATGGCGTGGACGCTGACGGAGCTGATGTCGCGGCGACCCAGGGCGAGGAGTCGAGCGGCGAGACGCACGAGTCTGGGCTGAGCCTGCACAGCCTGCTGGGTCGATTCACCAAACTGCGCTCGAGCAGCGCCAGACACCAGCGCATGTCCAGCAACGTCAGGCCGTCCGTGCTCAGAGAGGTGCGTGTAGAAACAGTGGTGCACTTATAAATACTCCACCGTAATGCCGTAATAGTGGTGCACTTATAAATACTCCACCGTAATGCCGTAATAGTGGTGCACTTATAAATACTCCACCGTAGTGCCGTAATAGTGGTGCACTTATAAATACTCCAGCGTAATGCCGTAATAGTGGTGCACTTATAAATACTCCACCGTAATGCCGTAATAGTGGTGCACTTATAAATACTCCAGCGTAATGCCGTAATAGTGGTGCACTTATAAATACTCCACCGTAATGCCGTAATAGTGGTGCACTTATAAATACTCCAGCGTAATATCGTAATAGTGGTGCACTTATAAATACTCCAGCGTAATGCCGTAATAGTGGTGCACTTATAAATACTCCACCGTAATGCCGTAATAGTGGTGCACTTATAAATACTCCAGCGTAATGCCGTAATAGTGTTGCACTTATTAACAGTTTTCAGTAAGAGATGGTGTCAGTTATATATAAATGTCTAGTTCACCGTTATAGTCAGTTTTGTATTGATGTCTAGTTCAGAGTTATAGGTGGTCAGTTATACATAAATATCTAGTCCACCATTGCATGTGGTATTGGATACATATATACCCATTCCACTGTGTTAGGTGGCATTGGTTACATATATACCCATTCCACTGTTTTAGGTGGTATTGGTTACATATATACCCATTCCACTGTAAGAGACGGTGTCAGCCCTACATTTCTACCCGCTCTACCACATCTAGTACTGTCAGTGTTACGTATATACCCAGTGTACCACATCTAGTACTGTCAGTGTTACGTATATACCCAGTGTACCACATCTAGTACTGTCAGTGTTACGTATATACCCAGTGTACCACATCTAGTACTGTCAGTGTTACGTATATACCCAGTCTACCACATCTAGTACTGTCAGTGTTACGTATATACCCAGTCTACCACATCTAGTACTGTCAGTGTTACGTATATACCCGGTCTACCACATCTAGTACTGTCAGTGTTACGTATATACCCAGTGTACCACATCTAGTACTGTCAGTGTTACGTATATACCCAGTATACCACATCTAGTACTGTCAGTGTTACGTATATACCCAGTATACCACATCTAGTACTGTCAGTGTTACGTATATACCCAGTCTACCACATCTAGTACTGTCAGTGTTACGTATATACCCAGTATACCACATCTAGTGCTGTCAGTGTTACGTATATACCCAGTGTACCACATCTAGTGCTGTCAGTGTTACGTATATACCCAGTCTACCACATCTAGAACTGTCAGTGTTACGTACATACCCAGTCTACCACATCTAGTACTGAGAACTGCACTCAGTGTTATATTTTGCTGCTAAAGTGGAAAGCTTCTCCCCGACAGGTCCACGCCAATGACGAGGGCTCCGACATGAGTGGCTACCTACACACGTTCAAGTCGCGCAAGTGGAAGAAGATGTGGTTCGTGCTCAAGGGCCAGGTCCTCTACACCTACAGGGCGAGCGCGGTGAGTACGCGGCCAAGGGGCGCTCCTCGTGATATTGTCAGCACGTCCAAAATTACATAACTACATAACCGAGTTGTATGGCAAGCAACAATGCTATTCTCACAGCACACAAAGCCGGACACTAACATGGAAAACTCGTTGGTTGCCAATCTCACCATGCTTACCAAACCAAGAGTTTTCAAACACACACACACACACACACATGCATATCCCTAGTCAACCGGTGGGGCATATAGAGGCAACTGTTGTAGACCTAGATCTACTTCTATGCTATTCTAGCAGAGTCCTGACTGGTTGTCTTCGAGTCCTGTTTTGCCAGGCTATACATATCAGTGATCAGGGCTTAGACCCATAGTAATTATTATGGTCCCATCATGATCCATTGGCTGCTCCCACTCCCACCCCTCTTCATAGTCAGAGTGATTGCCCCTGGCTCAGTCTTGTAACAATTAATATTCCAGAGTGACTCATTGGGAGAGACGCAAAGATAGATGTATGGAGTTTGTTTTCTTGATCATTTGGTCTGTTTTCCCGGGCTGGGTGTGTGAATCTCGTGTTGATAGAAGAGGAAAGGGGGGCGGTTGACCGTCGATATAGGGAACTTTCTTTACTGACAGCAAAGAGGGAAAAACTGCGGACCTGATGAAGCAGAAACATGTCGATACAAATGTTGTGCTCTGTAGTTGCATTTTTATTTGCTGATGAAATTTGAGAAATTTGTTTTACCAAAATCTATACAAATTCTCAATTATAATAATCTACTTTAGTTGAAATTAGCATAAGACTGTCATAAAAAAAATTCCCGGTTGTCAGTTTAAGTGTTAAGATTTTGACCAGTTCTGTGTGTGTGCATTGTGCAGGACATGGCAGCCGTGGAGAGCATGCCTCTGCTGGGCTACGACGTCTCCGAGTTTGAAACGGTGAGTCCAATAGCCTAATAGCACAGTAGCCTAATAGCACAGTAGCCCAATATCCAATAGCCTAAGTAGCCCAATAGCCTAATAGCACAGTAGCCCAATAGCCTAATAGCACAGTAGCCCAATAGCCTAATGGCACAGTAGCCCAATAGCCTAATAGCACAGTAGCCCAATAGCCTAATGGCCCAGTAGCCCAATAGCCTAATAGCACAGTAGCCCAATAGCCTAATGGCACAGTAGCCCAATAGCCTAATAGCACAGTAGCCCAATAGCCTAATAGCACAGTAGCCCAATAGCCCAATAGCCTAATAGCACAGTAGCCCAATAGCCTAATGGTCCAATAGCCCAATAGCCTAATAGCACAATAGCCCAATAGCCTAATGGCCCAATAGCACAGTAGCCTAATGGCCCAGTAGCCCAATAGCCTAATGGCCCAGTAGCCCAATAGCCTAATGGCCCAGTAGCCCAATGGCTTAACAGCCTATTAGGCTAACAGACCAATAACCCAATTGTCTGTTTCCTCAATTGCCCAACAGCCTAATAGCCCAGTAACCTAACAGCCCAAGAGCCCAATTGTCTGATTGCTCTATTGCCCAACAGCCTAATATCCTAATAGCCTTAGTTAAAGCAGCTATAGGGCTGAGGGATGTTCCAACATTGTGGAGACAAAAAGCTAACTCGTATTGCTCTTTCGTTTTTCTGTTGATAAGTTCTGTATTGAACTCTTGCATTTTCAATAAAACATAAGGATAAGTTGTGGTCTTCAAACATTTGGCCAAAATACTTGATCATTTGTGGATTTTTTATTGACTGTAAGAAACATTGAATCACCAAGCTTTGATATTGTCAAATACTGCTTTCACTTCCTGCAGGTTTTTGAGGGCTCGGAGCCAGGTCTGCTGATCGAGCTGAGACACCAAAACAATCAACCTTTGACCTCTCGGGCATCAAAACACCTGACTGGGTCGGAGCGCGCCGTACAGAGGACGGTGCTCAGAACAGACAGCCCGGCAGCCACAGACAGGTGAGTAGACCTCAGACCCCAGAAAT
>RQTK01000206.1:282646-308924 GCA_003991915.1 Elysia chlorotica | reverse complement strand
CCTCAAACCTCACACAGACCTCAGACCTCAGACCTCAGACAGACCTCACACAGACCTCAGACCTCAGACAGACCTCACACAGACCTCAGACCTCAGACCTCAGACCCCAGACTTCATACCTCAGACTTCAGGCCTCAGACTTCAGACCTCAGACCTCACACAGACCTCAAACCTCACACAGACCTCAGACCTAAGACCTCAGACAGACCTCACACAGACCTCAGACCTCAGACCTCAGACCTCAGACAGACCTCACACAGACCTCAGACCTCAGACCTCACACCTCACACCTCACACCTCACACCTCAGACCTCACACAGACCTCAGACTTCAGACCTCAGACCTCACACCTCATACCTTAGACCTCATACCTCAGACCTCACACAGACCTCAGACCTCACACAGACCTCAGACCTCAGACCTCATACCTCATACCTCAGACTTCAGACCTCATACCTCATACCTCATACCTCAGACCTCAGACCTCAGACTTCAGACCTTAGACCTCATACCTCATACCTCAGACCTCAGACCTCAGACTTCAGACTTCAGACTTTAGACCTTAGAAACATAATCCAACAGTTTATCGTAAAAAAAAGTTCAAAGCGTGGGTATGATTGGTACAATTTCCATTTTGATCATAGCAACAACAACAAAAGAAGAAGAAAAAAGTTGTGGGTTCAAGGCATTGCTCAGATGGGCTTTTATTCACAATTTATGTTTAGCTTCTATACAGAAAAGTGTAAAGCAGTCTGTTATATATAAATCTTCTGTGGTGATTAGATGAAAAGGTAAACCCCATAAGCAGAGAGGAGGAAGATTTTAATGATGTCATGTTGTAGTGTTACTGTCTAGCTAGACTGACGAACGAATGTTCTTTGTGTCCTCAGGTGGGTGGCTGCGCTTCGTCAGGCCTCGCAGACCTAAAGCTCCAGGTCTCAGAGTTGATTCCAGATCGCCATAGAAACCGTGCTGGGCTGGTGACCCGAAGTCCTGAGTGAAGGAAGCCTGGAGGACTTCAACAACACACAGTGACATCGCACATTGATTGAGACAAATCAACAACACACAGTGACATCGCACGTTGATTGAGACAAATCAACAACACACAGTGACAACGCACGTTGATTGAGACAAATCAACAACACACAGTGACATCGCACGTTGATTGAGACAAATCAACAACACACAGTGACATCGCACGTTGATTGAGACAAATCAACAACACACAGTGACATCGCACGTTGATTGAGACAAATCAACAACACACAGTGACATCGCACGTTGATTGAGACAAATCAACAACACACAGTGACATCGCACGTTGATTGAGACAAATCAACAACACACAGTGACATCGCACGTTGATTGAGACAAATCAACAACACACAGTGACATCGCACGTTGATTGAGACAAATCAACAACACACAGTGACATCGCACGTTGATTGAGACAAATCAACAACACACAGTGACATCGCACGTTGATTGAGACAAATCAACAACACACAGTGACATCGCACGTTGATTGAGACAAATCAACAACACACAGTGACATCGCACGTTGATTGAGACAAATCAACAACACACAGTGACAACGCACATTGATTGAGACAAATCAACAACACACAGTGACAACTCACATTGATTGAGACAAATCAACAACACCCAGTGACAACGCACATTGATTGAGACAAATCAACAACACCCAGTGACAACGCACATTGATTGAGACAAATCAACATCAAGTGACAACTAATATTGATTGAGACAAATCAACTACTAGTGACAACGCACATTGATTGAGACAAATCAACTACTAGTGACAACGCACATTGATTGAGTTGATTAAGAGAAACAGTGACAACGCACATTGATTGAGACAAATCAACATCAAGTGACAACTAATATTGATTGAGTTGATTGAGACAAATCAACTACTAGTGACAACGCACATTGATTGAGACAAATCAATACCAAGTGACAACGCACATTAATTGAGTTGATTGAGAGAAACAGTGACAACGCACATTGATTAAGACAAATCAACACCCAGTGACAACTAACATTGATTGAGTTGATTGAGACAACTTTTATATAAAAGTTCTATAAATATTTAAAACTGTACAGATAATCGTGTATGCATTGTTTAATCCAAACTACGCACAGTATGTAACTAATAAAACAATATCTGAACTCTTAACCCCTCAGGATCCAGGACGGAAAGCGCTCACAGTTTTACAGCTGAGTTTGATTGTCAAATGGTTTGTGATAAATGGAGTTATTGATGGTTTAGGTTAGTAAAGTGTAAAGTGTCAGGACTGCTGCAAGCTTAGAGTGTCAGGACTGATGCAAGCTTAAAGTGACACCTGAACTAATTTGCTGCCCTTTGACGAGAGTAAGATAGAAGACAGCGTATCAAAGACTTGACGGCTAAACTTCCCCATCAGTCGCTTTCTGCCGAGTGTACCACAACTTGAGACATTTGATTGTTGTTGTTTTTTTATCTGACACCCATGAGGAATGGGTCAGGCAGTGCAGGCTTGAGAGATGTCTGTGTCTCGCCCGGAGCACCACTTGATCCATTTGTTTGTCTCGATAGTTCATGTTATTTATTTTAAGCATTATCCAAGCACCGGTAACCCAGCATTGACTGATTTTTTTGTTGGTTTTTACTCGTAATATGTTTTTATCATTACTGTATAGAAATCTAGAACATGAGAATTTTAATTAAAGTCATAAGTGGATTGTTGTCATCAGCTGAGATATTATATATCACATTTTGTCGTAGAATTGGCAGCGTGGTGATTTGGGCTCGACTGATCCCACCAGCCTCTGCCTGGTCAACCCTTGAGTGCCTGTCACAGAGACACGTCAAGCAACACGAGAGATCATCTCGTAGATTTTATGTATTTATAGCGCACTTACACATTTTTAATTATGCTCGACTTGTATTAAAAATTGATGCATATCAAAATATTTAAGTTTAAAAACTTTTCATATGTCTACATACACCTCTGTCGGGAGAATTTGTTTATAATATTACAATAATATTTTGCTGTACTTTGCACGTTGGCTGTAAACACCAAACCTTGACTTTATGTTTGCCGTCAAGAAGTAGCTGGGGCACGGCGAGGTCTGCTCCACCCAGAGATTAGTGTTAACTGTACGGCGACATCTGCAACCTTCGGTCACTTTGTGAAACAAATGACCATGACCGGATGCACTAGAAACTGTTGACCCCTGGGCTTACACTATACATGTCATACATTATACATTATGTGATATACATTATATGGTATACATTATATGGTATACAGAATGCAGTGTACATTTTACATTATATATTATACATTATGCATTACATGAAGTTAGCTGGAAAACGAGCTTTGAATTGTTTGCCCTTTAGCCTGTTTTTTTTTTAACTATGTTATTGTTTTTTTGCTCCCATTGTGAGTTTTTAGTACACCAGTTTCATCAGCTATGTTAATCATAATGTTTAATTTTTCATTGTGTGACACTTTTTATGCTTTACTGAAGCTCTACCTAGCCAGGCGTTGCCTGAATCGCTGATATAATTACGCGAAGAGGAGATACCTGTAACTGTGCCATCCTGATTTTATTCAAGCAGCAAAAGCCACGCTGTAACCCTGGAGGTTGCCACACCCCCACCAATCAAACGTTGACACCGAGATGGAAATGCTCAAGGTGTGTGGTTCCAGTCTCCGCGCTGTGGTGTCGGCCCGCCACGCCAGTCTCGTCACCGCGGCTCCACGGCTGCTTTCCACCGCCGCCACTTAGTTGGCTCCCTAGCAATGTTAGGCTACAACCATGGGCTCTTGTTTTATACTGAGTTCACAGTAACCTCCCCCTGACATTTGTACTGAGTTCACAGTAACTCCCCCTGACATTTATACTGAGTTCACAGTAACTTCCCCCTGACATTTGTACTGAGTTGACAGTAACCTCCCCCTGACATTTATACTGAGTTCACAGTAACCTCCCCTGGCTCCCTAGCAATGTTAGGCTACAACCATGGGCTCTTGTTTTATACTGATTTCACAGTAACCTCCCCCTGACATTTGTACTGCTTCCCCCTGACATTTGTACTGAGTTCACAGTAACCTTCCCCCTGACATTTATGCTGAGTTGACAGTAACTTCCCCCTGACATTTATAGTTATACTGAGTTGACAGTAACTTCCCCCTGACATTTATACTGAGTTGACAGTAACTTCCCCCTGACATTTATGCTGAGTTGACAGTAACCTCCCCCTGAATGTTCGTTCCTCATGGGTCTGGGGCTGTTGAGGATACAAAACCTTGAATGACATTCTTGTAATATTGGAAACAATTTTTGTGTTTTTGTGTAGTGAACTCTTGCCTTTGCTCTTGTTTTGTCTGTGTCCCCCCCCCTCCCTAAATGTTCAATGCCATCCATCCCCTCAATGTGTTCAACCCCCTGATTATTTTTCATGCACTGTAAAAACACAACTGGACCCGCCGCTCTGATCCGCGGACAAGCATGTATGTGAGGCGAGGGTGCTCTGTCTATGCAGTTTCAAGCTTTGAGAATTTGTTGGATTTTTGTTTGTTTATACATGAGCTCACAGTTTGTAATTGATGAATAATTGGGTTTTTTTTTCCTTTGTAAGAAAGACAGAGCTGCGACAATCCAAGATCACGCTTGTTTCAAACAACATTGTTTTCTTTAAGTTAACATTTTTATGCAAGGGTAAAGAAAACTGGAGCTTTAACGTCAAGCAATGTATTTCTTCTAACGGAAACAAAGCTCTTCACGCGCAAGTACTCTACTGTGGGAGCGACTTCTTATGGAGCTATATTACTTTCAGTTGGACTGTAGTTTTATATACACAGATTTGTACAGTAGAATGCATTGACTGTAGTTTTATATACATGTACACAAATTTGTACAGTAGAATGCGATTTACATGTTGACCTGGAACCAAGACTCCTAGATCCTGATTGAACCATAGCAATTTTGAAAACTTTTCTAACTAACTTGTGGCTTGATCAATTACAGTTAATCCCTTTATTTCTCTTTATTTGATCTATGTCTGAATTTCTAGAATCCATGTAATTTACTTTTGATTGTCTAATGTGATTCATGTCTGATTCTCTAGAATGCGTGTGATTCACGTCTGATTCTCTAGAGTGCGTGTGATTTACGCCTGATTCTCTAGAATGCGTGTGGTTCACGTCTGATTATCTAGAATGCGTGTGGTTCACGTCTGATTATCTAGAATGCAAGTTATTCACGTATAATGAAGAGAAATTTGTTGGGCATGCTGAAGGCCCTCGGTCCATCTTCCCTGGTGCTCAATCTCTAGTCATGAGGACAATGTGTCAAAAATAAAACTACATGTATTCCTCAATGAACATAGTGACACAGATATCTTTCCAATGTTTCAGGTTGTTGTACATATAGAAGGCTTTTAGTCCTACAAACTGTCTGGACAATCATATGCTGCTACTTCAGAATCTGTGCTGGATCTAAAGGCTTGGGTGAAAATTGAAATGCTGTGTTGTGTGTGTTTCGTTTTGCCTGAGGCTGATCATCGGGCAGTGAGGCCATTTTGAAACAGAGCAAGCCGGCAGCAGAGGAAGCACATGCATTCAGTTCTGGGGGCTTGTCTTTGTCTCCTGCTTCTCTTGAAACACGCTGTTGTGAGTCACACACTGGAGCACCATCTCCGGGGTTCATTGTGAGTTGTCCATGTCTCTCACAACGCGTGGTCACTGGGTTTGAACAGCAGCTGTCCGGCTCTCGGGGTCCAGCAGAGACAGTTCTACTCGCGTGGCATGAGGAGGGAGGTCTGTGTGGCTGGGGCTTCCCTGTGTCGGCGGACACCTACCCGAAGGTTGTCCCGGGTTCTGTGTATGCCAGGCCCCACCGACCGTGAGAAGCAGGTTATCAGGTTTCATCAAGTCGTTTACCTGATCAAAGTTGTCACGCGTGGTGTTTTCTCAGCCTAGATTCTCGTGTTAGGTGAAAATGAACTAATTGTGGACGTGTGTTGAAGAACTGAGGACAACATTGAAAGCCTGGTCTTCTCTCTGTGAGCTGGACACTGGTTATCCTGCAGGCCATGTACATGTTGGATCTCTTATCAGACCGTCTTGTTGGTTGGCTAGCATTATTAGTGCCTTGACCAAAGTCGTGTTGTGCATCTTGTTGGAAGCTATGAGTCATCTGGTCCATATATCTTTACAGTATTTTCACCTGCCCACTCGTCACATCTATCAGAAAATTGACCTCAGGTTATCAGTTAAGAAATCTCACCACCCAGTGAAACTGTAGCGTGTTGGTATGAGATTGGGGTCACCATTACTACTACTATTACTACTACTACTACTACTACTACTACTACTACTACTACTACTACTACTACTACTACTACTACTACTACTACTACTACTACTACTACTACTACTACTACTACTACTACTACTACTACTACTACTACTACTACTACTATGATAATAAATAGAAGAATACGCACAACTTAGCAACTGAGGGACACAATAAATCAAACACAACTAGAAATTATAGAGAAAATACATGTAAACGTTTCGCCTTTTTTAATGGCTTTGTCAATACATAATGACTATAATTTCTAGTTGTGTTTGATTTATTGTGTCCCTCAGTTGCTAAGTTGTGCGTATTCTTCTATTTATTATCATATTATTCCTATTTCTTGCGCACGTGAATCTACTGTTAGGTCCTTAGCAACTGAGTAGATGTACTCTTAAGTGTTGTGCTCTTGTTTCCTTTTTGGATACATTTATATATTACAACAACTACTACTACTACTACTACTACTACTACTACTACTACTACTACTACTACTACTACTACTACTACTACTACTACTACTACTACTACTACTACTACTACTACTACTACTACTACTACTACTACTACTACTACTACTACTAGTTTTGCTGATTCTAATGCGGCTGCTGCTACTGCTACTACTGCTACTTCTACTAAGTGGACTTCCGTGAATGTTCATGTTCAATGCGCTTAACAATTTCCATTATCGCAATTACAAAAGAAACATAACCATATAATGTTGACACAGTAAATATTACATTCGAAAGTCACAAGGAATTGTTAGAGATATTTACAACATTCACAGGTTCAATTTCCATCCTCAAAAAGGTAGATTTTGAGCACCGCGGAGAACTGAGCTGTTAGTGTTGACCAGAATACAAAGACGCAAAGTTTGTGCCTTCTTCTTTTCTGTTAATATTGTTAAAAAATGTCTTCCTACACTGTTGATTTTTATAATGGCTCAAAAATGTAAACATGACATTGCCCTCACCTCATGGTAGGAATTCCCTCACACTGGTCGTCAATGACCCTCACAGATACAGATACATTCAGCCTATACAGTCGCACTGTATTTCTCTCTCTGTCGCTCTTTCTCCCTTCCTCACTCTCTCTCTCTTTCGGTCTGTCTTTCACTCTTTCTCACACTCTTGCTCTGACAAGCTCTGTCTCTCTCTCTCTCTCTCTCTCTCTCTCTCTCACTCTCTCTCTCTCTCTGACGCAAAAGGTCTGAGTTCGAGCCCTGGCGATTTCGCTCCCTATTGGTTGGGTCGGTGTCAGTTTAATATGATCAGCTGGGACAGAAGTCATGGCATCCCTGACCTGTCTTGTCTGTGGCAGCACATAAAAGTGTCAAAGGTCAGTCTTTGGGCCCGTCCACAATATAGCCTATATAGTGCTGATGTTGGACGTTAAACCAACTCAACAACAAGTATCAATTGACTGTTGATTGTTATTTCATACAGGGACATGTACTCACTCACCCATTGCTATGTTGCTGGGTCTCAATTTATCAAGACGGTGCTTCATTGGACTTGTCTCACCTCATCGCTGCTTCAACAAGTTCTAGACCTGTCTCATGTACAATCTGTCTGAAAACTGCTGTACCTAGTGTAAGCTTGCGCGTGTGGAACAAGTTCTAGACCTGTCTTATGTACAATCTGTCTGAAAACTGCTGTACCTAGTGTAAGCTTGCGCGTGTGGAACAAGTTCTAGGCCTGTCTTATGTACAATCTGTCTGAAAACTGCTGTACCTATTGTTTGTAAGCTTGCGCGTGTGGAACAAGTTCTAGGCCTGTCTTATGTACAATCTGTCTGAAAACTGCTGTACCTAGTGTAAGCTTGCGCGTGTGGAACAAGTTCTAGGTCTTTCTCTCTCTCTCTCTCTCTCTCTCTCTCTCTCTCTCTCTCTCTCTCTTCTCTCTCTCTCTCTCTCTCTCTCTCTCTCTCTCTCTCTCTCTCTCTCTCTCTCTCTCTCTCTCTCTCTCTCTGGTACTGGTTGTTTGGAGGAGAGACACTTCCTGTGTTGAGGATATCGTGAGTGCTAGCCGCTGAACTGACCAGGTGTGAACAGTTTTATCTTCAAGACTGGTTCAAATTTTGATCCTCTTTAACTATCTACAAGTATCTATTGACTGTTGATTGTTATTTCATACAAGGACATGTACTCACTCACCCATTGCTATGTTTGCTGGGTCTCAATTTATCAAGACGGTGCTTCATTGGACTTGTCTCACCTCATCGCTGCTTCAAGTTCTAGGTCTCATGTGCAATCTGTCTGAAAACTGCTGTACCTAGTGTAACTGTAAGCTTGCGCGTGTGGAACAAGTTCTAGTCCTGTCTTATGTACAATCTGTCTGAAAACTGCTGTACCTATTGTTTGTAAGCTTGCGCGTGTGGAACAAGTTCTAGACCTGTCTTATGTACAATCTGTCTGAAAACTGCTGTACCTAGTGTAAGCTTGCGCGTGTGGAACAAGTTCTAGGCCTGTCTTATGTACAATCTGTCTGAAAACTGCTGTACCTAGTGTAAGCTTGCGCGTGTGGAACAAGTTCTAGACCTGTCTTATGTACAATCTGTCTGAAAACTGCTGTACCTAGTGTAAGTTTGTGCATGTGGACACTCTGCCTGACCGACTGCGCGGGTGATCTGCGTGCCTAGAGTTAGCAGTGCGTGGGTTGTCCAAGTGGGCGTCAGCGGATCAAAGCTGGTTTAGCTTGCTTAGTGTGATACTACGACAGTGAAAGACAAAGAAGGTGGAGTTTTTAAACAAAGTAAGAAGTAATACCGTATACATATTAGTTGTATTATGCAAGCAGTCTATTATCAACCAAAGGAATGCAAAATATGATACTGCTGTGTTTCAGACTTTGACATGCCCCTAGTGTCTTTTGAAGTTTCTGTCAAGTGGAAACCATAGTTTGCTACTTTTAAAGTTGGTTCTTTTACTGAAAGTATTAGATACAGTCAAAAATGTTTACAAATTGAAACTAGCCATAATGAATCTATTCTTAGGATTATAAAGTTCAAAAATAGTCATAGAAAATGTTTCAAGTCATATATTTGGCTATTTGTTAACTTTCCCAAACCACCAATATGTGATTATAATTATATAGAAAGTGTGGTTTATTATTTCCGTGTAGCAATCTTAATTAAAAAACAAAAAACATTTGTTTGTGTGTGTTTTATGGGGGGGGGGGGGGGGGGAGGAGAAAGCATTTTTTTTTTTGGGTCGGTGTATCATGCTGCCTGAATGCTGTAGACTTTTTTTTATACCAGTCGCTAACACCTCAAGGGAAAACTTGATGAAGTTGGTTGGGTTTTTGTTGTTTTTTTAACATTTTTGTTAAAACCTCACTGAAAGTTTGTAGATGCACTCAACCATTTGTAATAATTGTACACAATGTGACGACTATTTGTGTAAAATGTGTGTAGAAAGCTTCTCTCTAGACTGGTGTGTGGTACTGAATGGAAGTTTTCGTGTCTTTGTACGAGTCACGCCCAAACTAACCATCAGTCCACGGAGAGAAGCTTCTCTCTCTCTCTCCTCTCTGTGCAATATTCCCTACCATTGGTTTGTTTATAATGCATGCTCGTCTCATGGTTAATGTTTTATCCATCACTTTTTTGTTTATCGCATATCAAATATCAGCATTCAATAATTTACATAACCAATCTCCAATCTAGTACAGTACTAGATGTTGGCACACATTTTGCTTGTACTACTAATAGTAGTGCTCTAGTAATTTTTGTTTTATTTCAATTTTATATTTAAAGAAACTGAAGTAAGTTGTAAATCACTGTCTTTTAACAAAAAATGTTTATACTCTTAACTCATGCCTAATTGTAATTTGTATTGTAATTTGCATGTATGTTCTTGTATTTTTATATAGAAGTTGTAAGATTGGAGCTATTATTTACACTCTGTGCTATTTGTCTCATACAAACCATTTGCAATAATTTATTTTGCTGTGCTGTTCAGAAAGCGAGCAGAAGAATTCATTACAATAAAGGAAATACAGTGATTTCTCTCCTGTCTCCGCGTGTTAGGACTTGTACCCTACATACAGTAGCTCACTAGCTCATTGTACCCTACATACAGTAGCTCACTAGCTCATTGTACCCTACATACAGTAGCTCACTAGCTCATTGTACCCTACATACAGTAGCTGACTAGCTCATTGTACCCTACATACAGTAGCTCATTGTACCCTACATACAGTAGCTCACTAGCACATTGTACCCTACATACAGTAGCTGACTAGCTCATTGTACCCTACATACAGTAGCTCACTAGCGACTTGTACCCTACATACAGTAGCTGACTAGCTCATTGTACCCTACATACAGTAGCTGACTAGCTCATTGTACCCTACATACAGTAGCTGACTAGCTCATTGTACCCTACATACAGTAGCTCACTAGCGACTTGTACCCTACATACAGTAGCTCACTAGCGACTTGTACCCTACATACAGTAGCTGACTAGCTCATTGTACCCTACATACAGTAGCTGACTAGCTCATTGTTTTAGCGTAACAGTTTGCGCGTGTTACGACTTGTACCCTACATACAGTAGCTGACTAGCTCATTGTTTTGCTCAGGGGCTTTGTTAGAGTTGTACTTACCCAGTTGGGTTGTGGGTTCTTTGGGGCTTTTGAATGAGAGACACAAAGCACACACACACACTCACAGTCACACACGTGCTTCTCTCTGCCTGGACTGAAGAATTTGGCTGCGTGTTGGTCTTGGTGAAATACAAAATAAAAGGCTGGGAAAACCAGGACAAATCTCGCTGAAAGTGAAACTAGTGAAAGCGTGCTGCATCCTTCAGTGCGTCTTCGTTGAAATGTCAGTTTTTACAAGTAGCAAGATTCTTTAACATCGGCAGTCACTTACGGATGTAATGTTTCATTGGCAGTCGATTACTGTGATAGTGTTAGATTGGTGATCGATTACAGTCATAACGTTTGATTGGTAGTCGATTACTATGGTAATGTTTCATTGGCAGTCGATTACTGTGGTAGTGTTAGATTGGCAGTCAGTTACAGTCATAATGTTTGATTGGTAGTCGATTACTGTGGCAGAGTTTGATTGGTAGTTGGTTACTATGGTAAGGTTAGATTGGCAGTCGATTACTGTGGTAATGTTATATTGACAGTCAGTTACTGTGGTAATGTTTGATTGGTAGTCAATTACTGTGGTAATGTTAGATTGGTGGTCGGTTACTGTGGTAATGTTTGATTGGTAGTCGGTTACTGTGGTAATGTTATATTGACAGTCAGTTACTGTGGTAATGTTAGATTGAAAGTTGGTTACTGTTTTAATGTTAGATTGGTAATTGGTTACTGTGGTAGAGTTTGATTGGTAGTCAGTTATAGTGGTAATGTTTCACAGGTGTGGAACTGTTAGATGTACATGTGTAGCAGATTGAGGTAGAGTTGTAAACTTTGGCATAGTGGATCTGAAACTGTGTAAAGACAGAGACGGTTGTATAGTGTATGTATAACAATGAACAATTAAATACTTGGGACATTTTAAGAGCAGTTATGTAGTTTTATTTTATTATCTATAAATTTTAGCATAATTATAAGTGCATGGAGGTACAAATTTAGCCTCTCACAAAACTATACATTTCTGCAAAATACCCCCTAACTCCACTCTGGGTGAAATTTAAACAGTAAGTCTCAACAATTAAATAAAACAGTTGGATTCTAAACAATGAATAGAATCAATAAAATATAACAGTTGAAATCTAAACAATAAAATAAAACAGGTGAATTTTAAACAATGAAATAAAACAGTTGAACTCTAAACAATGAAATAAAACAGTTGAACTCTAAATAAACAACGAAATAAAACAGGTGAACTCTAAATAAACAACGAAATAAAACAGTTGAACTCTAAATAAACAATGAAATAAAACAGTTGAAATCTAAATAAACAATAAAATAAAACAGGTGAATTTTAAACAATGAAATAAAACAGTTGAACTCTAAATAAACAACGAAATAAAACAGGTGAACTCTAAATAAACAACGAAATAAAACAGTTGAACTCTAAATAAACAATGAAGTGAAACAGTTTGAACTTTTAAGAACAGAGTGAAAACTTTAAAGTCTTAACCAAAAAACATCTTTGTTTTAAGTCCTAGACTCGTGTCTCATGTGACTGTTACAACCTTTGAGACGAACACAAAAAAGAAACTAACCAGAGATTGCCAAGAGAGGCCCAGATAAACACTGGAGTAGTTTGGTGAGTTGCTTGCTCCTTCCGAGCCATGCTCAATGTGCCTCCATTTTCTCGGAAGTTTCAGGGCTAGATCACAGAACACTGTCAGTTGTATCAGTAAATTTCAGGGCACGAGGCATATGTGTACATCTTACAAACACAAAACTATATATAACTGATTTAAAAAAAAATTCAATGACTTGTACAGTTCAAGAAATATCCCTCTATTGTTTCTAAGATTTTGGAGATTATGACTCTAAACACACATTTAGTTTTCAGTGATGATAAATTTACGAAAATAGAAATCTATTTCAGGTAAAGTAGTCAGTCATATTGTTTCCATGCACAACTAACTGTAAATTCACGTATATTGAATTTTCATTTGTACTGAAAATATTATTTAGATCCCTCCAAATGTAATGAATACCCAAGAATGCATTGGTAGAAAACGGAAGCAGTTTCCCTGAGGTTTTTCTCCTGGTTGGACATGAAGGATGAGCGAAAGTTCTGGGGCTTGCGCCACCTGAAAATATCCAGTTTCAAAAGTGGCAGGCGCTGACAAACGCTAAAGACCTGGCTAGGAATCGATCAGCGAGCACTGACTGGATGAGATACAAAGTGACCAACACATGTGTCGAGAATTCAAACAGCAAACCTTTACACCACTGACAACTACATCATGTGGAGCTTAATATCATCATACAAAGCATCATAGTTATAATTTATATACCCGCGTCTATTGGCACAACCATATACATTGTAGGTTAGAAAGGGTGGTACCGGTAGTGCTTTGGTAGATACATACACAAACAAACTAAGGCGTAGTATGTTTTAATACAGCTTTGTTTCTGTGAGCATGTCTCTGTCTAGAACAAGTTGGCCTGGGGCTGGGTCTCTATCACTAGTCAAGGTCGAGGTCGAATATGGGGCGGACCTTTGCCACCCTGTGGTTGGGTCTCTATCTCTATTCAAGGTCGAGGTCTTACAAAAGTGACTGAGATGAGGGCAACATAAATTTTTTCCCTCCAAGAAAAAGACAATTTTCTCATGAAAAATACTGAAGTCGAACTGACCTACCAATGAATGCAATAAATCTATAATGCCCTACATGCCAATCAAATAAAGCATGTACATGTACCTACCAAAGCACTTCTTTTATAAAGAAAGGGACCCAAATGGTGACTCTCTCCCTCTTCAAATTTCATGCAAAAATGCTAACAAGTCCTCTCCCACCCATCAACAAAATCTCACAAATATTTTCCTTGTCTGTAATATTCATAGAGCAAAGATCCACAAAGGGCAATACTTTAGTAGCGACAAACATAATTTATTTTCGCCGTGCGAGTTATTCACAAAGATTATCAGGACTATGGAACAAAACTCCGCCCTGTACATAACTTGACAGCCGTTAATATCACAGAGTACAGAGTCTGCCAACACCGCAAGTGTAAGTGTCCACAACTTCAACAAAAGCAGCACAACCACAATCAGATGCCATGCAATGGTATGGCCATAATCAGATGTCATGGCCACAATCAGATGTCATGCAATGGCATGACCACAATCAGATGTCATGGCCACAATCAAATATCATGGCCACAATCAGATGTCATGCAATGTCATGATCACAATCAAATGTCATGTCCAATAGGAATTTTTTTTACAATCGTTTAGAAGCTGTATCAAGTCTTTTCCAAACATTTTTGTCATTTATGACCTCGCTTTTATGTCCTGACTGTCACACGCCCTGTCTAAACACTGCATGGTGATGTGACAGTGGGGAGCCCCTTGTCCAGGCCGACCAGAAACTCCCTGACATTGGCCCACTAGCCAGACGACGAAGAAAAGACTGTCTTGTCTGCTACTGGCGGCTCCTGTGGTAACAGGGAAAGATAACCCAGGCTGTCGTGTCTCCTACTGGCTGCTCCTGTGGTAACAGGGAAAGATAACCCATGACTGTCGTGTCTCCTACTGGCGGCTCCTGTGGTAAACAGGGAAAGATAACCCAGGACTGTCGTGTCTCCTACTGGCGGCTCCTGTGGTAACAGGGAAAGATAACCCATGGACAGTCTTGTCTGCTACTGGCGGCTCCTGTGGTAACAGGGAAAGATAACCCATGACAGTCTTGTCTGCTACTGGCGGCTCCTGTGGTAACAGGGAAAGATAACCCATGACAGTCTTGTCTGCTACTGGCGGCTCCTGTGGTAACAGGGAAAGATAACCCATGACAGTCTTGTCTGCTACTGGCGGCTCCTGTGGTAACAGGGAAAGATAACCCATGACAGTCTTGTCTGCTACTGGCGGCTCCTGTGGTAACAGGGAAAGATAACCCATGACAGTCTTGTCTGCTACTGGCGGCTCCTGTGGTAACAGGGAAAGATAACCCATGACAGTCTTGTCTGCTACTGGCGGCTCCTGTGGTAACAGGGAAAGATAACCCATGACAGTCTTGTCTGCTACTGGCGGCTCCTGTGGTAACAGGGAAAGATAACCCATGACAGTCTTGTCTGCTACTGGCGGCTCCTGTGGTAACAGGGAAAGATAACCCATGACAGTCTTAAAGCAACCCAGGCCTGTCGTGTCTCCTACTGGCGGCTCCTGTGGTAAACAGGGAAAGATAACCCAGGACTGTCGTGTCTGCTACTGGCGGCCCCTGTGGTAACAGGGAAAGATAACCCAGGACTGTCGTGTCTCCTACTGGCGGCTCCTGTGGTAAACAGGGAAAGACAACCCATGGCTGTCGTGTCTGCTACTGGCGGCGCCGGCGCTGGACGCGGACTCTGACTGGCGCCCTCAGGTGGATGTGCTCCATGTGGCGCCGGCCGTGCTGGGAGGTGACCAGCATCTGGACGCCGCGCTGCCGGTAGTGCCTGACCAGCGCCAGGATGCTGTCCGTGCGCACGCCGTCCGTCTCCAGCAGGAAGTAGACGGGGCCCCCGTCACGTGACCTGGGGGGCAGCTCCTGCACCATGAGGAAGATCAGGTTACCCTGGTGGCTGCGGACACAAACATTGGGGGGTCATTTCCAGGGCTGGCTGCACACACAGAATAAAGACACTACTCACCATCTATCTGCCGTTTCAGTGAAGAAAATCTTACACTCTAGGCCCAGAGAGAGGAAGGGGGGGGGGGGGGGTAATTGGCTGTTAGAATGTTAGAATAGTGGACAGGTGATGGTGAGAGAATAAGATCCAGGGGTTGGTTGAATGGTGAAGTCCCACCTACTCTACGGTGACCCCACTCCCATGTGACATTGCACTTGCCATCAAGCGGTGGTTAAACGCCCACTCTACCACTGTTCTTACATTTTTAGTTTGAGAGCAGACCCTACTCACGACAGGAGGGGAAAGGCTGGGCTGTTACCATTTCCTGTCAAACTTCTCGTGTTACATCTCGGTAAGTCAAGAGGTGCTTCAAGTCGGTATCACAAATTGATGATGGAACAAAGTAGGTCAGCAAGACGAATTGATGATGGAACAAAGCAAGTGGGCAAGACGAATTGATGATGGAACAAAGCAAGTGGGCAAGACGAATTGATGATGGAACAAAGAGCAAGTCGCAAGACGAATTGATGATGGAACAAAGCAAGTGGGCAAGACGAATTGATGATGGAACAAAGAGCAAGTAGACAAGACGAATTGATGATGGAACAAAGAGCAAGTCGACAAGACGAATTGATGATGGAAGAAAGCAAGTGGGTAAGACGAATTGATGATGGAACAAAGAGCAAGTCGGCAAGACGAATTGATGATGGAACAAAGAGCAAGTGGGTAAGACGAATTGATGATGGAACAAAGAGCAAGTCGACAAGACAAATTGATGATGGAAGAAAGAGCAAGTGGGTAAGACGAATTGATGTAAGTCAAGAGGTGCTTCAAGTCAGCAAGACAAATTGATGATGGAACAAAGTAAGTGGGCAAGACGAATTGATGATGGAACAAAGCAAGTGGGCAAGACGAATTGATGATGGAACAAAGCAAGTGGGCAAGACGAATTGATGATGGAACAAAGAGCAAGTCGACAAGACGAATTGATGATGGAAGAAAGCAAGTGGGCAAGACGAATTGATGATGGAACAAAGAGCAAGTCGACAAGACAAATTGATGATGGAAGAAAGAAAGTGGGTAAGACGAATTGATGATGGAACAAAGCAAGTGGGCAAGACGAATTGATGATGGAACAAAGCAAGTGGGCAAGACGAATTGATGATGGAACAAAGAGCAAGTGGGCAAGACGAATTGATGATGGAACAAAGCAAGTGGGCAAGACGAATTGATGATGGAACAAAGCAAGTGGGCAAGACGAATTGATGATGGAACAAAGCAAGTGGGCAAGACGAATTGATGATGGAACAAAGCAAGTGGGCAAGACGAATTGATGATGGAACAAAGCAAGTGGGCAAGACGAATTGATGGTGGAAGAAAAAATTCTCTGATCTTTAACCACGCTGCTTTTGGCATTGCCTTACAGCTACCATTTCAATTCCTCTTCTGTCCACACACAGATGTACAAACTGATCTTAACAGTCAATGCTGTGGGCAAAAAAAATGTTAAAAGATGGATATTTTAAAAAAATTTAAATCCTTCTCTCTTCAAACAAGTTATTGACTGAAATTTAATGCCGAGAGTAGGTTCTTAGACTACCTAGTACAACTAGGAGAAAATCGTATGTTCCACAGGGACAGCTGGCTCTCAGACAGAGTTCGTACATGGATTACTGCAGCTTCTTATACCTACAATATTAAATAACGGTTTGGTTTTACACGTGTATAACTATACATATGGAAAGATGTTGCTATCTGTGCAATGTTGAGCTAGGGTTCCTTGCCTACCTGACTGTGATGGCGAATGTTGAGCTAGGGTTGCTTGCCTACCTGACTGTGATGGCGAATGTTGAGCTAGGGTTGCTTGCCTACCTGACTGTGATGGCGAATGTTGAGCTAGGGTTGCTTGCCTACCTGACTGTGATGGCGAACTTGTTGTGGCGGCGGCTGCGCCAGATGATGAACGCTCCGTCCTGGTGTACGTACTCCTGCATTATCTCTTGGACCTGGGAAAAACAAGATGGCAAGGTGAAGGTCAACTTTTGTTCTCAGTGTTTGACGTCAGCAACTAGGCTAACAAGATGGCAAGGTGAAGGTCAACTTTTGTTCTCAGTGTTTGACGTCAGCAACTAGGCTAACAAGATGTCAAGGTGAAGGTCAACTTTTGTTCTCAGTGTTTGACGTCAGCAACTAGGCTAACAAGATGTCAAGGTGAAGGTCAACTTTTGTTCTCAGTGTTTGACGTCAGCAACTAGGCTAACAAGATGGCAAGGTGAAGGTCAACTTTTGTTCTCAGTGTTTGACGTCAGCAACTAGGCTAACAAGATGTCAAGGTGAAGGTCAACTTTTGTTCTCAGTGTTTGACGTCATCAACTAGGCTAACAAGATGGCAAGGTGAAGGTCAACTTTTGTTCTCAGTGTTTGACGTCAGCAACTAGGCTAACAAGATGGCAAGGTGAAGGTCAACTTTTGTTCTCAGTGTTTGACGTCAGCAACTAGGCTAACAAGATGTCAAGGTGAAGGTCAACTTTTGTTCTCAGTGTTTGACGTCAGCAACTAGGCTAACAAGATGGCAAGGTGGAGGTCAACTTTTGTTCTCAGTGTTTGACGTCAGCAACTAGGCTAACAAGATGGCAAGGTGAAGGTCAACTTTTGTTCTCAGTGTTTGACGTCAGCAACTAGGCTAACAAGATGGCAAGGTGGAGGTCAACTTTTGTTCTCAGTGTTTGACGTCAGCAACTAGGCTAACAAGATGTCAAGGTGAAGGTCAACTTTTGTTCTCAGTGTTTGACGTCAGCAACTAGGCTAACAAGATGGCAAGGTGAAGGTCAACTTTTGTTCTCAGTTTTTTACGTCAGCAACTATGCTAACAAGATGTCAAGGTGATGAGCTGGAGTGTGATAGTCCGGACTTGGTCAGCCACATTATATTGCCACCTATCCAAGCATGAAGGAAACATATGGCTTTCAGAGAGGGGTTCAAACCCAGACCTAATGCTGGGAAAGCCAACGCACTAACCTAAGGCTAAACACGCAGGCCATCTTGTTACTTCATACTGTACACATAATATTATTACTGACACTGAGCGCCTAATGAATCTGACTGAAGACTGGACAGTGAAATCAGGCGAGGTTTAGACACAAACCAGATTTTTGTTCATGGTTGGCCAGTGTAGTACGTTCTATTGAGTCGAGTTTCTACATTTGTATTGGATGGGCTGACGGATTGAGTGAACTTGTTTCACCAAAGACATGACATCATCAAACCTTCAAAATAAAAGCTCCCCTCCTCTGTCTCTTTCTCTCTCTTTCTCTCTCTCTCTCTCTCTCTGTCTCTCTTTCTCTCTCTCTCTTTCTCTCTCTTTCCCTCTTTCTCTCTCTCTCTCTCTCTCTCTCTCTCTCTCTCCCCCTCTCTCTCTCTCTCTCTCCCTCTCTCCTCCCCCCCTCTCTGTGACTCACGTTGTCCCCGTTGACGTCAGGGCACCAGCCGGGCAGTTCCCTGAGCTCATCCTCCAGACTGACCCTCTCTCTCTCTCTCTCTCTCTCTCTCTCTCTCTCTCTCTCTCTTTCTCTCTCTCTCTCTCTCTCTCTCTCTCCCTCTCCTCTCTCCCTCTCTCTCTCTCTCTCTCTCTCTCTCTCTCCCCCCTCTCTGTGACTCACGTTGTCCCCGTTGACGTCAGGACACCAGCCGGGCAGTTCCCTGAGCTCATCCTCCAGACTGACCCTGGGCCGGGGCCAGCCCTGACCCCCAGCTCCCTGGTCGGGGTACACGTAGTGCTCGCAGTCCTCGTCCACCGCCATGGCCGCGGGGTAGGACCGGCGCCTCGGGCCAGGCTGGCCGAGAGGCCGGGGGCTGGCAACAAGCGGCTCGCTGGGGCGGTGGGCGAGCGCTGGTCTGCTTCCCAGAGTTCCCAGAGGCGCGAGCGGCGCCGGCAGGAAGGGGGGCAACCCTGCTGGGCAGGAACTGGCTGCAGACTGGGCTGGCCTGGGGTCGGCACGAGTTGAGTGAGCTCCCCTGTCGTCCCCCCGCGTGCTGGTGGTGGAGAGCCAAGCGGGCGCGGCCGGACTCCTGGTCTGACTGGAGGGGCGTGTCTCTGGGCCGGCCATGGCCATGTACTGGCCGCTAGAGGGCGCTGCGAGCTGCGGCGGGGCAGACAGGTGGCCAGGGACGTTGCTGTACGAGTTGGCCGGGGAAGGGGTGTGGCCTCCCGCATGGGGCGGGGCTACGGAGCTGTAGGGCGGGGGCTGGAACGGGCCCACTCTCCCCAGGTACGGAGGGGGAGGAGTGTACCGGAAAGGGTTTTCTTTTGGCGGGGGAAGCTCCCGGCTCGGCTCCTGCGAGATGGACAAGCTGTACTGTTGTTCAGACCGGCCCGAGTTCTAGGCCCAGCTCAGGCTCGGCGGTTTCTTCTCCGACACTGGTTCCCTCGGATGGTGACATTCTCATCTCCAGCAGTTGCCGTGAACCATCCCAAGGGCAATGGTTGTTTGACCTCTGTCGTTTCATAGGTGGCGCTCTGACGGGGAAAGACTCGGCCACCCCTGCTCCACACGCCGGCAAACTTTTCACCGCGGTTTGCTGGTCACAGCGGCGCACATCTGAAACATCCATGTCATCATGAGGGCCATCACCAGCACCACTGGCATCGTCCGGAATGTTCTCATGTTTGTGATCAGGGTTATCCTCAGCATAGGCCATACCATCACCATGACCAATGTCCCGACCATCACCATGACCAATGTCCCGACCATCACCATGACCAATGTCCCGACCATCGCAACCTGCAGGCCCATGATGCCTGTCCCTGTGAAAACCGTCCCCTCCATCTAGGATCTGGTTGTTTGAGATGCTCTTCTCTCCATCCACCGGGGACCCGTCGCGCGGTGTGTACTGCATCCTCTCTGCCAGAGATAGCGGCGTCGCCACACAGTTGGCCTTGAACAGGCTGGTTGCCGTGGAAACAGAAATGCAGTTGAGGTTGTTCTGTTTGCGCTCGGCCACGGAGAAATTGCTGTCGATGGACAAGTCCGGCCCCAACGGGTCGTCGTCATGGTGACCGGCCCTGGAGCTGCCAGCGTCCAGAAGGCTCAGGTTTGGGACGTTTGCCGGCCCGGGGGAGGGCAGGTGCAGGTCCTGGCATGGGTCCGGCTGGCGGCAGTGGTGCTGAGACATGTCTTTGTCTGGGAGTGTCTTGGTGTCGCTGACCTGCTGGTGGATGTTCTCCAGCGAGATGGGCAGCTTGGCCGCGCCGCCGGACATCTGGGTGAACATGGCCAGGTCAAGGTCATCAAACGTGCCCGGGGGGTGGGTAATCACAGACTCGGACAGGCCCAGCTCTCCGTCTCGCGGCACAGAGGAATCCATCGGGGTCCCGTTGTTGGAAGAACTGGGTATGGAGCTTCCCTGAGGATTCAACAACAACAACACAGTCTCTACCAAGTCTGGACTTTTATCACATTGCACTGCAGTAAATGTCCACAGACAATAACTATAATCTTTCAAAGTATGAGACATAAATTATTTATATGGTTACAAAAGACACAAGTTATGTATTATGGTTACAAAAGACATAAATTATTTATATGGTTACAAAAGACATAAATTATGTATAATTTTATGGTTACAAAAGACATAAATTATTTATATGGTTACAAAGTTTTGGATTCACTCAGTTTTAACCCTTTGAGCCCTGGCAGTATTTTTTACTCTATAGCTAACTAAAATATCCTCTAGGCCCCCAATGTCTATCATCAAAATATGTGTTCACTGATGTACTTCTGTGTAGTTTTTAGTCCATTCTAGATCTAGACCTACATGGTTACCGTGCTCAGTAAAATAAAAGCTCCACCACCTAAGCGCTGTCTCTATATCAAAAGATTAAGTTACAGATTCTAAAATTTGGAGAATATAGCGAGCATATAACATTATAATTACAATAACCTGAACTTTCAGAAAGTAAAATTTGAACAACAAAAGTTGAGAACAGTCCTGGGCCTCCTATAATGTGCGCTGTCAACTACCATGCTTATGAGAAGACCCTCAACAACCCTTCTTACCCACATACCTCAGAAGAGAAGGACGCATCTTTCACATACACCTCCTTCACGTAAGTCTCAAACTGGCCATCCTGCTTGATCGAAGCGCCATCCCCGTCGATGACTTTCCGCTGCGTCTGGTGCCAGTCGAGGCTCCCCGCGGCTTGCTTCACTGACGTCATGCTGGGCGACTGCTTGGCCCACCTACCCCCGCCGTCTTTGCTCTCCGAGACGGGAGAGCTACCGCCGTGAGAGAAGCCCTTGACAAACGTCTCGCCACTGCCCAGCGTGCCGTCCTCCTGGAGAAAAAACTTCTTGACCTCCGTGCTGTCGCCCACGCCCTCGACCTGTTTGACCTTGGTGGCCTCGCTCTCTGGAGACCCGTCTCGGCCCGTGTAGCGCAGCGTGAGTTGTAGACCCTGGCGGGGAAACACAAGGGAGAGCATTCCTTACTTGGGCATTCTGAGGCTTCTTCGGTTTCACAATAAATGTAGCTCCAAGTCAAGAGAGATCCCACTAACCCACACTGTTTCACACGGTGATGGAACAATTCCTGAAACGCATGTACCATACACAGCCAAACTGCTGATTGAAACTTGTTCCTGAAACGCATGTACCATACACAGCCAAACTGCTAATTGAAACTAGTTCCTGAAACGCATGTACCATACACAGCCAAACTGCTGATGGAAACAATTCCTGAAACGGTGTGTTCTGCCAACTACTACAGTGTGTTCTGCCAACTACTACAGTGTGTTCTGCCAACTACTACAGTGTGTTCTGCCAACTACTACAGTGTGTTCTGCCAACTACTACAGTGTGTTCTGCCAACTACTACAGTGTGTTCTGCCAACTACTACAGTGTGTTCTGCCAACTACTACAGTGTGTTCTGCCAACTACTACAGTGTGTTCTGCCAACTACTACAGTGTGTTCTGCCAACTACTACAGTGTGTTCTGCCAACTACTACAGTGTGTTCTGCCAACTACTACAGTGTGTTCTGCCAACTACTACAGTGTGTTCTGCCAACTACTACAGTGTGTTCTGCCAACTACTACAGTGTGTTCTGCCAACTACTACAGTGTGTTCTGCCAACTACTACAGTGTGTTCTGCCAACTACTACAGTGTGTTCTGCCAACTACTACAGTGTGTTCTGCCAACTACTACAGTGTGTTCTGCCAACTACTACAGTGTGTTCTGCCAACTACTACAGTGTGTTCTGCCAACTACTACAGTGTGTTCTGCCAACTACTACAGTGTGTTCTGCCAACTACTACAGTGTGTTCTGCCAACTACTACAGTGTGTTCTGCCAACTACTACAGTGTGTTCTGCCAACTACTACAGTGTGTTCTGCCAACTACTACAGTGTGTTCTGCCAACTACTACAGTGTGTTCTGCCAACTACTACAGTGTGTTCTGCCAACTACTACAGTGTGTTCTGCCAACTACTACAGTGTGTTCTGCCAACTACTACAGTGTGTTCTGCCAACTACTACAGTGTGTTCTGCCAACTACTACAGTGTGTTCTGCCAACTACTACAGTGTGTTCTGCCAACTACTACAGTGTGTTCTGCCAACTACTACAGTGTGTTCTGCCAACTACTACAGTGTGTTCTGCCAACTACTACAGTGTGTTCTGCCAACTACTACAGTGTGTTCTGCCAACTACTACAGTGTGTTCTGCCAACTACTACAGTGTGTTCTGCCAACTACTACAGTGTGTTCTGCCAACTACTACAGTGTGTTCTGCCAACTACTACAGTGTGTTCTGCCAACTACTACAGTGTGTTCTGCCAACTACTACAGTGTGTTCTGCCAACTACTACAGTGTGTTCTGCCAACTACTACAGTGTGTTCTGCCAACTACTACAGTGTGTTCTGCCAACTACTACAGTGTGTTCTGCCAACTACTACAGTGTGTTCTGCCAACTACTACAGTGTGTTCTGCCAACTACTACAGTGTGTTCTGCCAACTACTACAGTGTGTTCTGCCAACTACTACAGTGTGTTCTGCCAACTACTACAGTGTGTTCTGCCAACTACTACAGTGTGTTCTGCCAACTACTACAGTGTGTTCTGCCAACTACTACAGTGTGTTCTGCCAACTACTACAGTGTGTTCTGCCAACTACTACAGTGTGTTCTGCCAACTACTACAGTGTGTTCTGCCAACTACTACAGTGTGTTCTGCCAACTACTACAGTGTGTTCTGCCAACTACTACAGTGTGTTCTGCCAACTACTACAGTGTGTTCTGCCAACTACTACAGTGTGTTCTGCCAACTACTACAGTGTGTTCTGCCAACTACTACAGTGTGTTCTGCCAACTTCCGCGTGTATCCAGGCGAGGCAGTCTGGGCGGGCCAGGCTGGTCAGTACACTGGCCAGGACGAAGACGGTGGATCCAGGTTTGCGGCACCACGCCCACAGCTCCTGGTCAACGGGGCCAGTCTGGGGGGGTCATGGGGATACACAGCGCAGGAGCGTTAGCCAAGGGGAGGCTCAGCTAGAGAAAACAAAACTGAAAAGGTACATGTACATCGATATATTCCAACAAGAACAAAAACCAGCAAGATATGTATCGTCTCAGAACAAAAATAACAAGATACGCCAAGGAATCATCTCTAAAACGAAACAAGCTATACCAATGAATCGTCTATAGAACCAAACTAACAAGATAGAGAAATGAATCATCTTTTTAGCCAAACAGACAAGTTACACCAATGAATCCACTCTAGAACCAAACTAGATAAACAAAAAATACTCTCTCAAGATACATAAATGAATCGCCTCTAGAACCAAACTAACAAGATACACCAATGAATCGCCTCTAGAACCAAACTAACAAGATACACCAATGAATCGCCTCTAGGACCAAACTAACAAGTTACATAAATGAATCGCTTCTAGAACCAAACTAACAAGATACACCAATGAATAGCCTCTAGAACCAAACTAACAAGTTACATCAATGAATCGCCTCTAGAACCAAACTAACAAGATACATCAATGAATCGCTTCTAGAACCAAACTAACAAGATACATCAATGAATCGCCTCTCAAGATACATAAATGAATCGCCTCTAGAACCAAACTAACAAGATACACAAATGAACCGCCTCTAGAACCAAACTAACAAGATACACAAATGAATCGCCTCTAGAACCAAACTAACAAGATACATCAATGAACCGCCTCTAGAATCAAACTAACAAGATACATAAATGAATCGCCTTTAGAACCAAACTAACAAGATACATAAATGAATCGCCTCTAAAACCAAACTAACAAGATACATAAATGAATCGCCTCTAGAATCAAACAAACAAGATACATAAATGAATCGCCTCTAGAATCAAACTAACAAGATACATAAATGAATCGCCTCTAGAACCAAACTAACAAGATACACAGTAACTAGAGCCCTAACTCACCAAACTAACAAGATACATAAATGAATCGCCTCTAGAACCAAACTAACAAGATACATAAATGAATCGCCTCTAGAACCAAACTAACAAGATACACAGTAACTAGCGCCCTGACTCACCAAACTAACAAGATACACAGTAACTAGAGCCCTGACTCACCAAACTAACAAGATACACAGTAACTAGCGCCCTGACTCACCAAACTAACAAGATACACAGTAACTAGCGCCCTGACTCACCAAACTAACAAGATACACAGTAACTAGCGCCCTGACTCACCAAACTAACAAGATACACAGTAACTAGCGCCCTGACTCACCAAACTAACAAGATACACAGTAACTAGCGCCCTGACTCACCAAACTAACAAGATACACAGTAACTAGCGCCCTGACTCACCAAACTAACAAGATACACAGTAACTAGCGCCCTGACTCACCAAACTAACAAGATACACAGTAACTAGCGCCCTGACTCACCAAACTAACAAGATACACAGTAACTAGAGCCCTGACTCACCAAACTAACAAGATACACAGTAACTAGAGCCCTGACTCACCAAACTAACAAGATACACAGTAACTAGAGCCCTGACTCACCAAACTAACAAGATACACAGTAACTAGAGCCCTGACTCACCAAACTAACAAGATACACAGTAACTAGAGCCCTGACTCACCAAACTAACAAGATACACAGTAACTAGAGCCCTGACTCACCAAACTAACAAGATACACAGTAACTAGAGCCCTGACTCACCAAACTAACAAGATACACAGTAACTAGAGCCCTGACTCACCAAACTAACAAGATACACAGTAACTAGCGCCCTGACTCACCAAACTAACAAGATACACAGTAACTAGCGCCCTGACTCACCAAACTAACAAGATACACAGTAACTAGCGCCCTGACTCACCTGAGAGATCCCCAGATCTTTGGACACGGTGACTTGATGTTGCTCCAGCACGGACCCCAGGCGACTCACCACATCCGGTGACAGGACGCATGCGCCGGTCCGCAGCTGTTCCGCTGTCAAGGTGAAGGTCGGGGGCGAAGGATTGGTTGCCATATTGGCTGCTTAGCGAGGCTCCACAAGAAAGTCCTTGTTTCGCTGCTCAGTTCTCAGATTTGCCGGGTGAAATCCAGTTTTTTGTGAGAGTTTGGGGGGGGGGGGGGGGTA
>RQTK01000206.1:279464-282605 GCA_003991915.1 Elysia chlorotica | reverse complement strand
CTCTCTCTCTCTCTCTCTCTCTCTCTCTCTCTCTCTCTCTCTCTCTCTCTCTCTCTCTCTCTCTCTCTCTCTCTCTCTCTCCCCGGTGCTCAATTAACAAACATGAAAAAATCTATGAATAAACCAACATAGAGCTGTTTAGATGCCCCCCGAGACAGCCCCCACACAGGCCTATTTATAGAGTGTGGCAATGAATGAGAGCCGGGCCGACATCTCTTGTCTTTCTCTCAGGATAAATTTAGACTGCACGGGGCATTCCAATTTCGCATTTCATTGAATTGTTTCGACGCAGACCTCCTCCATGCCTCAGCGGTTTGCAGCTGAACAGCTCGGCTCTAAGAGACAACAGGGGCAATATTTTGTTTGCACTGACAGTGCAACCCGCATATTTAATGTCAAGGAAAGAGCCCCTGAACCAGGATATCACTGCACCGAACACGCTTCGGACAAGTAGTGTGTCAAGGTCATTCATTTGTTTTCATACAGCGAAGCAGAGTAGGAGGTCGCTGGGAGTGTAGATCACTAGATGGTCTGTGGATGGTCTGTAGATGGTCTGTGGATGGTCTGTAGATGGTCTGTAGATGGTCTGTAGATGGTCTGTAGATGGTCTGTAGATGGTCTGTAGATGGTCTGTAGATGGTTTGTGGATGGTCTGTAGATGGTCTGTAGATGGTCTGTAGATGGTCTGTGGATGGTCTGTGGATTGTCTGTAGATGGTCTGTGGATTGTCTGTAGATGGTCTGTAGATGGTCTGTAGATGGTCTGTAGATGGTCTGTGGATGGTCTGTAGATGGTCTGTGGATTGTCTGTAGATGGTCTGTGGATTGTCTGTAGATGGTCTGTAGATGGTCTGTAGATGGTCTGAGGTGTCTGTGGATGGTCTGTAGATGGTCTGTAGATGGTCTGTGGTGTCTGTGGATGGTCTGTAGATGGTCTGTGGATTGTCTGTGGGTGGTCTGTAGATGGTCTGTAGATGGTCTGTGGGTGGTCTGTAGATGGTCTGTACATGGTCTAAAGATAGTCTGTAGATGGTCTGTAGATGGTCTGTACATGGTCTAAAGATAGTCTGTAGTGAGTTACTGTTGTGTAGTGAGTTACTGTTGTGTAGTGAGTCACTGTTGTGTAGTGAGTTACTGTTGTCTAGTGAGTCACTGTTGTGTAGTGAGTCACTGTTGTGTAGTGAGCCACTTTTGTGTAGTGAGCCACTGTTGTGTAGTGAGTCACTGCTGTGTAGTAAGTCACTGTTGTGTAGTGAGTTACTGTTGTGTAGTGCGTCACTGTTGTGTAGTGATTCACTGCTGTATAGTGAGTCACTGTTGTGTAGTGAGTCACTGTTGTGTAGTGAGCCACTGTTGTGTAGTGAGTCACTGCTGTGTAGTAAGTCACTGTTGTGTAGTGAGTCACTGTTGTGTAGTGAGTCACTGTTGTGTAGTGAGTTACTGTTGTGTATGGTGTCAATGTTGTGTAGTGAGTCACTGTTGTGTATTGAGTCAATGTTGTGTAGTGAGTCACTGTTGTGTAGTGAGTGACTGTTGTGTAGTGAGTTACTGTTGTGTAGTGAGTCACTGTTGTTTAGTGAGTCACTGTTGTGTAGTGAGTTACTGTTGTGTAGTGGGTTACTGTTGTGTATGCATGCCTTGTTGTGTAGTGAGTTACTGTTGTGTAATGAGTCATTGTTGTGTAGTTAGTTACTGTTGTGTAATGAAGTGAGTCACTGTTGTGTAGTGCGTCACTGCTGTGTAGTGAGTCACTGTTGTGTAGTGAGTCACTTTTGTGTAGTGAGTTACTGTTGTGTAGTGAGTTGCTGTTGTGTAGTGAGTCACTGTTGTGTAGTGAGTTACTGTTGTGTAGTGAGTTACTGTTGTGTAGTGCGTTACTGTTGCGTAGTGGGTTACTGTTGTGTAGTGAGTTACTGTTGTGTAGTGACTTACTGTTGTGTAGTGAGTCACTGTTGTGTAGTGAGTTACTGTTGTGTAGTGAGTTACTGTTGTGTAGGGAGCATGACTTCACCAACTAGTTATTGCACCTTGTTAGAAAACCCGAATCGTGTTTAACACGCAGAAACATAGACTTCGATTTGCAGTAAACATTATTTTGGTACGCTTTCTGCGCTAGTAAAATAACTGACGCATTTTGTGTTAATCTCAGCTGCATTAAGTGTTTGATGGGCTAAATAAAACCTATGAAGGTGACCTCATCAAGGTTCTCACCGCTGTTGTAACATTTATGTGAAATTCATGCTGTGTTATTGCTATTCTGTGTCCAGATGTGTCACCCCCCCCCCCCCCAGGTCACGTGAACTGTCTCGGCCGCGCACGGCAGGTGAGCCAGCTCGTTGAAATGTTTCTAAACCGACACACTACACACTACACGCTCCAGACCCAGCCGTGCCGTCTGCCTGACTGCTTGCAACCACAATCGATGTGCTCTGCCTCTCACAATCACACACATGAGCACGGCTAGCACTCAGTCTACATACTCTACAAGAAAGCCCTGTCCTCTTTTGCCTTACTGAATACATTACGTTTACATCGTGAATATCGTACACTGGATTCTCAGTTCGTTCAACATAATGATATTGTGGGGCGGTTTTTTGTTGTTTGTCTGTTGTTGATGTTGAGCAAGAACAGATAGATACAAAAACTCATTCATACCAACATACATAAGGCGACTACAAAATAGCTTTAACTAGAGCGGGGCGAACGTTGGTCTCCGGGTCGGGAGAATCGCAGTCGGGAACTTTGTGTTTGTATGCAGTATTAAATGTATTCTTGTATATGCGTGAAGAGTTGTGTGTTTGAAATCGCTCATTATATTTTATTATTATTATCATCACTAATTTTTATGTCACACATGTACAACTGGTGTATTTATGTATGTATGACCACGAAAAATTTCCCTATGGGACAATAAAGGATTATCTTATCTTATCTTATCTTTTTTTTTTTTTCTTAACCCGTATTGTCTTCGTGGGCTAGGACGAAAAAAAATGAAAAAACATTGACACAAATTTATATTTTGCACAATCCAAGCAGGTGTAAAATGGCCTAGATATAGACGTAAACGAGCTTGGGGTAATGNGGCGCGGGAGGTGGGGGTGGAGACATCGGGATATTTTAGTCACGTAGGCCTTAGGCCCTA
>RQTK01000206.1:254464-274464 GCA_003991915.1 Elysia chlorotica | reverse complement strand
GGGATGAGAATAACACAGTTCCGTTATTCGCATCCCCACTTACCAAATCACACAGACTATTGTGGGTTTCACGGGATATGACGAGACGAGGCCTAGTGGATCTAGCTCTTTAAAAAAATTCCCGGTTGGTAGGCTAACTGGAAACTATAATGTATATAATTATACAAGCATTTTGCCAACTGAATTGTTAGGATCTTTTTTGTTGTGTTTTTTTTCTTCTTTTCTTACTCTTTTCACGTAGTGTCCACATGGTTTTTGATCTTTTAACAGTACAAATTACAATGTATTTATTGATTTCTAAAGGTGCTTGTACAGTAGCATGCATTTGATTAGCTTAAGAACTGTTTATTTATCTAAAATATATGATACAGCATTAACCATGCTGTACACAGTTGAGAGACTTTTTACCCTACTTATGGTACCTTAAAGACTTTTTTTTTATATTAACTACGTCATGCAAACTCCGTGGTTCGAGCCCTACTGGTTGGGCCAGTGTCAGTTTAATGTGACTGGCTGGGACATGAGTCGTGGCATCCCTGCTCTATCTCGTGTGGTAGCACATAAAACTGTCAGACGTCAGTCTTGGGATCAGTCCACAATATAGCGGGAGACATGTAATGAAGTACATGTCTATTGTTTATCACGTTTTCTTTTTTTTTTTCTGTTTATTCTGAAAGTTTTAATGTGTTTTGTGTTTGATGAAGTTCTGAAATAAAAAAAAAGTTTATTGTGCAATCTCCTTATAACTAAAAAGTTTTTTTTAATTGATTTGATGTTTTAAGTTTAAAGCTCCACAAATCCACCTCTCTCTCTCTCTCTCTCTCTCTCTCTCTCTCTCTCTCTCTCTCTCTCTCTCTCTCTCTCTCTCTTTCTCTCTTTCTCTTTCTCTCTCTCTCTTTCTCTCTCTCTCTCTCTCTCTCTCTCTCTCTCTCTCTCTCTCTCTCTCTCTCTTAATCAGTCTGAAACCACAGGTTGCATCTTCCGCGTAATTTCATAGAGGGCGATTTACATTTTACTTGATGTGGACATTTTTTTTAAGCCAGTGAGCTATCTTGTCCATGATACCCTTGGTAAAAGATAAAACAAAAACAAAAACAACAACAAAATGTGGTTCGACCTATAATAAGAGCACCCTCTATGTTTTTAAGCGGACACCGGCTCGGGTAACGCCCACTTTCCTTGATTTAGAACATGTAGATCTAAAGTCTCGATATACATGTGTCTGGATTCCAGTTCCTTTCAGATTCTGGTGATCATCATTCTCTGCCACTACCATCACACATTTTGTTGTTAATGTTATATCTGGCCACCACGGCTTGTAATCTTCACCCATTCACATAATTATGCATGTAGTGGTTAGCCACTGCCTGGTATAGGAACAGTTTTCATAACCACACAGAAAAATCTGCCCAGCAATCGTTCCTTGAATCACAAGCAAAGCAGGTTTCAAGATTTAAAAAAAACGCAGTGATTATCCGCATCCCGGGATGAGAATAACACAGTTCCGTTATTCGCATCCCCCCTTACCAAATCACACAGACTATTGTGGGTTTCACGGGATATGACGAGACGAGGCCTAGTGGATCTAGCTCTTTAAAAAAATTCCCGGTTGGTAGGCTAACTGGAAACTATAATGTATATATATACAAGCATTTTGCCAACTGAATTGGTAGGGTGTTTTTTGTTGTTTTTTTCTTTTCTTACTCTTTTCACGTAGTGTCTACGTGGTTTTTGGTCTTTTTAACAGTACAAATTACAATGTATTTATTGTTTTCTAAAGGTGCTTGTATAGTAGCATGCATTTGATTAGTTTAAGAACTGTTTATTTATCTAAAATATATGATACAGCATTAACCATGCTGTACACAGTTGAGAGACTTTTTACCCTGCACATGGTACCTTAAAGACTTATTTTTATGTTAACTACGTCATGCAAAGTCCGTGGTTCGAGCCCTACTGGTTGGGTCAGTGTCAGTTTAATGTGACTGGCTGGGACAGGAGTCGTGATATCCCCGCCCTGTCTCGTCTGGTAGCACATAAAACTGTCAGACATCAGTCTTGGGATCAGTCCACAATATAGCGGGAGACATGTAATGAAGTACCTGTCTATTGTTTATCACGTTTTCTTTTTTTTTCTGTTTATTCTGAAAGTTTTAATGTGTTTTGTGTTTGATGAAGTTCTGAAATAAAAAAAAAGTTTATTGTGCAATCTCCTTATAACTAAAAAGTTTTTTTTAATTGATGTTTTAACTTTAAAGCTCCACTCCACCTCTCTCTCTCTCTCTCCTTCTCTCTTTCTCTCTTTCTCTCTCTTTCTCTCCACTCTCTCTCTCTCTCTTCTCTCTCTCTCCTCTCTCTCTCTCTCTCTCTCTCTCTCTCTCTCTCTCTCTCTCTCTCTCTCTCTCTCTCTCTCTCTCTCTCTCTCTCTCTCTCTCTCTCTCTCTCTCTTTTTTGTTGTTGTATAGGCCTACAATCTTCACTAATCACTCTACCAAACAGGGAACACAACTCCAGTTTTGACATACACCAAAGTTGTCCAGCTAAGTACCCTTCAGATTTACTTCTGCAGTGTCAACTAAAAGTACCAAACAGTTTATTCCTTCCTATTCCGGGACATTACATAAATCATAATATACAAACTAGTTTCAGCAAAACATCAATTTATTACTGTTAATGGGAATATTATTTTATTCGTAAGTGTTGACACATAAACAAGTTAAAGGCTCCTATCCCTAGTCTTCTTAGTGACAGAGGGCAAGGGGGTTCAGTGTAAGGGCAACAGGTGATACAGTTGTACAGTAGAAAAACACCTTGTATACAGGTGATACAGTTGTACAGTAGAAAACACCTTGTATACAGGTGATAAAGTTGTACAGTAGAAAACACCTTTTATACAGGTGATACAGTTGTACAGTAGAAAACACCTTTTATACAGGTGATACAGTTGTACAGTAGAAAACACCTTGTATACAGGTGATACAGTTGTACAGTAGAAAACACCTTGTATACAGGTGATACAGTTGTACAGTAGAAAACACCTTGTATACAGGTGATGGGCAACAGGTGATACAGTTGTACAGTAGAAAAACACCTTTTATACAGGTGATACAGTTGTACAGTAGAAAACACCTTTTATACAGGTGATACAGTTGTACAGTAGAAAACACCTTTTATACAGGTGATACAGTTGTACAGTAGAAAACACCTTGTATACAGGTGATAGTTGTACAGTAGAAAACACCTTGTATACAGGTGATACAGTTGTACAGTAGAAAAAACCTTGTTTACAGTACATCAGTTTCTGAAAAGAATACACCACAGAACCAATTTTATTATTTCCTTTTTTGCAGGGAAACATTAAAAATGTTTAAGTGATGCAAAAGGGTGGTACATGTATTCAGATTTGAAAATTGAAATTATTACACACACACACAGTAGGTTTTTTTTTTTTTTATTAAAGCCAATAATTAAGAAGAAGAAGAAGAAGAAGAAGAAGAATAAGAAGAAGAAGAAGAAGAAGAAGAAGAAGAAGAAGAAGAAGAAGAAGAAGAAGAAGAAGAAGAAGAAGAAGAAGAAGAAGAAGAAGAAGAAGAAGAAGAAGAAGAAGAAGAAGAAGAAGAAGAAGAAGAAGAAGAAGCAGATTTAGAGACATGAGAAGAGTTAGCACATGTACTGATGTAGGAGAAGAAGAAAAAAATGACAAGCTCAGCACATGAAGTAACGTTTAGCAAAAGAAGCTTTATGGATTTTGTATGTACAGCTTTTCTGCATTGCTGACTGGAAATAGCAATACACATTTTTTTTAAATGCTATGCCTTTATAGTAAATCTATAACTTATCAGTCATGCCAAAGCTATCATGTATGTCAATAGGCCAATATTTTAGAACTCGAGTATAACAGACATAACATAACACATACACGTAGTGGCGTACGCAAATGAAGGTAAAGAATACATTGTACATGTAGAATAGTCGGCCGGTATAGAGAGCCAGCACTCATGCTTCAAGCCAGAATTCACAGAACACACAATGTATCAATGTGCTGGGCTACCAGGCTAGCATGAGAGCAAGATGCAGTCTATGCAGTACCGACACAAGAACTCTCGTTTTTCGACAGGACAAACTTCAAAGACGTTGTCATCCAGCACGATAATGCTCGGCCACACACCAGTCGCCAAACCCAGTGCGCTTTACAGCAGTTGGAACTTCCTACCATACCACATCCGACATACAGTCCAGATTTGGCCCCGTCTGACTTTTTCTTATTTCCTTTGCTGAAGAAACATCTCAAAGGAAATCACTATGAAACCGATGCAGAAGTTGAGGCGGATGTTCGCTCTTGGTGCCGATCCCAGACACCAGAATTCTTCGCCGACGGATTGCGAAAACTTGTACAACGCTGGCGCCTCTGTATTGAACGCGATGGTGACTATATTGAAAAATGTTAGTTCATCAGATAGAGGAGACTCTAAGCTTTCATTTGATGTGTAACTTGCTTCTGTAGTCCTTCAAATAAAAAAGTTATTCAAAAACGGCCCTTATTTATCAGCCTGCCCTCGTAAAGCACACACAGATGTGGTTACAACGAGTCTTTTCTATGACTCCATCCACCACCGTCTTCAGATACAGGATAGAACCAGTGACGGAAGTGTAACATCTTTCCACAACTGTGGGCCTACTTGACACAGTCAGTCACCAATCACTTACAAAGTGAAGTGTATCACGCACTGCCAGAGTACGACAAGTTTTAAAATTGTTAGATCAATCAAACTCTCAAGATGTGATTACAGAGGCCAATTCAACACACGGAAACAAAATACGGAGTTTAAAATAACTCAACAAATTAATGTTCACATACTCAGGCAATTACTGCAAAGTTGTTTCGTAATTACATGCAATTTATTGTTGGAAAAAATCAACATAGATAAATTGCTTAAGCAAGATAACCATTAAGTGCAAAAAAGCAAAGAACTTAGTACCACCATTGTTATGGCCTGTACTACATGTATATGCATTCAATGCTTCCATAACATCAACATATAGTTATTAGCATTCAATGCTTCCATAACATCAACATATAGTTATTACGAGTATTCAATGCTTCCATAACATAAGCATTTGGTTATTAGCATTCAATGCTTCCATAACATAAGCATATGCATGTAGTTATTAGGATCATTCAATGCTTCCATAACATATGCATGTAGTTATTACGAGCATTCAATGCTTTCATAACATAAACATGTAGTTATTAGCATTCAATGCTTTCATATTTATCATAACATAAACATGCTGTCATGTGCATTCAATGCTTTCATATACATGTATAAACAGGTTATTATTACGTTCATTCCATGTCTTAATTACATAAATATGTTATAAATATGTACATTCAATGCCTTCAGAACATAAACAGGAAACAAGGGCACTTTACAGCCGCAGCATAGGTCCTGATCTGATCGAGCGAGCCGAACCAAGAGAAAGTCTGTGAAGCAAGGAAAGCCTCCACTAGAGTCAAACCAAGAGCAAGTCTGTGAAGCAAGGAAAGCCTCCACTAGAGTCAAACCAACAGCCAGTCTGTGAAGCAAGGAAAGCCTCCACTAGAGTCAAACCAAGAGCCAGTCTGTGAAGCAAGGAAAGCCTGCTAGTTGTACAGTAGAAAAACACCTTTTATACAGGTGATACAGTTGTACAGTAGAAAACACCTTTTATACAGGTGATACAGTTGTACAGTAGAAAACACCTTTTATACAGGTGATACAGTTGTACAGTAGAAAACACCTTTTATACAGGTGATACAGTTGTACAGTAGAAAACACCTTTTATACAGGTGATACAGTTGTACAGTAGAAAACACCTTGTATACAGGTGATAGTTGTACAGTAGAAAACACCTTGTATACAGGTGATACAGTTGTACAGTGGAAAACGCCTTGTTTACAGTACATCAGTTTCTGAATAGAATACGTCACATAACCAATTTTATTATTTCCTTTTTTTCAGGGAAACATTAAAAATGTTAAAGGGATGCAAAAGGATGGTATTCAGATTTGAAAATTGAAATTATTACAAACACACACACACACACAGTAGGTTTTTTTTATTATTAAAGCCAATAATTAAAACAAAAGCACGTAGTAATAACAATAATAGGAAGAAGGAGAAGAAGAAGAAGAAGCAGATTTAGAGACATGAGAAGAGTTAGCACATGTACTGATGTAGGAGAAGAAGAAAAAAATGACAAGCTCAGCACATGAAGTAACGTTTAGCAAAAGAAGCTTTATGGATTTTGTATGTACAGCTTTTCTGCATTGCTGACTGGAAATAGCAATACACATTTTTTTTAAATGCTATGCCTTTATAGTAAATCTATAATAACTGATCAATCATGCCAATGTATGTCAATAGGCCAATATTTTAGAACTCGAGTATAACAGACATAACATAACACGTACACATAGTGACGTACGCAAATGAAGGTAAAGAATACATTGTACATGTATAATAGTCGGCCGGTATAGAGAGCCAGCACTCATGCTTCAAGCCAGAACTCACAGAACACACAATGTATCAATGTCCTGGGCTGCCAGGCTAGCATGTTTCCACGACCATCATTCTCTATACAGGGAGGGAGAGAATTATCTCCCTCTCTCCGGGTTTAACGTCTCCTAGGTTCCCCTGGGGGATCCTATACGGCGACTGGCTTCCACGACCATCCACCACCGTGCTTCAGATACAGGATAGAACCAGTGACGGAAGTGTAACATCTTTCCACAACTGTGGGCCTACTTGACACAGTCAGTCACCAATCACTTACAAAGTGAAGTGTATCACGCACTGCCAGAGTAAGACAAGTTTTAAAATTGTTAGATCAATCAAACTCTCAAGATGTGGTGATTACAGAAGCCAATTCAACACACGGAAACAAAATACGGAGTTAAAATAACTCAACAAATTAATGTTACGCATACTCAGGCACTTACTCCAAAGTTGTTTCGTAATTACATGCAATTTATTGTTGGAAAAAATCAACATGGATAAATTGCTTAAGTAAGATAACCATTGAGTGCAAGAAAGCAAAGAACTTAGTACCACCATTGTTATGGCCTGTACTATATGCATTCAAGGCTTCCATAACATCAACATATAGTTATTCGCATTAAATGCTTTCATTACATAAACATGTAGTTATTACAAGCATTCAATGCTTCCATAACATAGGCATATAGTTATTAGCATTCAATGCTTCCATAACATAGGCATATAGTTATTAGCATTCAATGCTTCCATAACATAGGCATATAGTTATTAGCATTCAATGCTTCCATAACATAGGCATATAGTTATTAGCATTCAATGCTTTTATATTTATCATAACATAAACATGCTGTCATGTGCATTCAATGCTTTCATATATAAACAGGTTATTATTACGTTCATTCCATGTCTTTATTACATAAATATGTTATAAATATGTACATTCAATGCCTTCCTAACATGAACAGGAAACAAGGGCACTTTACAGCAGCAGCAGCATAGGTCCTGATCTGATCAAGCGAGCCGAACCAAGAGCAAGTCTGTGAAGCAAGGAAAGCCTGCACTAGAGTCAAACCAAGAGCAAGTCTGTGAAGCAAGGAAAGCCTCCACTAGAGTCAAACCAAGAGCAGTCTGTGAAGCAAGGAAAGCCTCACTAGAGTCAAACCAAGAGCAAGTCTGTGAAGCAAGGAAAGCCTGCACTAGAGTCAAACCAAGAGCAAGTCTGTGAAGCAAGGAAAGCCTCCACTAGAGTCAAACCAAGAGCAAGTCTGTGAAGCAAGGAAAGCCTCACTAGAGTCAAACCAAGAGCAAGTCTGTGAAGCAAGGAAAGCCTGCACTAGAGTCAAACCAAGAGCAAGTCTGTGAAGCAAGGAAAGCCTGCACTAGAGTCAAACCAAGAGCAAGTCTGTGAAGCAAGGAAAGCCTGCACTAGAGTCAAACCAAGAGCAAGTCTGTGAAGCAAGGAAAGCCTGCACTAGAGTCAAACCAAGAGCAAGTCTGTGAAGCAAGGAAAGCCTCCACTAGAGTCAAACCTGCAGCCGGAACATGCCGAGAGCCACCTTTGACAATCACACTTTGATACAGCTGATGGGCTTTTTAGTTCTTTGCCTACAATAGTAATGCCAACTGGACCCATATTTTTACAGAATCTCGCATAAAGCAGCAAAGCATACTGAATTACAAAACATATCCCATTGGTAGACTTTTACTGAACTTTAACTTGCCAGTTTGTTTCTTTTTTTACTGAAACTCGTAATTTTGGGAACACTGGCCTCACTGCTCCAAGTTATACAGAGAAGTCTAGCCAGACCGTCCAGTTCTGTGCAAAGTGTGAGGTGTCACCACAGCACACACATGGGAGGGACAAACACATTGCAAAAAGCCTGCTCAAGGAAAGCCTCCACTAGAGTCAAACCAAGAGCCAGTCTGTGAAGCAAGGAAAGCCTGCACTAGAGTCAAACCAAGAGCCAGTCTGTGAAGCAAGGAAAGCCTCCACTAGAGTCAAACCAAGAGCAAGTCTGTGAAGCAAGGAAAGCCTGCACTAGAGTCAAACCAAGAGCAAGTCTGTGAAGCAAGGAAAGCCTCCACTAGAGTCAAACCAAGAGCAAGTCTGTGAAGCAAGGAAAGCCTGCACTAGAGTCAAACCAAGAGCAAGTCTGTGAAGCAAGGAAAGCCTGCACTAGAGTCAAACCAAGAGCAAGTCTGTGAAGCAAGGAAAGCCTCCACTAGAGTCAAACCTGCAGCCAGTCTGTGAAGCAAGGAAAGCCTCCACTAGAGTCAAACCTGCAGCCGGAACATGCCGAGAGCCACCTTTGACAATCACACTTTGATACAGCTGATGGGCTTTTTAGTTCTTTGCCTACAATAGTAATGCCAACTGGACCCATATTTTTACAGAATCTCGCATAAAGCAGCAAAGCATACTGAATTACAAAACATATCCCATCGGTAGACTTTTACCGAACTTTAACTTGCCAGTTTTTTTCTTTTTTAATGAACTCGTAATTTTCCTATTCATGGCCATGTAAAAAAAACAAAACAAAAAAACTAACAAGAAAGACATTATAACATTGGGCAAAAATCACATTGAGGTTTCAGCAAAACTAAAAATGTATTAAATTTTGTGCGTAGGTTTTATACATTGCGATGCCCCGTAACAAATTACATTTTTAATATTGTAAAATACTTCCTAACTAAATCAACATCAAAATCAGATGAAGGGCCAAAAGTGTCTGTTGCTTAGATTTCTTCAAACGCTATATTATATGGGGACCCGTCATCACGCCACATCTTCCACAAGTCAAACACTAATCCGTCACCACGCCATAAACTTGAACTTATCGTTACAGCCAATCAATTATAAAAGAATATAACAAAATTACGAATTTAACGCTTGTTTGGATTAGCAGCTGAGCAACAATATAAAAATCCCAGTCAAAATATAACTGTAGACATGGGTAAAGAAAGGTGGTGTCAAGTGTGTACGTCTATTGGAAGCGCAGGACCTCCATGGACCTAAAGACTAGTGTAAAGCGTGTAGTTTGTACGTCTATTGGAAGCGCAGGACCTCCATGGACCTAAAGACTAGTGTAAAGCTCTATTGTGTAATTTGTAAAGCTCTATTGTGTAATTTGTAAAGCTCTATTGTGTAATTTGTAAAGCTCTATTGTGTAATTTGTAAAGCTCTATTGTGTAATTTGTAAAGCTCTATTGTGTAAAGCGTGTAGATTGTACGTCTACTGGAAGCGCAGGACCTCCATGGCGTTTCTATTGTGTAATTTGTAAAGCTCTATTGTGTAAAGCGTGTAGATTGTACGTCTACTGGAAGCGCAGGACATCCAAGGAAAAATATATTGTGTAAAGCTCTATTGGGTAAAGAAAGGTCGTGTCAGATTGTACGTCTACTGGAAGCGCAGGACCTCCATGGACCTAAAGACTTGTGTAAAGCGTGTAGATTGTACGTCTACTGGAAGCGCAGGACCTCCATGGACCTAAAGACTAGTGTAAAGCTCTATTGTGTAAAGCGTGTAGATTGTACGTCTATTGGAAGCGCAGGACCTCCATGGACCTAAAGACTAGTGTAAAGCTCTATTGTGTAAAGCGTGTAGATTGTACGTCTATTGGAAGCGCAGGACCTCCATGGACCTAAAGACTAGTGTAAAGCTCTATTGTGTAAAGCGTGTAGATTGTACGTCTATTGGAAGCGCAGGACCTCCATGGACCTAAAGACTAGTGTAAAGCTCTATTGTGTAAAGCGTGTAGATTGTACGTCTATTGGAAGCGCAGGACCTCCATGGACCTAAAGACTAGTGTAAAGCTCTATTGTGTAAAGCGTGTAGATTGTACGTCTATTGGAAGCGCAGGACCTCCATGGACCTAAAGACTAGTGTAAAGCTCTATTGTGTAAAGCGTGTAGATTGTACGTCTACTGGAAGCGCAGGACCTCCATGGCGTTGCTAGGTCCGCGACAGGAAAGCCCCCCACACACAAACAGCTGGTCCTGGTGCAGGACGTAGGAGCACGAGCAGTGCGTGGAAGGCATCTCTCCCACCGCCGACCACGAGTTCGATTCCACGTCGTAAACCTCCGTGACTGACAGCGGCTTCCCGTCATTCCCTGAGAATGTTGTGAACAGGATAGCCTCAAACAATGTAAGACCTCGTTTAAAAATGTTGTGAACAGGATAGCCTCAAACAATGTAAGACCTCGTTTAAAAATATTCTTAAACTAAACTGAATGACAGTGAGAAATATATTTTACATTCCACATACACAGACGCTGTTTGTTTTTTTCTGTCCAGAGTCAAGCTACATGCCTGATGCCTTTAGAGCTTGAAATGAAAATTTGACATGTAAATGTTTCCCGGACATTCCCTTCAGTGGTTGTCTGGACTTGGCATGAGGTTGGGGAAAGTATTTTTGTGAATGAGCAGAGGTTGTTTTGATGAAATCTACCGCCCGCTGTGTGGAGACATCCATGCTATGTCCCGTTATACCCCCCCCTCCAGAGGTTGTTTTAATGAAATCTACCGCCCGCTGTGTGGAGAAATCCATGCTATGTCCCGTTATATCCAACACCCCCCCCCCCCCCCCTCCAGAGGTTGTTTTAATGAAATCTACCGCCCGCTGTGTGGAGACATCCATGCTATGTCCCGTTATATCCCCCACCCCCCCCCCCCCCCCCCCCCCCCCCCCCCCCCCCCCCCGACATCCATGCTATGTCCCGTTATACCCCCCCCCCTCCTCCTACTGGCAGTTCTAGTCCAGCTCCCTCCTCACGCTTACTAGCTTCAAAGCACTGCCCACAGATAGTCTAGCCCGATATGCGAGGATCATAACAAGAGGCAACTCTTTATCGTTTTGCGCTCACAGAAATCAAGTATATTATTATGTCGTTGAAATCTAGAAACCAAATAAAACATTCTAAACTTCCCCCAGCCATAATGTTATAGGATAATTGTCTTTCCTTGACATGTTTCAGTAACAACTTACTACATGTGATCGGGGCGTGGAGGAAGCTTCGACTTACCCAGCCCGCCAGCACAGACAAGTTTCCCGGCCACGATCGCGACAGCAAAGTCTCCGCGCTTGGTGGGCATGCTGCGACACGCCTTCCACTCGCCTGCGACACACAGAGAGAGCAGGGTCAAACACGCACGGACAAGGCTCAGAATTAGCCGTCACAACAAGGCAAAATGGTGATATAATGAGTAGCTGTTCTTCACTTCACAAACACGGACATGGCTCAGAATTAGCGGTGATAACAAGGCAAAATGATGACATAATGAATATCAATAGATGTTCTTCACTTCACAAACATGAACAAGGCTCAACATTAGCTTTAGGAAAACTTTGAGGCTTCAGCCTATGGCCCTCACAGCAACAGATAAGTCAGTTTCGCTGCTTATAGGTCCACAAACCTTGGACAGAGAAAAGGTAAGTAAGATTAAGAACCAGATGAAAAGAAGAAAAAAATTAGCGGGAAAAGCTGAATATCTAACCATAATGATGAGAGTAAAAGAGAGAGAGAAAGAAAATGACTGGGGAAATAGAAAAAAGTTGGAAGTACTCAGCGGGCCTTGGTAGGGCCCTGGTTATCCAAGACGACCAACCTCCTAACGCAGAAACCTTTCTCTACGATCCTTGGTAGTCACCGTCTATCGACAGAATGGAGAGTGTCTAACCCTTCCTAAGATAAGATGAGGAGAGATCAAACTTTATTGTCCAGTTAAGGAAATTTGCTTTGCTTTCATTACGTTGATTGTCTTAAAAAATATAATTAGTTATATAAAAAAATAAAAAAATAAAAGAAGTGTTGCTTAACAAGATTTGTTACACACACAATGGAAGTGAGCACAAAATCAGTTGTCTGTAAGGGATATATACTGAACACAGGTGTCTATAAATCTGTTGTGTGTCTAAGCTCACCTTTGTCTATACTGAACACAGGTGTCTATAGATCTGTTGTGTGTCTATAGATCTGTTGTGTGTCTACCCTCACCTTTGTCTATGCTGAACACAGGTGTCTATAGATCTGTTGTGTGTCTAGCCTCACCTTTGTCTATACTGAACACAGGTGTCTATAGATCTGTTGTGTGTATAAGCTCACCTTTGTCTATGCTGAACACAGGTGTCTATAGATCTGTTGTGTGTCTATAGATCTGTTGTGTGTCTACCCTCACCTTTGTCTATGGTGAACACAGGTGTCTATAGATCTGTTGTGTGTGTCTACTCTCACCTTTGTCTATGCTGAACACAGGTGTCTATAGATCTGTTGTGTGCCTAGCCTCACCTTTGTCTATGCTGAAAGCCTCGCAGGTGTCGGAGAAGCCCTGGCTGGCCGGCTGCAGTAACCCACCCACGCTGAAGATGTGCTTCCCGTCCGTGGCGTACATGGCGAACACGCGCGGGCTCGGGACGTCGGGCAGACGCGTCCACTGGCCCGTGCTCAGGTCAAACACCTCCAAGGCCACGGAGGGAATCTTGCCCTGTCTCCCACCTGACAAAAACAAAACAAAACGCCAGTGTCACAAAGTCCTTCTCTAACACTGACAAAAACAAAACAAAACAACACGCCAGTGTCACAAAGTCCTTCTCTAACAGTAACACTGACAAAAACAAAACAACACGCCAGTGTCACAAAGTCCTTCTCTAACAGTAACACTGACAAAAACAAAACAAAACAACACGCCAGTGTCACAAAGTCCTTCTCTAACAGTAACACTGACAAAAACAAAACAAAACAACACGCCAGTGTCACAAAGTCCTTCTCTAACAGTAACACTGACAAAAACAAAACAAAACAACACGCCAGTGTCACAAAGTCCTTCTCTAACAGTAACACTGACAAAAACAAAACAAAACAACACGCCAGTGTCACAAAGTCCTTCTCTAATCCTTCTCTAACACTGACAAAAACAAAACAACACGCCAGTGTCACAAAGTCCTTCTCTAACACTGACAAAAACAAAACAAAACCCTAGTGTCACAAAGTCCTTCTCTAACACTGACAAAAACAAAACAACATGCCAGTGTCACAAAACCTTTTCTAACACTGACAAAAAACAAAACAATGTGCCATTGTCACAAAGTCCTTCTCTAACACTGACAAAAACAAAACAATGTGCAATTGTTACACAACATTTTTCTAACACTAACAAAAACAACAACTTGTGAAAATAAAACTTTGCAGCAGTGTCATGAAATCCATGTCTACCATTGCACAAAGAAAAAAAAATGCAGAAATAAAGCTTTGTGAAAGTGATTAAACTCCTAGATTTCAGCATTATACTTAATAAGGGGAAGTGTGCTATAGAAATGCAATTTATTCTGATTGTTTTATTATTATTATTATTATTATTATTATTATTATTATTATTATTATTATTATTATTATTATTATTATTATTATTATTATTATTATTATTATTATTATCATCATCAATAGTGTTTTATAATCAGAACATGACATTTGATTGTGGTGGTCTGTCAAACTGCATACATGTAATGAATTTAAAATTACCTAATTGAGAATGATATTAATATAGTATTATTCCCAACACATGTTTTATTATTTTCTCCCCATTTTTCAGCTGATTGATTGCTGGGTATTTTGATACACACTATTCATTTTTCAATTTGTTGCTATCAATTTCTGTACTATTCATTTTGTACTTATCTCTTTTAGCAGGGATGCCACCCAAACCTGGCAGTATCCTTGTTGTGTCGTTCACGTGTTAATTTCTGATAGCGCTCTGTACAGGTAGGGAGCAGTGTGCATTTCACCTCACGGTTAAACTCAAGCAAGCCAGCTATCCAGAACTGGGCCCCCAGTTCATTTAGAAGTAGGGAGTAAGCCAATTAGACAACAACCCACCCCAAGGGGTTACATTAAAAAAAACCATTAAGGCTTATAGAAACCGACTGAGTTTCCCTGTGATGTTGATCGTATAGGACTCACTGCCCTGTACAGTTTTCCGAGTGCTGCACACCGGATCAGAATTTTTTTTACTGAACCTTTCCGCGTAAATCAAAATTTATTCATAAAACATGCACAATAGCAATTTTATTCATCAAGCATACACTTTCCAGAGATATTTGCGGAAAGCTGACCTGCCAACTTTTTTTTTTATACTGTAGGAAAACCGTAAATTAGAAAAAAATTGGCATCACTGAGCCAGTGTTTACCAATGACGTAATTGTCATCACTGAGTTAACAGAGATAATTATGCGGAGCCAGTGTTTACCAATGACGTAGATCTTGTCCTCAATACTGAGTTAACAGAGATATGTGGAGCCAGTGTTTACCAATGACGTAATTGTCATCACTGAGTTATATGTGGAGCCAGTGTTTACCAGTGTTTGGCATCACTGAGTTATATGTGTAGCCAGTGTTTACCAATGACGTAGATCTTGTCATCACTGAGTTAACAGAGATATGCTGAGCCAGTGTTTACCAATGACGTAATTGTCATCACTGAGTTAACAGAGATATGTGGAGCCAGTGTTTACCAATGACGTAATTGTCATCACTGAGTTAACAGATATATGTGGAGCCAGTGTTTACCAATGACGTAGATCTTGTCATCACTGAGTTAACAGATATATGTTGAGCCAGTGTTTACCAATGACGTAATTGGCATCACTGAGTTAACAGAGATATGCTGAGCCAGTGTTTACCAATGACGTAATTGGCATCACTGAGTTAACAGATATATGTGGAGCCAGTGTTTACCAATGACGTAATTGTCATCACTGAGTTAACAGAGATATGTTGAGCCAGTGTTTACCAATGACCTAATTGGCATCACTGAGTTAACAGAGATATGTTGAGCCAGTGTTTATGCGGAGCCAGTGTTTACCAATGACGTAGATCTTGTCATCAATGAGAAAGGCAAACGTTGCGTAGCGGGCCGTGGGCATCGGGGGCATAATCCTCCAGGCGAAGGTTTCCATGTCCAGCTCGACAAACTTGTCAAACGGGGAAGTGTCTGCGGCCATTCCGCCCATGAAGTACGCCTTGTTGCCTGGGACAGAGAGGGACACACAGTTTCAACATGCGTGTCTGGAGAGTTCAAATCTAGTTGGTTTGATAGAGACTAGATCTAGATACAATCATGGAAAATACAAAGGAGTTTGTAAGCTCTTGGTGTTCATTAAATTCAAGTTTATTATCTAAACCAGCAGAAAAGAAATATATACAATATATATACGAAACTTTGAAATGTGTTGATCACTTATTCTAGTTCCTCAAACCAGCAGGCCCCTACTGACCCCTCAAGACACAGGAAATCCCCAACAGCTTGTCTCCAAGCGGGTCCACAACAGTCCACTTCTTGTCTGCGATGTCGTAGATCTCGATGGCCGACAGGGGGTGCTGGGATTCAGACACTCCGCCGACGGCCACGATCTTGGTGCCCGAGGCCACCACGGCCGGAGCGGCCCGCTTAGTGGGCAGGTTCTGGAGGCGGTGCCACTTCTTCTGCCTCGTGTTGAACATCTCGAAGCAGTCGAGGGGAATCCCGCGCTCGTTGCAGCCCCCGATGATATACAGGTTCTCCTCGTGTACGAGGGACGAGGCAAACACTCGCTTCGACGGCATAGCTTTCAGAGTCTCCCACTTGTACGCCATGATGGAGGCTGCTTTCAAAAATTCAAGTCACTTAAAATAGATTAAAAAATCAACAAAACTGTGAAAGATGAAATAAATGGATATAAAAAAGGGAAAACTAGTATAATATATCAAAAATGAGATAAAAAGAACGAAAAATCAAGAAAATCATCAAAGATAAAGAAAATTGGGGACTTTGAAAATTAAGGAAGACAGTCAAAGATGAAATAAATGGATAGAATTAGGATAGGTACACGTTGAAATATATTCAAACAAACTGTTAAATGAAGGGAGGAGGGGTGGAACCGTGGATACACAGTCTAAGGCATTTTCTTATTCTTTTTTTTCTGGTCGAATTTGGGATGCTTCTTTTATTGTTTTGTTTTTGGCCATGATAAGTAAAGATAGATTTAAATCTAGAACCTTCTTTAAGAAGTGTAAATTACTTTCAAGGTGTTACCAACCTACAAAAGCTCAGTCACAAGTTTGAACCAGTACAGGTAGCTTAGGAAAAAGTACTTTGTATTTGTTTGTCCACAAATAAATTTGGAGTATAATGACAGGCGGAAACATTTTTTATGATGAACCGACATAATCGCGATACAGCGACCGGAAATGGCGGATATAAAAATGTATGAAACAAAGAGGCTTGATAGTCACACAAATGAGCAACACGAAATACTGTGAAACTCACGAACTTCCCAATATAATCCCACAAAATTTCCCGAAAACTGAACAAACTGTCAGAAATACGATATACAAGAGATAGATTTACTACTCATCTCCAGAAAGGAACAGAAATTTGATTTCAATATTGCTGCTTTACGGCAATTACCGCTGTTTGATCGAGTTCACCAACAACACAAAGGAAACTCATGGTGTCGTTTTTTTAATGTAGGGTAGGCTACCTCGTGAACTAGATCTATTCAAAGCAATAGGCTAACTTTAAAGTTTAAATATATTTTTACACAAAACTGACAACACAGCATTTAAGAAATGCACATAACTGAAAATAATTATCATATGTGGAAACAAAGTTACAAATCTGGTCTCTATGAAAAATTTATGCTATTTTTAGAATTTTAGAATTTAGATCTAGATCTATTGATGCAAAAAAAAAAATCTTACCGGTAGGCTAATAGATCTAGATCAGAAGGGACAGCCACAAACCTAGTAGTAATACAATCTAGAATAGATCTAAGATCTAGACCTTTGGAGTCAAGATTATAGTCAGTTCAGTTGCTTTAAGTTTAATGTCCAAAGTCAGCACTAGATCTATAGGCTAGATTTATATTGATCAAGATCATAAATGCAGATCTCTAGATCTAGATTAGATTAGATTATAATCCAAATTGTCCTCAATCTAGATCTAGATATTAGAAAAATCTAAGCTCGCAGTTTACTAATTACAAAATCTTGAAGACTGATACTACTAGACTACTAATGTTCGTGCCTAGAGTCTACGATTAGCCTAGGAGATAGATCTAGATCTCTACAAGAATGAATCATCGTCTATGGCTGAGATCACAGTTCGTAACTAGATCTAATCTAGATCTAGATCTAGATCTAGATCTATTGATTTCAGCAGATGGGTGCAGATCTGCAGGACTAGGCCGACCGGTATCGAAACCAAAAAGAATAACATAAAAACTAATTTAGAAAAAAAGGTAAAAATGTCACTGCAAGGTAGTGGCATGCGTCACAAAGCCCTACCAAAGATAAATCCGTCTAATTGTAACACCCTTGCCTCATAAAATTAATTATAACCAAGGCTTTAAAATATTCTATTTAAAGCTTAATTGTGTCATCATAAGTTTTAATACATTTAGAGCAAAGTGAGAGATTTAAACCGGTACACCTGACAATGAAATGTGTAGGGAAATTTGACTCCCGCTTATTTTATTTATTATACAGAAAGAAAAAAAATTCCCAATTTATCAGCACTAAAACTCTTTTTAAATTATTGACATTGTTGTCATGCATCTACAACCTATAAGTGAATGTGCCCCTTATGCTTCTTAATGTCATTCTATTGTTTTACTGATGGAGCTTTAAAAAAGCAAAATGTTAATATGTAGCCTAATATATATGTGAGCGTGTGACAGATTTGTTTAAGATGTATTTTACTTTGTTAACTTCAGAATTCTTTTCTACTACGTATAGTGATTTTTATTGCTAGTTTGCTTATTTTGTTGGTGCATTTTAGTCACCAGTCACTCTGATCGGTCCTGGTTTCCAGACTCTTTGACTTGTGTTTTTCTCCGTTAGCCAAGGAACTTGCTGAGTGGCTGTGATTTTGGTGTCAGATGATCATTGTTTTTCTCCGTCCAGCGGAAGCCATGGCCGATTGTAGCGCGACCGTCTCCAGTAGTAGACAATGTTGCAACCATCAAGGACATTCTTGTTTTGAAATGTACTATTGCTTCAGTTATTATACTGCTATACTGTGTTACATTTGGTAATTTTAAATTGTACCGATGATTTGTATGTCCCATAAATATCATCTTTGAAGACATTGACTTTAATTAAGAATGGTATGCATATTTTTATTTTTGTTTTTATGATGATCTAACAATTAACTTTACTATTAATGTTCATTGCATTTGCTATTTATTCAACTTAAGGGACTATCAATATGATCAATATATCATGATCTATTACTTATAAACTTGAAAGAAAAATACAGTTTAAACTTGTCTTGTTATCGCGAAAATTAGAGAGAGAGAGAGGAGAGAGAGAGAGAGAGAGAGAGAGAGAGAGAGAGAGAGAGAGAGAGAGAGAGAGAGAGAGAGAGAGAGAGAGAAGAGAGAGAGAGAGAGAGAGAGAGAGAGAGAGAGACAGAGAGAGAGAAGTTGCCTAGCTACTCTCTCAAAACATCACAGATGTTGATTAATAAAAAAGAAGCAATTGAATTTGTATTGAAATATTATGTGTTGTGAATTATTTTAACACATGTTCATAAATTAAAACCCGTTTAATTGACGATAATTTGAGTAATAATAAAATAAATTTATTTGGTTTCCACTCAAAAAGCGTTTATCCTTTGTTTTTCTTTATTATTGCATTGTAAATTACCCAGTCTCACCAAGGGGCAATAACCAATAAAATGATCCTCACTCTGTAAATAGGAAAAAACTGCAAGTCGTTTATCTTTCTTTCTACATCTTTGGTTATACTGTAGTGCTCTATTCAGTTTTACCCCGCAGTTGGGAATTGGATTTTTGTACGCACTATTTCACTACTGGGTGTAGATCTCCGTGATTGAACTTGACTTTGCACTATGTCGTGGGATTTCGCCGTGTGAACAAGGGTAGGTTTTATTTCCCTCCTGGTTGGGGTCTAAGTTTTAGTTCTATGAGTTTTTATAATAAAGTTCTTTGCGGTTCTATAGGTTGAGTGTTATGCTGATTGGTTTTCTATCGCTTATTAATCTACAAAAGTAGTACAAACTTTTTCATAAGATCTACTGTGCATTGGAAATGGTCTTCAAAAGATAGAAGCTGTCCCTGTTTCTATATATCCATTCATCAATTTGTAAAACAGTGTGCTGACTTTGTGGTTACATCTATTCAAGTTTAGACACAAACTTTCTTAATAGAGTCTGGCTAATGCAGCGTGCAATTTTGACCCCCTACATCGATAGTGGAGCGAAAGTGAATGACATTTTGATGGCCAGAGTTCCTAACCCTGCAATCACATACACTTCTGTAAATTCAATGGTGGATGAGGAACAATCTGCTGAATTTTTAAACTCAATTGAGATCTTAGGACTTGCACAACATATTCTGTAATTGAAAGTTGGAAACCCGGTGATGCTGCTTAGATCTATAACGCCCCCAAAACTGGTGAATGGAA
>RQTK01000206.1:243677-254196 GCA_003991915.1 Elysia chlorotica | reverse complement strand
TTATTATTATTATTATTATTATTATTATTATTATTGTTGTTGTTGTTGTTGTTGTTGTTGTTGTTGTTGTTGTTGTTGTTGTTGTTATTATTATTATTATTATTATTAACGGTGTTGTTGCAGAAAGTTATTACAATCTTTTATTGTAAGCTTGTATTCTTACTTTTGTCTGTAATCAAGTCGCGGAATTAGATATTGATTATAGACTACTTTTTTATTTTTTTAATGAAACTGTCAATTTTACCCGACTTGTTTTTTTAAGGTACGAGCCGCCACTGCTTCCACTTATTCCTCATTGCAGTCTGTAGTTGGGGCATATACTTGAAGGATATCAATGTGCGAAAACGGAAGACTATCTCGATTTCAATAATAATAATTATTATTGCCCAGACCCTAAGACCAAAATTAATTTATAATAATCTGGAACTTCATTTTGTCAACCTGGCCAAGTGTTTTCTCTCCCTTAGTAAAAGTGTCTACGTACACAGTCACCTGTACCTAGACTGTGGGTCTGCGTACATTGTATTTATAAATTACACATGTTCATACTTGAATGGTAATTATTCTTTATGTGAATATCTAATATTTTTGTTCCTTTCTGTTCGTATGTTATGTCTTTATTATCTGCCAACCCATTTTGTCTATATGTCACGGTCTATCACTGTTTCTCTGCCTCTGTCTTTGTCTATGGCCCTCTTGAACACAAGGCCAGCTCCGAGCCGAATGAGTGGGTGTGTGACGTCACGTCCCTCTGCGACCGTCTAGGCCTAGGTAGCCAGCACACTGGTGCCTAGATGTTGTCCTGCTAGGCGCTAGATTTTAAGATCATGCACTCAGTAAATTCACTACATTGTTCAGTTTGATGCTTTCACGCTTCATTACTCGTTCTCGCTTTTTGCACCGGAATGACTTGCTACGTTTTGTTGCAAACAATCATTATTCGTGGATTTTATCTGTGATTGAAACTGTTATCTATTGATATCTTGTGATGAAGATCTAGAACCAGTGAAGTAGTTTATGAAGTGTCATAAATCTATAGATCTAAATCTAGATCTAGTTTAGATGTAATCTTGAGAATCTTTAATATTCTATCCAGTGTTCCAGGGTGTAGGGGTGATTGCACTGATAGTACGGAGAGAGTTCTAATGTTCTTTTTTTTTCATCACTGATCTTGGGAGCAGATACATGTGATGGGTGAGTAAAAACCCAAGATCTGAACCTTGCGATAGTTCCTTTGGAACCTAACTAACTCTGCGGATTTTCCACGTGAACTCATTCTGGACACAGTCAGCAATGCATGTAATAGTTAAGTTTAGTGATGATTCGAATCCATTATGAATTAGGCCTCTGCATGCAGGCTTAAATTAGAAGTACGAGATGTCCGACGCAGGGTGCTACTCATCTTTGCCAAACGGAAAGGCTTCTGCATTTCCTCCACTTTCGTTCCTTCTGTTTTTGTTGTTATTCTTCTTAACCCTTTCTCCCCCCCCCCTCTCTCTCTCTCTCTCTCTCTCTCTCTCTCTCTCTCTCCCTCTCTCTACCACCACCACCACCACCACCACAACTTAGCAACTGAGGGACACATTAAATAAAAAAAACAACTAGAGGTAGAAAGATACACCATACACGTTTCGCTTTTATTGGCTTCATCCACATACTTAAAAGCTCTACTTCAGGAGTTATAAGGCTTTTTTTATATTGCTACTCCTCCCCCTTTCTCTCTCCCTCCCTCTCTCTCTCTCTCTCTCTCTCTCTCTCTCTCTCTCTCTCCTCCCCCCCCCCTTCACTTTCTGATACTTCCTCTCTATGAAATACACTGTGTGTAGGCCAGGTCCCTTTACTACAGACGTGTTAAGGTTAGTCAAACATCATAAGAACTGTCTTATAAGGTAAATGATGCTAACGGTGGCATGATCAATCACAGAAGCGACCAGCTGAACTAATAAGTAACGTTCGTTTAAAATATATTATGTGTCGATTTTATCTCTCGCTCTCTGTCTTGTATGCTCTCTCTCTCTCTCTCTCTCTCTCTCTCTCTCTCTCTCTCTCTCTCTCTCTCTCTCTCTCCTCTCTCTCTTACTCTCTCTCCACTTTGCTGGTTGTCTAATTCCTTCTCGGTGGCTCTCCTGTTGTGGTGCTGTTACTAGCTGTTAGACCTCTTGCCACCAATGCTGTTAGGTGTCTCATGTTTGTTCGTTGGTGCGGCCATTGCGCCGTGTTGGTGAGTACTGAAACTGGGAACTGGGACTGGTTGTTGATGTTACTGCCGTTGGGTGTCATAGTCTGAAGAGTGTGAATCCAATGTTTCTTTGTTGGTGAGGGTGAACGTATAATATGCTCTGATAAGTTGGTCGATGGATGTGATGTTAAGGTGTTTTATAGTGTGTCCAGGGAGGTTAAAGTGTCTAGCTACCGGTTGGTCTCGGTCGTTGTTAATGGCGAATTTGTGATTGTGTAATGTTTGTGATGTTTGTCCTACATATTGTTTGTTGCATTTGGTGCATGCGATGAGGTATATGACGTTGTGTGATTTGCAGGAAAGATTGTGGGTGATGTTGTGTGTCTTGCCATTGGTTGAGGATTGGAATGTGGAGGTGGAGGTGACATATGGGCATGTCATGCATCTGGTAACATTGCAGGGGGAGCTGCCTGTTTCTGTATTGTTTCGTAGGTTCTGTGGAATGTACTTAAGTACTAATGTATCCCTGAGGTTGTGTGGTCTGCGGTATAATGGCATGGGTAGGTGTGGGATGGCTTTCTTGCACCTGTCCAAGGGGACTAGTGGGATTCTGGATATTTGTAGTGTTTTGGGGCGTCTCTGTATGGCTAGGTTACTTGGTATTTTTTTTTTTTGGCTTTGTAGGGGAAGCTACGTGCTGAGAGGTGTTGTGGTCATCCAGCCTGCGTTTGAGGGTGGCTTCAGAGAAGCAGTTCCTAACCAGTCTGAAGGCCAAGGCTAAGAGATGCTGCGTTTGGTGTGATGTGGGTGACAGGATGAGCAGTGTAAGTAGTTGAATGTGTCTGTAGGTTTGGAATAGAGGCCTGTGTGTAGTGTATTGTTGTGTAGTGTGACCATAACATCAAGGAATGGTATTTGTATGGGTGAATTTGATGCTGCGATATGAATTCATCAAGACTGGCTCGGCCATGGGTCCATATGAGGAATATATCGTCGATATATGTCAGCCAGATTAAGGGTTCTTTTTCGAAGGAATGCATTAACTGGCTCTCCAGGGCCCCATGATGGTTGCTGTGTGTAGCCGCCATGCATGTTCCCATAGACGTGCCATGTATCTGTCAGAGCTGTCCATAAATGTGAAGGTGTTGAGTGTGACGATGAGTTGGATGAGGTCACAGAGGAAGGATGGGGATGGTGTGGTGCCTGCCCCTCTGCCCTTGCCCAGCGCCGTGCGTCACGCGTTGATGTCTTGGATTTTGCGACGTTCTCCTTATCCCAGAAAAATTACTATGTACTACCACTTCCACTATCACCACCACCACCACCACCGCTTCTACTACTACTACTACTACTACTACTACTACTACTACTACTACTACTACTACTACTACTACTACTACTACTACTACTACTACTACTACTACTACTACTACTACTACTACTACTACTACTACTGCTGGTGGTGGTGGTGCTGCTGCTGCTGCTACTACTACTACAACCATTGTTGCGATTTCATAAAAACACAGTAGAACCCACACGTCATTAGTTGAAAAAAATGGAAAGGCAGCCGGATGAGAGGTTATCGTGTACGTAGCCAGACTATAATTGGTCTAAGGCTCCGTACACGGCTACCGTGTACGCAGACCCCCTCGTCTAGGTGCTCATGTACTGTGTACGTATTACTACTACTACTACTACTACTACTACTACTGCTGCTACTACTACTACTACTACTACTACTACTACTACTACTACTACTACTACTGCTGGTGGTGGTGGTGCTGCTGCTGCTGCTACTACTACTACAACCATTGTTGCGATTTCATAAAAACACAGTAGAACCCAAACGTCATTAGTCGAAAAAAAATGGAAAGGCAGCCGGATGAGAGGTTATCGTGTACGTAGCCAGACTATAATTGGTCTAAAAGGCTCCGTACACGGCTACCGTGTACGCAGACCCCCTCGTCTAGGTGCTCATGTACTGTGTACGTAGACACTCCTTCTAATCTTCTATCAAAGGAAATATGCCAGTAGTCACAGTCGACAGACACACCAACGTCCCGTCATCTTACCATTACATTTATAAAACATATAAGTCATAAATGTAGAAGTAGATCTAGATTCTGACAGAAACTCTTTGGAGGAAAAAAAAAATTCGACACAAGATTAGTTTTGGGAAGAAATGTAGATATATATATACTCTATATCTAGACTTCGACCAGCGCATCAGAGTCTAGATCTAGATCTAGATCTAGACTATCAAAAGTATCTTAGAAGAATTAGTGTAGAGATCTACATCACTAAGGTATATATATCTAATTTTAGATCTATAATCTAGATCTAGATTTAAGGAATAGATCTATGTAGACATAGAGTCTACATCTAGAACCTAGTATCTAGAGTAAAACCTAGAGTAGAATTTTAATGATCTAGAAATCCTCTCTAGAGATAGATCTACTTGAACTTGAATCAAAATCTTTTTAGGAATTTAAAGATTCTTTAGTATATGCCTACTAAATCACTCCAGTAGACCTTGATCTACCTCCTAATCCTATTTTAATCCTAAGTTCCCTATTTATTTTCTAGTCGTAGATCTACCTCACACATTATTGGCTTCAGTTTGTAAGCAAAGTAAGTCCTGTTCTTGTGCTGTTATATTTCGCGTTCAGTAGGCTACTTGTAAACACTTCTAAGGCTAATAGTTTATATGAATCATTGAATGTAAAATGTAACATAATTTGCGGTCCTAAATTTATACAAATCGATTTCCTCACAGTCTATTGATAGTTTGATCCTGTGTTGTCACGTGTTAACTCTTCCACGAGTTCCAGTGCTGATTTTTGGGTACTTACATTTCGGCCTGCCAAAAAAGACTGCTTTCTAACCATGGAGGCAGCACCCATCAAGTGGGAAAAAAATTTGATTTTTAAAAATAGAAATACTGAATTAGTTATGTAAATAGAAGTCACAATTTAAGAGATTTAACTTACTGATGAAAGAAGTGGCCCTTGAAGAAATTAAGTACTTCAGTTCTCTTCTTGCATGCCATGAATATTTAATTGTTTTTAAAATAATATAGAGCACCTTGACTTGAGTTACTTGCGAATGCCGCTAGAATATGAATAACCTGTTGCTTTTGCGTAATTTAGTTAATTTGGTCAAATAGATGGACTATGGAGCAATTCCATTGAGCTCTGGCACTTGTGGCTGGGTCTTACCCCATAACATTCGTGAAATGTTTGCTTCACTTTACTTGTCTGATCCAGCAGCCACTTGAGATTGCGCCCTTCAACTTGATGGCGTGACGAAGAATGTAAACATGTCCTTCTTTTTCAATACAATTATTGTTTTCAAAAGTAGGGTTAGGTGGAGAAAAGTTTTATGGGGTCTTGTAGTTTATGGGATTTGAATTATAAGGTATTGATATGACTGTTTCATACACCGGTACACAGGTACGACACACTCCTCCCTTTGACTCACCAGTAAACATTGGCCTGGCTTCTTCTTCATCTTCCAAATAAAAAAGGAAGGCTCTAACTTGCTCTGATCTGAAAATCTGGGCTTTTTAGCCCCAGCACTTGAAGCAACATTTTCCCAATCCATTTTGTTTAGAAATCGTTAGAAATCAATTAGTTCAATTGCATGTGGGTAGCCATGTTCTTGCTGCTCATTATGTGCAAAAAAAGCAAACCCACACCTGGATAAGGTACAAACTAAGCTATTTCTAGTGATGTGTCCCGGTGAGTAGGGTATTTGTCTCCGGAAGATTTCACTGGTCTACCAGTGAGGAGGGTTCTAAGGGTTAAGGACTTCTATTCGATTTTTTAGGGCAAAGTTTTAAAATAACTTAATAAAAAACTTTTGGTCCCAAATGGTACTGCTATTAAAATTTCAAGAAAAACATGGGTTTATCTTACTTTTTCTGCAGACTTTGTATCAGACCACAGCGGATAGCTTACAGAGAGAGATGGTGTTCACCAACATTATCCGATCCCTCCGTCGAATCATCCATAAAAAGTTTGGAGGTAAATGTTTCTTTTTTTTTCTCAGCTAACTTCAGTTTCCGTTAACTTTTGAGGCAGTGGTTACCTTTTCTTATGTTTCCTCAAGCAGCTTTAAAGTTTAGGCTAGTTTTGTTGAAATAGGTGATCACTAAAATAGTCTAAGCCAAAATGTAGAAATGTTTGTCCCAAATGCAGCTTTCAGAAACGTAGTTAATTATCTGTCCATGTGTACAAATGACACAATATGTTTTTCATCTGTGTATGAGTTAATGATACCAAAGTTCCCATGGGGATTAATGCAGTTTTTTTCTGTGTTCTATTTTTGCCTTTCATTGACTGGACTTTGTAATCAGTGGCATTTGCGTCTATTTTGCAATAATTAATAAAAACAACAACCGTAAAACTTAAATTATTTTATGGCAATATGGAATGTTTCCACATTACTAGGGATGTTTTTAAAAGTCTACAGAAATGTACACAGAGAATTACAATCGTATCAATTTTTTCCTTTGTGAACAAAAATTTTAGGCATTTGTGACGTCATCATAGCATTAAATGACATTTTGATTTTTTTTGTTTAGGCTACAGGAGATTCCTTTTGGTTTTCGTCTCAGCCGTTATTATCTTGTACGTCGTACGCACTGTGGTTGAAGATGATGGTATGTAATGTTTTTTTTGTTCATTGTTTTTTTTAAACATAAAATTATGTTTATTTCAATTCAATTCAATTTGAATAAATATTATGTTTTTTAAACTTAAAAGCTTTAAGTTCATGCAAAACTTCTTTGTTCTATATATCTTGTTTGAAATTTTATTTTTATTGACAATTTTGAAACTTGGAAGGTTTCTCCTTTGTTTTTAACTAAGCATGTTGAGCAAGTGCAGCAGAACCATTGATATTATTCTGTTATAGCAAAGTTTAAATCAATATAAGGAAAAAAAAAGGAACTTAGACAAACGTAATTGTGAGGAAACTTTAGAATTGCAAGTGATATGAAGCCTATCTAGCTAGGATTATGGAGACTTTTCTTATGATCATATCAATGGGCTTCAAACTTTTTGTGGCTGTAATTATGGATCATAAAAATATTAAACAACAAAAATAAAACAATAGAAACTATTATAAGAGAAACTTTAAGTTCTCTTTAAAGACCTTCCAAAATTCAAATCAATAGAGCCTTTGATTGGTCCATTTCTTAAACTTTTAACGTTAAAAATTCCTATTACAGTATTAGAAGTGCCGAGTTATTTCCTCCGTCCTGCGGTCTTGTACATTTTCTAGTCTCCCCTGCCTCTCACACATTTCTGCTAAATCACTTGCAATACACTAGAAGAATATAATAACACTCTGTAAATCTGGTTTTGAAATACTTTAAAAAGTGGAGAATGAACAAGATAGCAGGACTTTGCATGAATTTGGTGTTATTTCTCTCAAATTATAGTACAAGTATTGTTTTCATTTCGTTTTGTTCATTTTAAAACTTTTGGTAGTTGTTGTTTTGTACACTTTTTTTTTCTGGAGCTTTGTTGCTCTCAGTTTCAGCACATTTTTTTGTCTTTTTTCTAAACTTTGAAATTTCCAGGATCGCGCCATGTTTGGGATCCCAAATCGGCCCCTCAGCCAGAAAACAAAACTGGTAACTAAATTTTCCTCACTTGTCTCGCTACTTAGTCAGCGACTCTGATCTGTCTGCATGGAGGATAGTTGACCCATGGAATCTGGTTACACCTGGTTGTATTAGCATTACCTGCCCAGTAAGAATAGAGCTGGTTCTATTAGCATTACCTGCCCAGTAAGAATAGAGCTGGTTCTATTAGCATTACCTGCCCAGTAAGAATAGAGCTGGTTCTATTAGCATTACCTGCCCAGTAAGAATAGAGCTGGTTCTATTAGCATTACCTGCCCAGTAAGAATAGAGCTGGTTCTATTAGCATTACCTGCCCAGTAAGAATAGAGCTGGTTCTATTAGCATTACCTGCCCAGTAAGAATAGAGCTGGTTCTATTAGCATTACCTGCCCAGTAAGAATAGAGCTGGTTCTATTAGCATTACCTGCCCAGTAAGAATAGAGCTGGTTCTATTAGCATTACCTGCCCAGTAAGAATAGAGCTGGTTCTATTAGCATTACCTGCCCAGTAAGAATAGAGCTGGTTCTATTAGCATTACCTGCCCAGTAAGAATAGAGCTGGTTCTATTAGCATTACCTGCCCAGTAAGAATAGAGCTGGTTCTATTAGCATTACCTGTACAGTGGCAGAGCTGGTTCTATTAGCATTACCTGCCCAGTAAGAATAGAGCTGGTTCTATTAGCATTACCTGCCCAGTAAGAATAGAGCTGGTTCTATTAGCATTACCTGCCCAGTAAGAATAGAGCTGGTTCTATTAGCATTACCTGCCCAGTAAGAATAGAGAACAACAACAACAACAACAAAACAATAATAATAATAATAATAATAATAATAATAATAATAATAACAATAATAATAAGTTGTTGTGGTGTGGTTGTTATTACTACTACTGCCATCATCATTTTAAATTATTGGCGCACTGTTAACTTAAAATTATACTTTGTTCATGTATTTTATTTGAATGAACCTTAATTATATTTAGTTTGGTCATACAATCATGTTTAGCTTGTATTTTAGCTTCACAGTTATGTATCAGCCCTAGTGTTTTAAGCTTTAAAAATCTGATATAGAATAAGGAACCTGGCTGTTAGTAAATGAAGATTCATCGCTGTTGTATTTTATGCTAGCTACCCAGTGTCCAGAATTATGATGTTGTAGTTATGAAGTCGTGTGTCATAACGTGTTAGCCCTGGTGGTGAATGATGGCTGCTGGTGATCACTCAGAGGAGAAATGCATCAGTCAATGTGTAATGCATGTGTGTGTAGTCAATGTGTCATTGTAATGTGTGTGAATGTGTAATCAATGTGTGTGTGTGTGTCAGTCAATCACTTAATGTGTGATTTGTGTGTATCAGTCAATGTGTAATATATAGTGTATCTGTGAGTCCATGTGTAATTAGTGTGTGTCAGTCAGTGCGTTGTGTGTGTGCAATGCTTGTGCAGTGTCAGTCAGTGTGTATTGTGTGTGTGTGTGTGTCAGTCAGTGTGTAATGTGTGTGTGTGTCAGTGAGTGTGTGTGTGTCAGTCAGTGTGTAATGTGTGTGTGTGCTATGCTTGTGCAGTGTCAGTCAGTGTGTAATGTGTGTGTGTGTCCGTCCACAGATATGGAGCCGACGCACTGCAAGATCAAGTGTCAGCCCAACCAGTTCTCCTTCTACATCAAGACCGGAGAGAAAGCGCTGGAGTACTCGGCCGGACCCACCATCTGCTTCCAGGGCAAAGAGTGCGTGAGACGCGGGGGTGTTAGGTCACTGTAACAGTGTAAGGTACTCTAGATTCACCGCTGAATAAAGGGCAAGTGAGGCGTACCATGGGGGTGTTAGATCACTGTAACAAGTGTATGTTACTCTAGATTCACCGCTGAATAAAGGGCAAGTGAAGCGTACCATGGGGGTGTTAGATCACTGTAAAGTACTCTAGATTCACCGCTGAATAAAGGGCAAGTGAGGCGTACCATGGGGGTGTTAGATCACTGTAACAAGTGTAAGGTACTCTAGATTCACCGCTGAATAAAGGGCAAGTGAGGCGTACCATGGGGGTGTTAGATCACTGTAACAAGTGTAAGTACTCTAGATTCACCGCTGAATAAAGGGCAAGTGAGGCGTACCATGGGGGTGTTAGATCACTGTAAAGTACTCTAGATTCACCGCTGAATAAAGGGCAAGTGAGGCGTACCATGGGGGTGTTAGATCACTGTAACAGTGTACTCTAGATTCACCGCTGAATAAAGGGCAAGTGAGGCGTACCATGGGGGTGTTAGATCACTGTAACAAGTGTATGTTACTCTAGATTCACCGCTGAATAAAGGGCAAGTGAGGCGTACCATGGGGGTGTTAGATCACTGTAAAGTACTCTAGATTCACCGCTGAATAAAGGGCAAGTGAGGCGTACCATGGGGGTGTTAGATCACTGTAACAAGTGTAAATTACTCTAGATTCACCGCTGAATAAAGGGCAAGTGAGGCGTACCAAAGGGGTGTTAGATCACTGTAAACTACTCTAAGATTCACCGCTGAATAAAGGGCAATTGAGGCATACAATGGGGGTGTTAGATCACTGTAAAAAGTAAAAAAAAACTCTAGATTCACCGCTGAATAAAGGGCAAGTGAGGCGTACCATGGGGGTGTTAGATCACTGTAAAAAGTAACTCTAGATTCACCGCTGAATAAAGGGCAAGTGAGGCGTACCATGGGGGTGTTAGATCACTGTA
>RQTK01000206.1:207262-240017 GCA_003991915.1 Elysia chlorotica | reverse complement strand
TGTCATTGTCCTATCTGTGTTAGTGGTACACATGTCATGGTCATGGTGTCATTGTCCTATCTGTGTTAATTAGTGGTACACATGTCATGGTCATGGTGTCATTGTCCTATCTGTGTTAATTAGTGGTACACATGTCATGGTCATGGTGTCATTGTCCTATCTGTGTTAATTAGTGGTACACATGTCATGGTCATGGTGTCATTGTCCTATCTGTGTTAATTAGTGGTACACATGTCATGGTGTCAGTGTCCTATCTGTGTTAATTAGTGGTACACATGTCATGGTGTCATTGTCCTATCTGTGTTATTTAGTGGTAGACATGTCATGGTCATGGTGTCATTGTCCTATCTGTTTTAGTGGTACACATGTCATGGTGTCATTGTCCTATCTGTGTTAATTAGTGGTACACATGTCATGGTGTCATTGTCCTATCTGTGTTAATTAGTGGTACACATGTCATGGTCATGGTGTCTCCTCTCAATCCTCCTCCCTGTAATCCTCTCTTAAGCCTGTGTTTAATGTGGACCTTGAGAATGTGACTTGTCCTGTATGTAGTTGACACAAATCCCTCTCCTTACAGACTCTGCGCTGCTGCGGTTCTTGAAGAAAGAGGCTCAGGAGGAGGACATAGGTCTGTTTGCCACATACGACGATGCTGCCACAGGGTACGTTCCACACAAACTTTTGCTTCAAACATTACACATTTTCTTGGTGTTTAAATATTTGCATAATTTCTCATCCAGTGGAAGAATCCTTAACTGCTCAAAGATTTTGGTCAGAGCAAATGTCTGCAACAACTTTTAGTCTTTTCTGAAAACTGAAAACTCTTATTAATCTCACAGCACTCCAAATTGCAACATTATGTTCAGTTTAGTTGAGCAGCAGCAGTAACGCGCTTGTGAAGTCATAAAAACCCCAGGAGTCATCAGGGATCAGCTGTGAGATACGTGCTCAGGGGCTCTGCATCCAATTTACCTGCAAAAATAGAGCTTGGAACACATTTCTGCCTGGTGTAATTTATATAACACTAACAGGGAGCGCGAAAGAATGGACAAAATATTAAGTACATATGTACATTAAAGATGAATATATATATATAATTAATGAAAACGTCAATCTTCTTCTTCTTCTTCAAAACCTAGGTGTATAGTATGAGGCAGTGTGTTCCCTGTAATGCCCCGGTAAGGCAAGGCAATCTTTCGCATCCTGGCTCCACTAAAACGTTCCTCTCAGAGCGCTGTGATTTAATACTGACACGATTTTGACCACTAAATGAGTTTTTCTTTCCATGACCAAACTGATATAAAAAAAATGCTCAGTTAATCTCTCATGTGACTCATGTCATTCCTCTCTTACCTCCCCTCGCCCCCCGTGTATCCCCAGCCTGAAGGAATCGGGCCGCCAGTGGCTGGGTTTCTTTGGCAGCGGGCTCATCTCTCGGCTCAAGTACCGCGAGAACTTCCTCATGGTCGGCACCAAGGCGCTGGCTGAGGGAAACGCCATCGAATATGTGAGCAGTCTGACCCATTCTCTTTCACTTCTCAACAAAGTTCGGCATAATTATTATAAAAACCATACCAAAGAATCTACAATAGTTCTTCTAATTTTTTTTTATCAGCATAGAAATAACCGACATCTGACAAAATGGTAAAATAATTATACAATTCAGATCAAAAGGGTATGACAAAGAGTTGATGTATGTCTGTTTAAACATTTTAGTTTTGTCTTGCATCCATCTTTTTTACCTGCACTGTCCTGAAGACTTCAATAGACTTTTTAAAGAGAAAATGTAGCGTGGATTTGGGACAAAATGATCAAATCAGGGGACAACCAGTGCGAGAGAGAAACGTCCAGTAAAAGGTAGGAGTTCAAACTTTTCTCAAACTTTGTATTGTGTTGGATATTGGTCCCAAATTGATCCTTGTTTTCCTGTGTATTTGCAGTACATGGCGTCCAACGGAAAAGAACCAAGCTTTGCTCCGCCAATCGAGAAGGCCGGCTGCTTCGCGTTGCCTAGTGAGGACTCTTTAGATTTATTTGTGTCACGCCAATATCTTCTGTCGTACTTAGTGTTATCTCACACCAATATCTTCTGTCGTACCTAGTGTTAACTCACACCAATATCTTCTGTCGTACTTAGTGTTAACTCAGACAATATTATCAACTCACACCAATATCTTCTGTCGTACTTAGTGTTAACTCAGACCAATATTAACTCACACCAATATCTTCTGTCGTACTTAGTGTTAACTCAAACCAATATTAACTCACACCAATATCTTCTGTCGTACTTAGTGTTAACTCAGACCAATATTAACTCACACCAATATCTTCTGTCGTACTTAGTGTTAACTCACACCAATATCTTCTGTCGTACTTAGTGTTAACTCACACCAATATCTTCTGTCGTACTTAGTGTTAACTCACACCAATATAGTCGTACTTAGTGTTAACTCACACCAATATAGTCGTACTTAGTGTTAACTCACACCAATATCTTCTGTCGTACTTAGTGTTAACTCACACCAATATCTTCTGTCGTACTTAGTGTTAACTCACACCAATATCTTCTGTCGTACTTAGTGTTAACTCACACCAATATCTTCTGTCGTACTTAGTGTTAACTCACACCTTCTGTCGTACTTAGTGTTATCTCACACTTTCTGTCGTACTTAGTGTTATCTCACACCTTCTGTCGTACTTAGCGTTAACTCGCACCTTCTGTCGTACCTAGTGATAACTCACACCAATATAGTCGTACTTAGTGTTATCTCACACTTTCTGTCGTACTTAGTGTTATCTCACACCAATATCTTCTGTCGTACTTAGCGTTATCTCACACCTTCTGTCGTACTTAGTGTTAACTCACACCAATATCTTCTGTCGTAATTAGCGTTAACTCACACCAATATCTTCTTTCTGTCGTACTTAGTGTTAATCACACCAATATCGAGTTACAAGCAATTAAAATGAAATTTTATGAAAAGAAAATCAAGGTAGTGTTATTGATGATACAAAGATACTCCTATGGCGCTTTTTTTTACAGAACAGGGACGATTTGGAAATTGCGTTGGCAGAGATAGATTCAAAGCTGTACCTGGGCGCCAGCTGAACAGAGAGAAATCTGTCGTCATGTGGGTCAAGAATTGCAAAACAAATCGAGAACGAGGGCAAGGAATAGACTGGGTAGAATAATGTAACAATAATAAAACTTGCTGTATATATTTCAATGCAAGTGTCTACAATCTTTTCAAAATGACTTTGGAATTTTTTGGCTCATTGCTAGAGCATTGCTAAATTGCTCAAAGACTTTGAGGTTGAAATGGATGGACATTTCATTAAATAACAATAGTAGTTTCATTTTTCCACTAAAAATATATATTTGAAAATACTGTCAGCAATTCCTTTGAAAATATATAGATGTAGTTTCAAAGGTTTTTAAATGATTATGCTATTTATTATTAAGACACATTTTGCTATTTGCACATATTTGAATTTTTTTCTTCATATCAAATCCTTTTGTCTGACTGTCGAATTCAGCTAAGCTGGCTCCTAATTTAATGTGTCAAAGAGAGGTTATAATATGTATAGTCTTTAGACTTTAAAAGTGGAATAATCGAAATAGACAGCGTTTATAACGACAGAAACATTGTGCAACTCCACCCAGATCTAGATCTAGTGAATCTGGCTCTTGGTATAGAGGATCTAGATCTCGATCTAGTTTTTAGGGCTAGATCTAGATCTAGATCTAGACTCTATTATCTGGATCTGCACTCTAGACCTATAGATCGAATTTTCTAGCGTCATTAGCAACGTAATATTTGAAATTGAATACAAAATTATGTAAAAGCAAAAATGTGTAACAAGAATTTTAATGTACATCTTATTTGGATGATGAAATAAACAGGTTGTAAAGAAACTTGAACACTTACATGAAGAGTTCAACGGTTAAATTGCGGCTTTCGTATTCTTGAACATACACATTATCAGCTTGTTTTGGTTTTATTTTATTGGACAAAGAAACTGCTATGATCTTTTTTGTGTATTTTTGTGTGTGGTTTGTTTCAGTTACAACTGACATGTAAATGTGATAACTTTTGAATGATATTTTTTATATGATCTTGTTATGAACGAGTGTATATTCATATACAATTATATTAAGGTTGTACACACACCAGTTAATCCTAAGCTTGACACACCAGTTTATCCTAAACTTAAGTTAGACAGTACATGCCAGTTTATCCTAAACTTGAGTTAGTACATGCCAGTTAATCCTAACCTTGAGTTGAGTTAGACAGTACATGCCAGTTTATCCTAAACTTGAGTTGAGTTAGACAGTACATGCCAGTTTATCCTAAACTTGAGTTAGACAGTACATGCCAGCTAATCCTAACACTGAGTCTCTGATCGTTGCCTGGCCAGTGGGTCCCAAGGTGAACATGGAGAAGGCCGTGTCTGCCGTGTTCACGGGCAAGGACATCGAGAAGGGCCCGGTGCAGGAGAACTGCGGGCTGGCGAGCCCCTGCCAGGCAGACACGGTGGCAGCGGCCGTCCACACGGGCCAGGGCAACGAGGTCAAGCCCTCCATCTGCGTCAACGGAAACATGTGAGAGGACTTTCATCTCTTTACCTGCTCTCTCTCTCAATCCGTCTCCATATCTGTCTTTCTCTCTGTCTCTGTCTCTGTCTCTGTCTCTTTCCGTCTATGTCTATCTCTCATTGTGCCTCTCTGTCTCTCGTCTCTCTTTGTCTTCTGTCTTTGTCCATCTCTCTCTCTCTCTCTCTCTCTCTCTCTCTCTCTCTCTCTCTCTCTCTCTCTCTCTCTCCCCCACACTGAACTCTCCATGCCTCGAGTGTCTGTGCTGCAGTCACAGTGTACACAAGCAGCCTCTCTCAAAGTTCAATATGTCAATGGCCATCTGTTGGTAAAGTTTAAGTTTGTTGTTAAAGTTAAGTGGATTAAAACAAGAAGGAAATTAAGGGAGAGAAAAGGATAATGCTCTGGAACCACAGACGAAATATATGGACAAAAAACCACAACAACAACAAAACATTTGAGACTAATTTATTGTTTGGGTCTCAAATAGCTTTGCATTTCAGCTGTACATCCTCATGTAGGTATATATCTCTCTCCTTCAGGATTGATTGACGTTGATTTTAATTGTTTCTACCATTGTGATTGACTGATGTTGATTTTAAATTTTTCTACCATGGTGATTGACTGATGTTGATTTTAAATTTTTCTACCATGGTGATTGACGGGAAGTTGATTTTAAATTTTTCTACCATGGTGATTGACGTTAATTTTTGTTTCTCTGACACCACGGTTGATCAGTTGGATGGCAGACAAAGTCAATGATGGCGGTCGAGGCTTCAACATCGTAGTGCTGGACCCGACGACCTTTGAAGTCATCAAGGTCACTCACATGGACACATATGAAATAGGTGAGGGTTGGTATCAAATATATGCAGTTAGTAGGTATAGTTTATAGATTGACACGTATGAAATAGGTGCGGGTTGGTATTTATAAGTAAAGGCGTATAAAATATACGCAGTTAGTAGGTATAGTTTATAAATTGGCACGTATGAAATAGGTAAGGGTTGGTATTTATAAGTAAAGGCGTATCAAATATATGCAGTTAGTAGGTTTTGTTTATAGATTGACACGTATGAAATAGGTGAGGGTTGGTATCAAATATATGCAATTAGTAGGTTTTGTTTATAGATGGACACGTATGAAATAGGTGAGGGTTGGTATCAAATATATGCAGTTAGTAGGTTTTGTTTATAGATGGACACGTATGAAATAGGTGAGGCTTGGTATCAAATATATGCAGTTAGTACGTTTTGTTTATAGATTGACACGTATGAAATAGGTGCGGGTTGGTATTGTTTATAGCTTAACATGTATCAACTTGGTGCGGTTCACTGTTGTTATTCTTTGAAAAAGGTATCATTTGGTATGGTTAGTTATTCTCCCAAAGAGTTAGCTTGGATTAACCCATCAGAAACATGTATGGTTTTGCGTAAGTTTTAAATCTTTGCTGACGTGATTGATCACGTCGAAACAGAATAGATGGAATTGCAAACCTGAGAGCGGTTCTGGTGAACACACCTGGCCAGGGTTCAACACGTGGCACAGCATGTTCTTACCTGTTAACTAGTTTGACAATCATCACAAGCCTACTATTGTTAAAATGTTATTCATCATAAATTTATACAAAATTTAATAAACAAAAACATTTTAAATATCTTAGGCATTGGCCCAATATTCCTTTGTCAATATAGAGTATAGTTTTAGATAACAGCAAGGCATCCTAGAACACTTGTAACATAGATCTCTTGTCCTCTCTGCATACAGCACAGACCTAGATTTGTTGTAGATAAGCAAGGCATACTAGAACACTTGTAACATAGATCTCTTGTCCTCTCTGCATACAGCACAGACCTAGATTTGTTGTAGATAAGCAAGGCATCCTAGAACACTTGTAACATAGATCTCTTGTCCTCTCTGCAGACAGCACAGACCTAGATTTGTTGTAGATAAGCAAGGCATACTAGAACACTTGTAACATAGATCTCTTGTCCTCCCTGCATACAGCACAGACCTAGATTTGTTGTAGATAAGCAAGGCATACTAGAACACTTGTAACATAGATCTCTTGTCCTCCCTGCATACAGCACAGACCTAGATTTGTTGTAGATAAGCAAGGCATACTAGAACACTTGTAACATAGATCTCTTGTCCTCTCTGCAGACAGCACAGACCTGGAACTGCTGCTGGACTCCCTGGACGAGGGGGACATTGTGATTGCTGTGGTCGCGGACGAGGCCTCACGCAAGTGAGAAACTTGTTGCTTGTCGAAACTTTCAACATTACGGTTTGATTATAACTATGTTGCTTGTCTTAACTTTCTACTTTACGCTTTGATTATAACTATGTTGCTCGTCTTAACTTTCTACTTTACGCTTTGATTATAACTATTCCTCAAAACTGACAATGCTACAGCTTGATATTTGCTGTTCATCACAACTTCGGGGGTTACAGTTTGATACTCGCTGATTGGGAAGTAGAATGATATAATTCAGAATCTACCAGCATAGTATTTAGTATTGTCTTCAGTTGTAGACTTGGTTAGAGAGATCAACCCGGTGGGCTTTGGACCAGTAGGATAGTGATGCTTACAGATATACCGTAGAGACAAAGTATGTCAGTGTTAGCTCAGAGATATACCGTAGTGACAAAGTATGTCAGTGTTAGCTCAGAGATATACCGTAGTGACGTAGTATGTCAGTGTTAGCTCAGAGATATACAGACAGCACAGACCTAGATTTGTTGTAGATAAGCAAGGCATACTAGAACACTTGTAACATAGATCTCTTGTCCTCCCTGCAGACAGCACAGACCTGGAACTGCTGCTCGACTCCCTGGACGAGGGGGACATCGTGATTGCTGTGGTCGCGGACGAGGCCTCACGCAAGTGAGAAACTTGTTGCTCGTCTTAACGTTCTACATTACGCTTTGATTATAACTATGTTGCTTGTCGTAACTTTCTACATTATGGTTTGATTATAACTATTCCTCAAAACTGACAATGCTACATTTTGATATTTGCTGTTCATCACAACTTCGGGGGTTACGGTTTGATACTCGCTGATTGGGAAGTAGAATGATATAATTCAAAATCTACCAAGTTAGTATTTAGTATTGTCCTCAGTTGTAGACTTGGTTAGAGAGATCAACCCGGTGGGCTTTGGACCAGTAGGATAGTGATGCATACAGATATACCGTAGTGACAAAGTATGTCAGTGTTAGCTCAGAGATATACCGTAGTGACAAAGTATGTCAGTGTTAGCTCAGAGATATACCTAAGTAACATAGTATATCAGGTTTTTTGATAGATTAGTGTCTCTCTCATGCGGATATAAAAATGAAAATGCAGCATTTAAAAAAAATTGAGTTAAAAAAACAACAAAAGAAGACGGGAATAAGTCTTAATTTTACATATCTAATTTCAATGCTTTATCAAAGCCTATATTATCTCATTTAGATTGTCTCAATACTACCAAACCTTTTAGCAAAGTGACAATGTGGAATTATTTGTCGTACACACGGCTTATGCCAGGAGAAGCATTCAACTCTCCTAGTCTCTTGTTTCTAGTTCCGTTCTGCGTCTGATATTTAGAAAAATAATCCCTAAAAGGAACTAATGGAAACGCTTCATAAATTCTAAAAATAACGTCACAGTCTAAAGCTAAGGAACTAATCAACCAGACTTTCCCAGTCGTTCCTTAGTCTTAACACAAAACTTTCTGCTATACAGGATGGGTTCCAGCGTACAATATAAGACTTTCCCAGCCTTTGTTTAGCCTCCACACAATTGCTTTGTTGTATGCAGGCTGGGTTCCAGCGTACAATATAAGAGTTTCCCAGCCTTTGTTTAGCCTCACACAATTGCTTTGTTGCATGCAGGCTGGGTTCGGGCGCGAGAGACGCGCTCAATAAGGTCGGCAGCGCCTTCATCCAGAACCTCCGCTTCCGAGACGTCTGGTACTTCGTGGGCCAGAAGGGAATCCAGGGCTTCTCTCGCATCGAGCAGGTAGGGGGGCCCATACTGGTCTGTCAGTGTTTGTAACGTGGTTCATCATCTTTTTGTTGTTGGAGAACGCTATCTTATGGTGGTGGACGGTGGCAATGTTGGTCAATGTGTTGGTTGTGCGTTTGTAAAAGATGAAAGAATGGTGACTTTGTTGTCTGTCTTGTTTGGTGAGTTTGTTGCGGAGCAATGAGGGTCTGAGTGTGCAGACAGTTACTGTTGACAAAGATGCCAGTGAGGTTGCTGTAGCGAGAGCTAGCATGCCAGACGTTTACATTGGGTTGTGTCGTCTTCATGTGTCAAATCTTTGTCTGATGCCTTGAGGAAGTACTGTCCAAAAGTGGAGCGAGAAAGAATGCATGGGTTGTGTAGGAAAATGTTGAGGTGTGTGAGTGAGGATGTCTTCTGGGAGTATTTATCTTAAAAACATTGGACACCTGTGAGGTATAGCTGGGCAGGTTTCCTACCCAAAAAATGGTACCATTGGGCAACAAGACTAACAATTTTGTCGAACTTCAAAACAAGCTTGGCACAATTTTTTGAATCGCTGCTCATTTTCCATCGATTAAATATTCAGAGATTTGAGTTTTCTGCTTACTGTCCACAGTTGAACTATTCAGAGATTTGAGTTTTCTGCTTACTGTCCACAGCTGAACTATTCAGAGATTTGAGTTTTCTGCTTACTGTCCACAGTTGAACTATTCAGAGATTTGAGTTTTCTGTTTACTGTCCACAGCTGAGTTACTCAGGATTGAATGACCAATGGCCGAAGCCGCTAAACGCACAGTTTTGCATCCCACGGACAAGTAAGTGGTAGAGTCAAAGTTTTTCTTTGTTCATAAGAAGATGTTCTAATTCCACATGAAGCAATCTTTAAAAAAAATGTCATTTAAGGCCTACCTCTAATCACTGATGGGCAGCAACTCAAACTTGAGCTCTGATTTCTAAGTGTAGAAGTACAACATTGAAGGAAGCTTACTACTTGTTGTAAGGTATGGAGATAAAATGCTTACAATGAGTTGCATGCTACCGCAACATTACTTGTGATCCCTAAAATGATAGGAATTCTCTCGTATTTGTGAACAGCTCAGTAAAGTTTGGCATGACTAGAATAAAGCATTTGTGACATAATTACTTAAGAGTTGCTGTTTTCGTATAGTGTCCTGCCATGAGGTAAGATGATGCGCACTGCTCTGAGGGTTGGGGCTCAGTGTGCTGTGTAGTAACGCTCCCCAGGTCTAAGATTCCGAGACCTCTAGCCGTGGTTTGAATGCTCAAACATTGTCTCTGTGCTCAGTCCCTTCCTCCAGAATCATGATCGACCCAGAGAGTTCGCGCAACGAGCCGAGACGCCAGTTCTGCACAAAGTATGAAGGCTACACGGAATTCTGCAACCGTAAGCATCATTATATGTACATTAGGTTTGTTTATCTCTTTCCATTACTTTGTGTTTTGTGCACAGATTTATTACCCAAGGTCAGTGATTTCCTTTTTCAAAAACCGACCATTTTGTTAAATAACCTGAGCATAGAGCTTTCCATCCACACCATGAGTTATTCGTATAATGTAAAGTAAGCTATCCACACTGTGAGTTTGTATGATGTTGGAGCTATTTGGCTTGAATGATTGGCTCCATGCTTGTGTCCCACCCAGCGGCGTACGTGGACGAGCAGCTGAAAGCCATCCCCATGTCCAACAACAAGCTGTCCGGCAGCAAGATCTTCGACATGCCCATCATCATCGTGCCAGGTAGGGGTAGGGTCAGATTGAAGTGATGCTAGGTAGGATTACATTAAACATGGTGCTAGTTAGGGTCAGATTGAAGTGATGCTAGGTAGGATTACATTAAACATGGTGCTAGTTAGGTTCAGATTGGAAATGATGCTAGATAGGTTTAGATGGAAAATAACACCAGATAGGTTTAGATTGAAAACAACACCAAATAGGTTTAGATTGAAAACAACACCAAATAGGTTTAGATGGAAAATAACACCAGATATGTGTAGATTGAAAATTCCATCAGATAGCTTTAGATTGGAAATTATACCAAGTACTAGTAAATAATGCCAGATAGAGTAAGAGAAAAATGAGTGTGAACCCTCACTTGTATCTGTCCTGCATATACGTCTGCTTGTTTCTGTCATCAGGCATTAACCACAACGCCTACGTGAACACGCTGAGGACAACGCTGATGCAGCCAGGGATTTTTGTTCAGAATGTGGCTGTGAGTTTTAGACTGCGTGAACTGTAGGTCTAGAGTGGGGAGTTGGAGTTTTAGACTGCATGAACTGTAGGTCTAGAGTGGGGGTGGAGGGCAGTCGTCAACCAACAGGAATGTCAGAATTGAGTCCGGTGGAGGGGAGTTGTCAACCAACAGGAGTGTCAGAATCGAGTCCGGTGGAGGGCAGTTGTCAACCAACAGGAATGTCAGAATTGAGTCCGGTGGAGGGGAGTTGTCAACCAACAGGAATGTCAGAATCGAGTCCGGTGGAGGGCAGTCGTCAACCAACAGGAATGTCAGAATTGAGTCCGGTGGAGGGGAGTTGTCAACCAACAGGAATGTCAGAATCGAGTCCGGTGGAGGGCAGTCGTCAACCAACAGGAATGTCAGAATTGAGTCCGGTGGAGGGGAGTTGTCAACCAACAGGAATGTCAGAATCGAGTCCGGTGGAGGGCAGTCGTCAACCAACAGGAATGTCAGAATTGAGTCCGGTGGAGGGGAGTTGTCAACCAACAGGAATGTCAGAATCGAGTCCGGTGGAGGGCAGTCGTCAACCAACAGGAATGTCAGAATTGAGTCCGGTGGAGGGGAGTTGTCAACCAACAGGAATGTCAGAATCGAGTCCGGTGGAGGGGAGTTGTTGTCAACCAACAGGAATGTCAGAATCGAGTCCGGTGGAGGGCAGTCGTTGTCAACCAACAGGAATGTCAGAATCGAGTCCGGTGGAGGGGAGTCGTTGCGGCTGTATGTTCCACAAGGAATCAAGAGACTTAAACTAAACTAAAACTGCTGATACTTAAATGATAGATTGCTACAATTCACCTTCTCTGTTTCACAAACAACAATAAATATAACAGCAAATGAAACATTGACAAATAGATTGATAGGCGCTGTAACCATTATTGTCATTTATTGAACTAAATTTGCCTTGTCTATAACTGGTTCCTGTTCCATCCACCAGAGCAAATGACGAAGGCCATGAAGATGTCAAGGACCAAGTTCCCGTCAGCCGTAAGTTTTTACTATAGTTTCTCTAATTTATTAGACATCTAGACTTGAACATATATTGATATATTGATCTTATACTTGATACGAGTTCACAAGCGGGTAGGTAGGGGTGTTATTAAAGAGAAAGAAAGAATCATGGAACTAGCAGGTTTGAAGACTGAGTGGGTTGGTAATCGGAGAGTTCTTACGCGGAGACCACTGTATAATTATTTCAATATGTAGAATTACCAATAAAGAATAGCATGCAAGCAAATGACATCTGTGCTCGAGCTACAAAAGTGAGTAGGGAGGAAAAGGCAGGAGAAGTTTGTGGTCCTTTAGACTGGGGTGTTGACTCGATAAAGCGCATCCCTGTTGTAGAAACGCAATAATTTAACTTTATTGATAAACGCCCTTATTGAGGGTTAAGAATACAACTCAAGAATGTCTAGATCTAAATCAGTACTTGACAATTATCTAGATAAAAAATGTATCTTTACAACAGCAAAATAACAGCGCTCACTTCTGCAAGATGTTACAAAACGATCTGAAGTATGAACACTCCTCTCTCTACAGAACAAACAAATACCAATCAATCTTCACTCTACCGCGCTCAGCCCTTATATACTTAAGACACAGATCTAGAACTCTCTAGGCCTTGCTAGCTTATTCAAGAAAGTTCTAAAAAATGCAGACTGTAGCATACATATTCATTAACATTTACCACCCCCTCTCTTCTACCTGAATCGACTCCGAGCCTATTGGAAAATCTGAGTCTGTAGCAGCCAACAGTTGATTTGGTGCACCCCACTCACCCCAGTACACGTTAGCATTGTAGCACACGCGTAAACAGTATCACATGGACATTGGGATGAAAGTTTTACAAGAGTCAACAAACCTGGAAACTGTTCCTACGTTGTTTTCAGACTTGGTTGAACTATCAGAAATTTTACAATGTCCAGCCCTCCCTGCCGACAGATTATACATTTTTATCAAAACAATGACGTAACAGCATTGCAGAAATTTTTATCAAAACAATGACGTAACGGCATTGCAGAAATTTTTATCAAAACAATGACGTAACGGCATTGCAGAAATTTTTATCAAAACAATGACGTAATGGCATTGCAGAAATTTTTATCAAAACAATGACGTAACAGCATTGCAGAAATTTTTATCAAAACAATGACGTAACGGCATTGCAGAAATTTTTATCAAAACAATGACGTAACAGCATTGCAGAAATTTTTATCAAAACAATGACGTAACGGCATTGCAGAAATTTTTATCAAAACAATGACGTAACGGCATTGCAGAAATTTTTATCAAAACAATGACGTAACGGCATTGCAGAAATTTTTATCAAAACAATGACGTAAAGGCATTGCAGAAATTTTTATCAAAACAATGACGTAAAGGCATTGCAGAAATTTTTATCAAAACAATGACGTAAAGGCATTGCAGTTTATCAGCTGCCAGTGATCTCCATTACTTCAGACTGGATCTGTAGATGAGAGTTTGTTGCTGGAGTTTGTTTGTATGTTTAAGATCACCCTTGTTGTTTTTGCTCCATGGCAGGAGTACATGATATTCATCTGTTTGTATGTTTAAGATCATCCTTGTTGTTTCTCATCTGTTTGTATGTTTAAGATCATCCTTGTTGTTTCTGCTCCATGGCAGGAGTACATGATATTCATCTGTTTGTATGTTTAAGATCATCCTTGCTGTTTGTGCTCCATGATATTCATCTGTTTGTATGTTTAAGATCATCCTTGTTGTTTTTGCTCCATGATATTCATCTGTTTGTATGTTTAAGATCATCCTTGTTGTTTCTCATCTGTTTGTATGTTTAAGATCATCCTTGTTGTTTCTCATCTGTTTGTATGTTTAAGATCACCCTTGTTGTTTGTGCTCCATGGCAGGAGTACATGATATTCATCTGTTTGTATGTTTAAGATCACCCTTGTTGTTTCTCATCTGTTTGTATGTTTAAGATCATCCTTGTTGTTTGTGCTCCATGATATTCATCTGTTTGTATGTTTAAGATCATCCTTGTTGTTTCTCATCTGTTTGTATGTTTAAGATCATCCTTGTTGTTTGTGCTTCACGATATTCATCTGTTTGTATGTTAAGATCATCCTTGTTGTTTCTCATCTGTTTGTATGTTTAAGATCACCCTTGTTGTCTCTGCTCCCTGGCAGGAATACATGATATTCATCTGTTTGTATGTTTAAGATCACCCTTGTTGTTTCTCATCTGTTTGTATGTTTAAGATCATCCTTGTTGTTTTTGCTCCATGATATTCATCTGTTTGTATGTTTAAGATCACCCTTGTTGTTTCTGCTCCATGGCAGGAGTACATGATATTCATCTGTTTGTATGTTTAAGATCACCCTTGTTGTTTCTGTTTGTATGTTTAAGATCACCCTTGTTGTTTCTGCTCCCTGGCAGGAATACATGATATTCATCTGTTTGTATGTTTAAGATCATCCTTGTTGTTTCTCATCTGTTTGTATGTTTAAGATCACCCTTGTTGTTTCTCATCTGTTTGTATGTTTAAGATCACCCTTGTTGTTTCTGCTCCATGGCAGGAGTACATGATATTCATCTGTTTGTATGTTTAAGATCACCCTTGTTGTTTCTCATCTGTTTGTATGTTTAAGATCACCCTTGTTGTTTCTCATCTGTTTGTATGTTTAAGATCACCCTTGTTGTTTCTCATCTGTTTGTATGTTTAAGATCACCCTTGTTGTTTCTGTTCATGTATGTTTGAGATCATCCTTGTTGTTTCTGTTTGTATGTTTGAGATCGTCCTTGTTGTGTCTGCTCCCTGGCAGGAGTACATGATATTCATCTGTTTGTATGTTTGAGATCACCCTTGTTGTTTCTGTTTGTATGTTTGAGATCACCCTTGTTGTGTCTGCTCCCTGGCAGGAGTACATGATATTCATCTGTTTGTATGTTTAAGATCACCCTTGTTGTTTCTCATCTGTTTGTATGTTTAAGATCATCCTTGTTGTTTCTCATCTGTTTGTATGTTTAAGATCACCCTTGTTGTTTCTGCTCCATGGCAGGAGTACATGATATTCATCTGTTTGTATGTTTAAGATCACCCTTGTTGTTTCTGCTCCATGGCAGGAATACATGATATTCATCTGTTTGTATGTTTAAGATCATCCTTGTTGTTTCTGCTCCATGGCAGGAGTACATGATATTCATCTGTTTGTATGTTTAAGATCACCCTTGTTGTTTCTGCTCCATGGCAGGAGTACATGATATTCATCTGTTTGTATGTTTAAGATCACCCTTGTTGTTTCTGCTCCATGGCAGGAGTACATGATATTCATCTGTTTGTATGTTTAAGATCATCCTTGTTGTGTCTGCTCCATGGCAGGAGTACATGATATTCATCTGTTTGTATGTTTGAGATCACCTTGTTGTTTCTGCTCCATGGCAGGATTACATGATATTCATCTGTTTGTATGTTTAAGATCACCCTTGTTGTGTCTGCTCCCTGGCAGGAGTACATGATATTCATCGAGGAGGACCTGCTGCTGGCCCCGGACTTCATGCCCTTCATGGCGCAGACCCTCGAAGTTCTCAAGGACGACGAGTCCCTGGCTGGAGCCTTTGCTTGGAACATCAATGGTAAACGTGTGCTAGGTCTTGACACCGGGAAACATCAACAGTAACACTGGGGAACATCAACAGTAACACTGGGAAACATCAACAGTAACACTGGGGAACATCAGCAGTAACACTGGGAACCATCAGCAGTAACACTGGGGAACATCAACAGTAACACTGGGAACCATCAACAGTAACACTGGGGAACATCAGCAGTAACACTGGGGAACATCAACAGTAACACTGGGAACATCAGCAGTAACACTGGGGAATATCAACAGTAACACTGGGAACCATCAGCAGTAACACTGGGGAACAGTAACAGTAACACCAGGAAACATCTCACAGTAACACCGGGGAACATCAACAGTAACACTGGGGAACATCAACAGTAACACTGGGGAACATCAACAGTAACACCGGGGAACATCAGCAGTAACACCAGGGAACATCTCACAGTAACACCAGGAAACATCTCACAGTAACACTGGGAACCATCAGCAGTAACACTGGGGAACAGTAACAGTAACACCAGGAAACATCTCACAGTAACACCGGGGAACATCAACACTAACACTGGGAACCATCAGCAGTAACACCAGGGAACATCAGCAGTAACACTGGGGAACATCAACAGTAACACTGGGGAACATCAACAGTTACACTGGGAAACATCAACAGTAACACCGGGGAACATCAGCAGTAACACCAGGAAACATCAACAGTAACACTGGGGAACATCAACAGTAACACTGGGAACCATCAGCAGTAACACCAGGGAACATCAGCAGTAACACTGGGGAACATCAACAGTAACACTGGGAAACATCAACAGTAACACCGGGGAACATCAGCATTAACACCGGGGAACATCAGCAGTAACACTGGGGAACATCAGCAGTAACACTGGGGAACATCAACAGTAACACTGGGAAACATCAACAGTAACACTGGGGAACATCAACAGTAACACTGGGAAACATCAGCAGTAACACCAGGAAACATCTCACAGTAACACCGGGGAACCATCAACAGTAACTCTGAGGAACAGTAACACCACACTCACTCTCGCTCTGTCTCATCTCCGCGCTACAGGCTTTGAAAACCTGTCTGGCAACACGACCCTGGTGTACCGCGTGCAGGACTTCCCCGGGCTGGCCTTCCTGCTGCGCTCCACGATCGTCCAGAAGTTGGTCAACTCTTGGAACAGCTGCTGCCACAACCGGTATGTCTGTCTGTCTGTCTGTCTGTCTGTCTGCCTCTCTGTCTGTCTGTCTGTCTGTCTGTCTGCCTGTCTGTCTGTCTGTCTGTCTGTCTGTCTGTCTGTCTGTCTGTCTGTCTGTCTGTCTGTCTGTCTGTCTGCCTGCTTGTCTGTGTGTCTGTCTGCCTGTCTGTCTGTCCACGTGATGGATTCTTTAATTTGTTTGCTTTTTCTGTGACAATCTGACCTAGTACCCTATTTGCATTATCTATTACATTTCTATACTATCTTTTTCCTCCATTCACATTCTACTGGTAGGGCTACCCCTTTTTCTACATTTCAACCCATGCTTTAACTTCTCTCCGTCTTACGCTACGCTGACACCAGGGCGTGGTCGGGCTGGAACCTGACGGAGGCCCAGCTGGAGATGCTCGTGCCGGACGTCTCGCGGGTCTACCGAACGCCGTTCTTCGGGGGCGAGGGCTTGTCTGAGCTTGCGCGCAGCCTCTTTCTGAAGCCCCGCAAAACTTACCTGTGAGTTGTCTTGTGTCTTATGATAGCTATATACTACAAGTCAGTTAGACCCATTGTGTTCCTCAAGACTTACCTGTGAGTTGTCTTGTGTCTTATGATAACTATATGCTACAAGTCAGTTAGACCCATTGTGTTCCTCAAGACTTACCTGTGAGTGTCTTGTGTCTTATGATAACTAGTATGCTACAAGTCAGTTAGACCCTTTGTGTTCCTCAAGACTTACCTGTGAGTTGTCTTGTGTCTTATGATAACTATATGCTACAAGTCAGTTAGACCCATTGTGTTCCTCAAGACTTACCTGTGAGTTGTCTTGTGTCTTATGATAACTATATGCTACAAGTCAGTTAGACCCATTGTGTTCCTCAAGACTTACCTGTGAGTTGTCTTGTGTCTTATGATAACTATATGCTACAAGTCAGTTAGACCCATTGTGTTCCTCAAGACTTACCTGTGAGTTGTCTAGTGTCTTAATACAACCATGTACTGCAAGTTAGCTAGACCCCCTGTGAGTTGTCAATGTTGTGCTCAAGTGTTCCATAAACATTTTCTACTACAAGTTAGTTGGAACACATAGGTTGTAGTGTGTTTCTCGTAAAGCTGGTAAAGTCAGACAGTTTGTCATAGTTTTACTATTGATCAGAAAATAAGGAAGGGAATAGTTTTCGAATTGAATGACCTGCACTTAAAATTATGGATGTGTTTGCTGATTTGTTTTTTTTAAAGACTTTAAGACTTTTTCCATTTACAATATCTCGGCTTGATACGCGTCAGTCAGGTCAAGCCTGTGCTCCACAGGTTTAATGACAGGAAGTTTTGTGTGTAGTATCCCTTGGCCAGGAGCACCATGAAAAGTTAGCCTGCTCTGTGTGTTTATCCCCAGAGACACGAAGACGCAGTCCCTGCGGCTGGAGTACCTCATCTCCCATGACTACTGTGTGTTTATCCCCAGAGACACGAAGACGCAGTCCCTGCGGCTGGAGTACCTCATCTCCCACGACTACGAGAGGTTTCTGCAGGACCAGATACACAACAGCATCGTGCTCAAGCCCGCCGACTACATCGGCTGCGTCAGGGGCGAGACCCAACCGCCGGCCATCCTACACCTCTCCAGGTCAGACTCGGCTACAACTGGTCAAACAAACTTCAGCCTCGTTGCAGACATGGGGCACTGATATACCAACCAACCAACTGTTTTTTACATATGTTCAAAATTAACAAAGTTAAACATCACCATCCTTTCATTAGGAGAAATGTTTGCATTTTTCCTTGTGTGTCACTCTGACTCATTTTATGCTAAAAGGGTATTTTTGACCTTTCATATGGGGAAGGTAAAGAATTTATTTCAAGCACTGAGTGTGCAGACTTCTGCCAACATTTACTGTTCCACTGACCCAGTGTTGACGTGCACCGTGTGTATCCACTGACCCAGTGTTGACGTGCACCGTGTGTATCCACTGACCCAGTGTTGACGTGCACCGTGTGTATCCACTGACCCAGTGTTGACGTGCACCGTGTGTATCCACTGACCCAGTGTTGACGTGCACGGTGTGTATCCACTGGTGTTGACCCAGTGTTGACGTGCACGGTGTGTATCCACTGACCCAGTGTTGACGTGCACCGTGTGTATCCACTGACCCAGTGTTGACGTGCACCGTGTGTATCCACTGACTCAGTGTTGACGTGCACCGTGTGTATCCACTGACCCAGTGTTGACGTGCACCGTGTGTATCCACTGACCCAGTGCTGACGTGCACGGTGTGTATCCCTGGTGTTGACCCAGTGCTGACGTGCACGGTGTGTATCCCTGGTGTTGACTCAGTGTTGACGTGCACAGTGTGTATCCCTGACACTGACCCTGACTGTGTCTGCTTTGTCCCCAGCATGCCCGTAGTGCTGTTCTACCAGCAGCGAGACTCGCGGGACTTTGGCCTGCTGCTCAAGATCTGCCGCTGCTTCGGCCTGGTCACCATGGAGGACGGCCGGCCCAGGAACCTGCACCGCGGCCTGCTCAGGTACGCGACAACTCTGACCACTTCTTCTTGCACTGAATCGTTGATACACTATACAGACCTGCCAATTCGGCAAATTACGCTTTACGCCCAGTCCTTGCCGTATTACGCCGAGTTGAAAATAGTACGATCTATAACCTTAATTTCTAGCCACTGGTTGAAGAAAATAGACTTCGTGCACAGAGAATAATTATAGACTTGAGTCCCTGCTGGTGTCAAAACTCAATCCACCCTTGATGAGGAGATTCTTAAAAAATGCAAGGAGGCAACAAGGGAGCGTCTTGCATCCTCTCAGGATTTTTAGATCCACCCCTTCATTTGTAAATAAACTTGTACATAGAATTCGGAGCATGAAGTATTATTATTTTTTTAAATTTAAGTTAAGCCCTTAGTTTGGTTCATTTTTTCATTTGTTAAAAAATGGAGACAAACTGTATAAATTTAGTTACAATGCATATTAGTATCTACATATTCAGTTGACTTAAGTACATTTCAAATCCATTATCTCAAAATCCCTTTGCGTGCGCGTACCAGCGTATGAAAATTTCGTCCAAAATGTGGTGTCTCTGATTCCATTTTCCAAAGGTTGGAGGTCTGACACTGTGTCACCCCACCTGTCTAATGACAGCCTGTAATTATGACGCATTAAATCATCCCTCCCTGCCTCATGCCATCCTATCTCCCTGCCTCATGCCATCCTATCTAATGACACTTTGTGTCATCCCTCCCTGCTCCATAACAGCCTGTCTAATGATACATTATGGCATACTTCCCTGGCTCATGACAGCCTATCTAATGATACATTATGTCATACCTGCCTGCCCCATGACAGCCTGTCTAATGATACATTGTGTCAAACCTCCCTGCCTCATGACTTCCGATCTAGTGAGAGATTGTGACATCCCTTCCCTGTTTCCCGGCAGCCTATCTAATGACACATTGTGTCATACCTCCCTGCCCCATGATATCCTATCTAATGACACATTGTGTCATACCTCCCTGCCTCATGACTTCCGATCTAGTGACACATTGTGTCATCCCTCCCTGCTTCTCGACAGCCTATCTAATGATACATTGTGTCATACCTCCTTGCCCCATGATATCCTATCTAATGACACATTGTGACATCCCTCCCTGCCTCATGACTTCCGATCTATTGACACATTGTGACATCCCTGCCCTGTTTCCCCGCAGGTTCCACTACCAGAACCACGACGTGTTTGTGGTCGGCACGCAGACGGCCTACTTTGACCGGCTGACCAGCATGGGCACCGTGCTCTCCTCCGCGCACTTCACCAAGTCGCTCGGGGACCAGGGCCGGGCGCCACAGGAGGCCTGAGGCGGGCACACATCCTGGCAACACGGAGAGAGGCCACTCGGCTCTATGTTTGTGTTTAGGGGGAGCAAAAGGGGGGGGCGAGGGGGGGAGAGAACAGGTTGATTCCAAGACTTTATTTTCAAAGTAAGGTTCATGAACAAATACTGATTACCTGAGGGGTGAGTTGTGACCAAATATCTTTGTATCTGTAATTCAAGATATCCAAATAATTGTATTTTTTATGTCCGTTTTGATTGGCTAATGGCATTGTTAGGGGAAGCCACTCTGTCACAGCAACATACATCAATGTGTTCGGATGGCTACACACATTGAGAGGGCAACACGGAGAGAGGGCAACACGGAGGGAGGGCAGCACGGAGAGAGGGCAACACGGAGAGAGGGCAGCACGGAGAGAGGGCAGCGCGGAGAGAGGGCACTCGGTGCAGGGGGAGGGGGGGGGGGGGGGGAGAGAAAAGGTTGATTCCAAGACTTTATTTTCAAAGTAAGGTTCATGAACAAATACTGATTACCTGAGGGGTGAGTTGTGACCAAATATCTTTTTATCTGTAATTCAAGATATCCAAATAATTGTATTTTTTATGTCCGTTTTGATTGGCTAATGGCATTGTTAGGGGAAGCCACTCTGTCACAGCAACATACATCAATGTGTTCGGATGGCTACACACATCATTGTGTGATGTTGCTACACAATTCAATGTGTGCTATCTGTTACACACATCAACCGCTACACAATGTGCAATGCAAGTCTATAATTTATTTTACTGCCGGTGTCATCAAACTATTTGTGTTACTTGCTCAAGACAGTCACTATTTCACTTGTGTGGGTTGCTTTATAGACTGAGCCAAGTTCTCACCATTTCACTGTTAAGTTAGATCAGTAGAACTCTTTCAAATTCTATTAAGCATATCATATTGTAATGTCAGGCCAGTGTATGGAGTTGGTGGAAAGTTTCCAACCTACATATCTCGGAGTCTGAGAAGGTACAGCCCTCAATCAAGTAAGAGGCCAAAGCTCTGTGCTTGTCTTGAGAGCCATCCTCTCCGACTTTCATCTTCTGTACAAATTATTTATGAAACTGTTGTACTGTAAAAAAATAACGTAACACATGGCTATCGCAGTGGACGTAAGATATTCTGGATACATGTATAATATGTGACTATGGCATTGGACGTAAGATGTTCTGGATACATGTATAATATGTGACTATGGCATTGGACGTAAGATGTTCTGGATACATGTATAGCATAATATGTGACTATGGCATTGGACGTAAGATGATCTGGATACATGTATAGCATAATATGTGACTATGGCATTGGACGTAAGATGTTCTGGATACATGTATAGTATGTGACTATGGCATTGGACGTAAGATGTTCTGGATACATGTATAGTATGTGACTATGGCATTGGACGTAAGATGTTCTGGATACATGTATAATATGTGACTATGGCATTGGACGTAAGATGTTCTGGATACATGTATAGCATAATATGTGACTATGGCATTGGACGTAAGATGTTCTGGATACATGTATAATATGTGACTATGGCATTGGACGTAAGATGTTCTGGATACATGTATAGCATAATATGTGACTATGGCATTGGACGTAAGATGTTCTGGATACATGTATAGCATAATATGTGACTATGGCATTGGACGTAAGATGTTCTGGATACATGTATAGCATAATATGTGACTATGGCATTGGACGTAAGATGTTCTGGATACATGTATAGCATAATATGTGACTATGGCATTGGACGTAAGATGTTCTGGATACATGTATAATATGTGACTATGGCATTGGACGTAAGATGTTCTGGATACATGTATAGCATAATATGTGACTATGGCATTGGACGTAAGATGTTATGGATTCTGTAAGCGGATGAATGGGGACATGTGCATGATTGTCTGTGAAGTGTGTGAACTTTGATGCGTCTAGAGATCCATGCATGATTGCCTGTGATGTGTGTGAACTTTGATGTGTCTAGAGATCCATGCATGATTGTCTGTGAAGTGTGTGAACTTTGATGCGTCTAGAGATCCAGTCATGATTGCCTGTGAAGTGTGTGAACTTTGATGCGTCTAGAGATCCAGTCATGATTGCCTGTGATGTGTGTGAACGTTGATGTGTCTAGAGATCCATGCATGACTGCCTGTGATGCGTGTGAACTTTGATGCGTCTAGAGATCCATGCATGATTGTCTGTGAAGTGTGTGAACTTTGATGCGTCTAGAGATCCATGCATGATTGTCTGTGAAGTGTGTGAACTTTGATGCGTCTAGAGATCCAGTCATGATTGCCTGTGAAGTGTGTGAACTTTGATGCGTCTAGAGATCCAGTCATGATTGCCTGTGATGTGTGTGAACGTTGATGTGTCTAGAGATCCATGCATGATTGTCTGTGAAGTGTGTGAACTTTGATGCGTGTAGAGATCCATGCATGACTGCCTGTGATGCGTGTGAACTTTGATGCGTCTAGAGATCCATGCATGATTGCCCGTGATGCGTGTGAACTTTGATGTGTCTAGAGATCCATGCATGATTGGCTGTGAAGTGTGTGAACTTTGATGTGTCTAGAGATCCATGCATGATTGCCTGTGAAGTGTGTGAACTTTGATGTGTCTAGAGATCCATGCATGATTGCCTGTGAAGTGTGTGAACTTTGATGTGTCTAGAGATCCAGTCATACTAGTGATGAAATGGCCCAGGGATAACGTCCAGGCCAAGCAACATCTCTTCAAATAAGCTTAGAGTGTCCGAGAGAGGTATATATAATTATATGAAATAGCGTTGGTTTCAATTTTGCCTTTCCTGAGCAGATTCCATCTGTTGAGTTGAAACAACAGGCTTTCCGACACTTGATGTCGCTATTAAAATTAGGCAGATTTTTAAGCTTATTTGATACAATACCATGTGCCATAACTTTTTCTTGCTGTGTGTGATGGTGGTGAGTGTGTTAGGGTGAGTGTGTGATGGGGAAATGCACGTCAGAGCTCAACTTCACTGCAATTCATGTCATTTACTTCTCGTCCTAAAAAGCATTTGATTTGTCTGAGGACTTACACACACACACACACTCACACGCACGCACACACACAACATACACACACATGCACACACGCACACACACAATACACACACACACATGCTCACACACACACACACACACAGAAGAGAGTCTGGATGATTTTGGAGACTCTGTAAAGAACTAAAGATAAACACACGAGAAGTATCTTCCATCTACTTGTACTACTACACCGGATGCTGCCAACCAGCACCTTCAGTAACACGACCACTAGTGCAGGTATTCATGCCTTTAGCAGGCAATCATGGTCCCACATGTTCATCTCAGCTAGCATCATCATTAACCCATATCCTACTAGGAATATTTTTGTTCAAAAACCATTGTGTTTCTGGGATTTTTTGAATGATATGTACATGGTAAAAGGATTTGGAATTTTTGTGTGTTTTTCGGGCAGTTTCCATGCGCTAGCAGTGAATGCCCACATTGAGAATGAGATATCTTTTATGGTGTTGTACTGTGTACAGTAAACTTGATTTCAAGTCACGGGAGGGGGCGCTAGCAGTGAATGTCCCCATTGAGAATGAGATTCCTTTTATGGTGTTGTACTGTGTACAGTAAACTTGACTTCAAGTCACGGGAGGGGGCGCTAGCAGTGAATGTCCCCATTGAGAATGAGATTCCTTTTATGGTGTTGTACAGTATACTTGATTTAAAGTCACCAATGGTTTCAAACTCATTGAAAACCATTATCAAATCATAAATAGAGTCTATTTTCTTTTATGCAACACCAAGAGGTTACAATTATAAGGACCCATATTGTATCATCTCTGGTGAGAGAGGAGTACCGTTATCAGTTTTCTCAACCAACACAAGTTGCCTGCGTAATTCATAGAAGCAAAACTTGCAATCCTGCCTTTAGTATTTACCGAGTATAGTAATAATTAGTTACAAGATACTCCCATCCATACAAAAGGACAGATAGATCTAACAGTAAAAGAAAACATAAACAGCACTGCTCCTGGTGGCTGTGAAGAGCGCATGCACGCCTGGGTTCGCTAGGGTTATCTCGTTGGTATCAAACCAAAGTGCACCTGAATTGTTTCTCAGGATGTTGTCAGAGGTGCACCCACACTCAGTGTGATCTACTTGGAACCACATTGCTGGTACTGCAGCCTGATAAGTGGTTATTGATGTGCTCCCCTAGAGGATCCTTGTGTATGAGCATCTATCTCGTCACTATAGACCGCGACTTCCAAAATGACCATCTTGCGTTTATAACATTGAAACAACAACATCAATTAGAGATACTGCACAACAGAAATAGAGAGAGGCTTGAAGTTGAAGTGGAAGAAATGAAATTGAAATAGACTAGAAAAAAACATGTTCAAGTTTATTGAATGAAACAGTTATCATATGGACTTAGATGTTCATGTTCTCGTGAAAATCTCTGAAACAGTTCACCATTACTGCAGTAGACACGTACACTGTACCCACGTGTTCACCATTACTGCAGTAGACATGTACACTGTACCCACATGTTCACCATTACTGCAGTAGACACGTACACTGTACCCACGTGTTCACCATTACTGCAGTAGACACATACACTGTACCCACATGTTCACCACTACTACAGTAGACACGTACACTGTACCCACGTGTTCACCATTACTGCAGTAGACACATACACTGTACCCACATGTTCACCATTACTGCAGTAGACACGTACACTGTACCCACATGTTCATCATTACTGCAGTAGACTGTACCCACATGTTCACCATTACTGCAGTAGACTGTACCCACATGTTCATCATTACTGCAGTACACTGTACCCACATGTTCACCATTACTGCAGTAGACACGTACACTGTACCCACATGTTCATCATTACTGCAGTGTAGTGCAGATATATGTAAGACTGCAGTAGACACGTACACTGTACCCACATGTTCACCATTACTGCAGTACACTGTACCCACATGTTCACCATTACTGCAGTACACTGTACCCACATGTTCACCATTACTGCAGTAGACTGTACCCACATGTTCATCATTACTGCAGTGAAGTGCAGATATATGTAAGACTGCAGTAGACACGTACACTGTACCCACATGTTCACCATTACTGCAGTGTAGTGCAGATATATGTAACTGTAAGACTGCAGTGAGCATGTTCACACATGACCGTCACAGCTAGCATCATCATTACTAGGGTGTCAAGGAGGAGATAATGCTCATATTTGCTTCTTCCTGTGAGAGCTTTAACTATAAAAATGTGTCATTGCTCAGTCTGTGCTCAAACTTGTTGCTCTCCCGGTTGAACTGAAAGAAGTCTATAGAACATTCCAGTGAAGGATGAACAACAAAACCCAGCAACCTTTGTTTAGCAATCACTTAGTGGCAGTTTGTTTTCAGCCATAGAACTGTCGTACTAGTGGTCTCTCCAAGCCGCTGCGCTGTAGAACTGTCGTACTATCACTTAGTGGCAGTTTGTTTTCAAGGCTTATCACTGAATCTGAGAGTGTCTCTCCAAGCCGCTGCGCTGTAGAACTGTCGTACTAGTGGTCATTCCTAGCTCCAGCCCAGTTCTGTTTCGTCCAGGGTGTCAGGCAGAAGGGTGAACTCCGAGAACACACTCTAACATACTGTACATAGATCTAGAACACACAATAATGTACCAAGATTTACAACTAAGACAGTAAGAGCTATGAGGAGAGAGCTCTCAGTGCAGCTGCACCGACAATGTGCTATAGGCCTAGTTACCGGGGTATCACAATAACTGAGGGACGCTTAGAAAACTGTTAAATACGCATTTGTTTGACCGCTGAGCTAAATTATGCATGCAAATCATGTTCTATGTCACTATGTCATTTGTTGTTTTTTAAATGAGATTTTAATGTGAAACAAAGCGCCACGAGCTGAGTTGATTGGATGTGGCGCTCTATGAATAAGCTGTGTTACCTGCCACCTGTGTGAGGCACTGGTTGCTTTCCTCAACTTTGATTTTATAGCGCTGGGATGTTGGTAAAGCAAAATATTTGAAATAAACTAATGCATGCCTTTTACCAATATTGAATGATTTTAAAGCCTTTTGAATTTTTGTGAATTTCAAAGTAATCATGGTGATTTTACATTTTTGCCTTGCAAAGAACATGAAGTTATACACATATCCACAAAAATAATTATGTCTTGAACGTATTTAGAACATGTTCACAAATTTTTTATTTCACATGTCATCATTTATGTGTACCCTTTGATTAACAGATCAGGATTGTAGGGTTTATGTGGACTTGCTTTGTGTCAAGTCTGACCATAATGTCTGTGTCTGTTTGTGTGTCTTAGCGAATAAAGTCCAACTTGCTTCACAAACCTGACCACTGTTTTCCTGTTGATATGTTGCATGCTTTCTCTCTGTTTCCCTGTCCACTTCACGTTGGGTAGATCAGTGGATCAATTTCACGACCTCTAACCAAGAAACCATGGGTTTGAATCTTGATCAAGGTACAGCTCTCTCGACTAGAAGGCTTGATGCCAGTGTAAAAAATCTGGGCATTACTGCTTTGTCTCTGTGTGGCAGGGCAAACAATTGTTGTACATATGAGTGTTCGACAAGGGGACCGATCCATGCCATGACCCAGTTGTTGACGTTTGATGCAGAGAACCCACGCAGGGAAGCTGTGTCAGGTGTCATGGCTGTCATGGTCAGTTAGTCATTGAAGTCACTGTGGGAGCTGCGTCTGTGAAGTGACTGTAACGAATGTGTATCATTGTGTTGTCACTGTATATCATTGTGTGGTCACTGTGTATCATTGTGTGGTCACTGTGTATCATTGTGTGGTCACTGTGTATCATTGTGTGGTCACTGTGTATAATTGTGTGGTTACTGTGTGTCATTGTGTTGTCACTAAGTGTCATTGTTCAGTCAGTGTGTTTCATTAGGCAGTCAAAAACGCCATGCTAGATTAGAGACCCTGAGATCGCCTATTACGGTGGACTGGGTATACCAAATAATCAATCAATCAATCATTAGGCAGTCACTGTGTGTCATTGTGCAGTCACTGTTTTATTGTGCTGTCCTTGTGCAGTCACTGTTTTATTGTGCTGTCAATGTTTTATTGTGCTGTCATTGTGCAGTCACTGTTTTATTGTGCTGTCCTTGTGCAGTCACTGTTTTATTGTGCTGTCACTGTTTTTCAATGTGCAGTCACTGTTTTACTGTGCAGTCACTTTTATTGTGCTGTCATTGTGCAGTCACTGTATTTCAATGTGCAGTCACTGTGTCATTGTGTAGTTTCAGTGTTATTGTGAAGTCACTGTTCTATGGTTCTGTCATTGTTTTATTGTGCTGTCATTGTGCAATCACTGCGTGTCATCAGGAAGTCACTGTGTTTCATTGTGCAGTCGTTGTGATTCTGTGTGCTGTCATTGTGCAGTCACTCCTGTGTCATTGTGCAGTCACTGTGTCATTGTGCAGTCACTGTGGGTCATTGTACAGGGACTGTGTGTCATTGTGCAGGGACTGTGTCATTGTGCAGGGACTGTGTCATTGTGCAGGGACTGTGTCATTGTGCAGGGACTGTGTCATTGTGCAGGGACTGTGTCATTGTGCAGTGACTGTGTCATTGTGCAGGGACTGTGTCATTGTGCAGGGACTGTGTCGTTGTGCAGTGACTGTGTCATTGTGCAGGGACTGTGTCATTGTGCAGTGACTGTTTCATTGTGCAGGGATTGCGTTATTGGACCAGGTCTCCAGACTAGTCTGCTGTTGCTGTTATCTTTTACCCATAAACCTTAACCAGAACGTGTTGTTTCTGAGGCCTGTCCCTCTCGAGTGTCTGTTATCAGCAGCGGAGCACAGCGTACTGACTACGTATGGTTTAATCTTTGTATGATAACTCTTTTCTTCTGTCTATCTCTCTCTCTCTCTCTCTCTCTCTCTCTCTCTCTCTCTCTCTCTCTCTCCCTCTCTCTCTCTCTCTCTCCCTCTCTCTCTCTCTCTCTCTCTCTCTCTCTCTCTCTCTCCATCTCTCCATCTTTACCTCTGCCCCGTGCTGTGCCTACACAATATAAGGGCTGTGTAGGTATATCTGCGACGGGCCCATGCCGGTGCCGTTGACTGGATGTGACTTTCTGTAACTGGTTGTGTACGCGGGGCTGAGTCTGGGGTGCCGAGCCCCTTCTCTCTCTAGGGAAAGAACCTTGTGCGCTCTATCTACGCTGCTCTGTGGAACACTTGGTGGATGTTTTGTGGGTGAGGATCTATGTTTTCCTTAACAGGGCTATATTGGGCCCATGTGTAACTCTCAGTTGTGATGTAAGCTGAAATGTTCAACTCTTACTGCATATCTCGACCTGAATGGTGCTGGTAGCGTCTCAGTGTGCGCTTACTTGTCTTGCTGAATGGCACACATACATGTAGGTTACACGCTCACGTTTAAATTAATGTTAAACTGGCACTACACTCTACGCACCGGCAGCGAACTGTGCTTCTGGCTGCTGTGAAACTATGTGAAGCAGCTACAGGCTGTTGTGAAACTAAGTGAAGCAGCTACAGGCTGTTGTGAAACTAAGTGAAGCAGCTACAGGCTGTTGTGAAACTAAGTGAAGCAGCTACAGGCTGTTGTGAAACTAAGTGAAGCAGCTACAGGCTGTTGTGAAACTAAGTGAAGCAGCTACAGGCTGTTGTGAAACTAAGTGAAGCAGCTACAGGCTGTTGTGAAACTAAGTGAAGCAGCTACAGGCTGTTAAGAAGGTTAGAGACTGATGTCAACAACTCCTTCAAACTCGCAGACCACCTGGCGGACGAGGACAGACTTGTGCACCGACAGGTTGACGCCACTACATCAGTACGTGTTTATTTCATTTAGAGGATCAATATGTATAGGTTCAAATAATATTGATAGGTCGACTTTTACATGAGTTTTGGTCGATATACTGGTATAGGTTAAAATAATAGGTCGACTTTTACATGAGTTTTGGTCGATATACTGGTATAGGTTAAAATAATAGGTCGACTTTTACATGAGTTTTGGTCGATGTATCAATCCTATCAAACACATTGATAAAACTGTTCGGACTGTGCTAGGTAGGCAGGCATATGTTACTTGAGTACATGAGAAGGCCTCAACACAAAAACACGCCAATCTTAGAAACATATTTGGGTAATGGCGTTGTTCTTTCTAGAATCTACACCAAAGCTTGAACACTGGCGTTGTAGAAAGAACAACGCCATTACCCAAATATTTTCTAAGATTGGCGTGTTTTTGTGTTGAGGCCTCTCATGACTCAAGTAACATATGCCTGCCTACCTAGCACAGTCCGAACAGTTTTATCAATGTGTTTGATGGATTGATACATCGACCAAACTCATGTAAAAGTCGACCTATTATTTTAACTGTGTGTCTGTGAGTGTATGTTTATGTGCATGTGTGTGTATGTGTGATTGAATATATCATTTGCATGTTTGTTTGTGCCATTACCTCTGTGATGTTTACACATTTATTTATGTATGTTTATTTCATGTACATGATTTCTTTTGAGCAGAATTTAAATTTTGGAAATGCGCAATATAAATGCAATAAATTATTTTTATTATTATTAGATTCTAGACAGAACAACGTCAGTGTTCAAACTTTGGTATAGATTCTAGACAGAACAACGCCAGTGTTCAAACTTTGGTATAGATTCTAGACAGAACAACGCCAGTGTTCAATCAAAATTTGGTGTAGATTCTAGACAGAACAACGCCAGTGTTCAAACTTTGGTATAGATTCTAGACAGAACAAGGCCAGTGTTCAAACTTTGGTATAGATTCTAGACAGAACAACGCCAGTGTTCAAAATTTGGTGTAGATTCTAGACAGAACAACGCCAGTGTTCAAACTTTGGTATAGATTCTAGACAGAACAACGCCAGTGTTCAAAATTTGGTGTAGATTCTAGACAGAAGAATCTACACCAAAGCTTGAACACTGGCGGTGACGTGATCCCGGAGGTGACGTGATCCTGGAGGTGATGTGATACTGGTGGTGAAGTGATCCCGGCGGTGACGTGATACTGGTGTTGACGTGACACTGGTGATGACGTGAGCCCGGCGGTGACGTGATCCTGGCAGTGACGTGATACTGGTGGTGACGTGATCCTGGTGGTGACGTGATCCTGGTGGTGACGTGATCCCGGAGGTGACGTGATCCTGGTGGTGACGTGATCTCGGTGATGGCGTGATACTGGCTAGACTCCCACTCTGTCCTCTTATGTTTTTTTTATTGAGGGTAAGTTTTTGCCTTGACAAAGCAGACGTAACTGGGATTCATGATTCATACTTATATACAGATGGTTTGCTAGACCCGGCCGGTCCTGAAAACCGATACAGGTGCACACTCCACCAGGCCCGGGAGCTGCCACAGTCACGTGCTGACCTGTCCAGTGAGTCTGTCCACCAACCAGGCAACCAATCAGCACACACAACATTATCTATATGTATAAACAAACCGATACATCAATAGACAAATCAGACAATCAAGTTACCAACACCAATCAACTAACCAACAAACTAAGTACTCAATAAACCAACTAAACAACTGAGCAACCAACCAAGCAATTAATCAATCTATCACCTAAGCAATCAATTAAATTAATAAATGAACCAGCTAACCAATCAATTACCCCTATGCAACCAATGCGCCAAACAATCAACCAGTTAATCAGCCAGCTGTTCAAACAATTGACCAATCAATAAAATAATTAATAAATTAATCAACCAATAAACATATCAACCAACCGACGAATAAACAAATTAACCAAACGATTAACTTATATTTCAGATAATCAACAAATGACCAATGAACCAAGAAATTAATCAACTAATCAACCAATCACATAATAAACTAACGAACTAATCAACCAATGAACCAATGAATTAATGAACCAAGAATGAATCATCTGGACAACTAAGCAAGAAAATCTTCAGCTTTTGATTACCGCTGTCTTCTATGATTCGGGCGCGGAAGACATTGTTACCAACTAACATTGACACCACACCCTAAAACTAGAGGCTACACATAGCCTGCTTCTGGGTGCTACATCAGCAGTGGGTGCTACATCAGCAGTGTGGGTTCTACATCAGCAGTGTGGGTGCTACATCAGCAGTGAGTGCTACATCAGCAGTGGGTGCTACATCAGCAGTGGTTGCTACATCAGCAGTGAGTGCTACATCAGCAGTGAGTGCTACATCAGCAGTGAGTGCTACATCAGCAGTGGGTGTTACATCAGCAGTGAGTGCTACATCAGTAGTGGGTGCTACATCAGCAGTGGCTGCTACATCAGAAGTGAGTGCTACATCAGCAGTGGGTGCTACATCAGCAGTGAGTACTACGTCAGCAGTGGGTGCTACATCAGCAGTGAGTGCTACATCAGTTCACCCACGATGTAGTCTTCACTCACTATGTGGTCGTCACTCACGATGTAGTCGTCACTCACGATGTAGTCATCACCCACGATGTAGTCTTGTGGGTGCTACATCAGTAGTGGGTGCTACATCAGCAGTGGGTGCTACATCAGTAGTGAGTACTACGTCAGCAGTGAATGCTACATCAGTAGTGGGCGCTACATCAGAAGTGGGTGCTACATCAGTAGTGGGTGCTACATCAGCAGTGGGTGCTACACCAACAGTGGGTGCTACACCAGCAGTGGATGATACATCAGCAGTGAGTGCTACATCAGCAGTGGGTGCTACATCAGCAGTGGATGATACATCAGCAGTGGGTGCTACACCAACAGTGGGTGCTACACCAACAGTGGGTGCTACATCATCAGTGAGTGCTACATCAGTGAGTGCTACATCAGTAGTGGTTGCTACATCAGAAGTGAGTGATACACCAGCAGTGAGTGCTTCACTAACAGTGGGTGCTACACCAGCAGTGGGTGCTACACCAACAGTGGGTGCTACACCAGCAGTGGGTGCTACACCATCAGTGAGTGCTACATCAGTAGTGGTTGCTACATCAGAAGTGAGTGATACACCAGCAGTTGGTGCTACATCAGTAGTGAGTACTACATTAGCAGTGGGTGCTACATCAGCAGTGAATGGACGATGAGGTGATAAAGGTAAGGGGGACAATTTGAGGTCCACGCCTCTCAGAATGCGCAGTGTGTGTGTGTGTGCGGGTGAGATTGTGTGAGTGTGTGTGTGTGTGTGTG
>RQTK01000206.1:140564-151951 GCA_003991915.1 Elysia chlorotica | reverse complement strand
AGTAAAGTATAGAGGGCAGACAAAGCGGGAGAGAGAGAGAGAGAGAGAGAGAGGTGGAGAACGAGGAAGAAAGAGGCTGAGAGAGAAAGAGAGAGGGGAGGGGGGAATGAGGGGAAAAGAGAGATAGAGGCAGAGAGATAGAGAGAGAAAGAGAAAGATAGATAGGTAGAGAGTGAAAGAGAGAGAGAGAGCGAGCAAAAGAGAGAGAAGAGGGCGAGAGAGAGCGCGCACTAAACACAAGGTGAACTTTGACCGAGCGAGCTATTCCTCTTTCTCCTCTTTGACCTTATTTATCATCTTTTAGTTTTTATTTCACCACATTATCGTTTTTTGCCCTTCTTCCCTCCTCGTCTCCCTACAACATTTTTACATTTCATGGCGTTGATATATTGTATTGATTATTTTCAGAATCATATGCTTAAACTGCTTCTCTCTCACAGATCTGTTCTTAACTTAAACGTTTTACTTGCATGGCCCAAACAAAGATTTTCCAACCTGCACAGTTTAGTTTGTTTAGAAACCATTTTGTTTTGTTTAAATTGAAAAGCTGAGCGTGTATGAACCTTAGATGTTACAACTATGAACAGGAGATGTTACAACTATGAACAGGAGATGTTACAACTATGAACTATGAACAGGAGATGTTACAACTATGACCAGGAGATGTTACAACTATGAACAGGAGATGTTACAACTATGAACAGGAGATGTTACAACTATGAACAGGAGATGTTACAACTATGACCAGGAGATGTTACAACTATGAACAGGAGATGTTACAACTATGAACAGGAGATGTTACAACTATGAACAGGAGATGTTATAACTCCGAGTCTGAGTAAACAGGATACGCTTCAAACCCCAGCCTGGGTAGATTCAACTTGTAAAGAAAACAGGGAGCTCGAAAAAAAAAAACTAAACAGTTTAAAGCAATTAACCCCCTCCAAAGAGAGGAAGATACGAAAAAACAAAACAAAAGAGATGTAAAGACCAAAAGATAGACTACTTAAAGCAATAATGCCGTCAGCGAGTTACAGCCGGGGCTGTGGCGAGTGTGTCACGTAACGTTAGACTGTGCCAAGGCCCGCACAATCAACTTACCGCCCGATACAACCTTGATAACTGAGTGCGCGGGCCATGGGGAAAACTCAATCTCTGACCGCTTGACCTCAGGGTGACCTCGCATAGCTCTGAACTGGTGGGCCGAGCAACTGATCAATTACCTCGACTTATTGAGGATTGTGTTCCTATGGTCAATTACCTCGACTATTGACGAATGTTTTCCTATGATCAATTACCTCCACTTATTGACGAATGTTTTCCTATGGTCAATTACCTCCACTTATTGACGAATGTTTTCCTATGGTCAATTACCTCGACTTATTGAGGAATGTTTTCCTATGGTCAATTACCTCCACTTATTGAGGAATGTTTTCCTATGGTCAATTACCTCGACCTATTGACGAATGTTTTCCTATGGTCAATTACCTCGACTTATTGAGAATGTTTTCCTATGGTCAATTACCTCGACTTATTGAGGAATGTTTTCCTATGGTCAATTACCTCGACTTATTGAGAATGTTTTCCTATGGTCAATTACCTCGACTTATTGAGGAATGTTTTCCTATGGTCAATTACCTCGACTTATTGAGGAATGTTTTCCTATGGTCAATTACCTCAACTGATTGAGGAATGTTTTCCTGGGTCAATTACCTCACTTATTAGGAGTCGTCTCTCTCTCTCTCTCTCTCTCTCTCTCTCTCTCTCTCTCTCTCTCTCCCTCTTTTGGTGCTGTAGCACCGTGAGCAACCCTTCAGATCCGCGTTGAAGGTGTGCATGCGGACATGGAACCAGATGGAGTAGCATCGGACATCCAGATCTGTTTTGGAGACATCCGCACAACTCTGCACCATAGAGCTGTACTTAGAGAGATCTCTGTGCAGGGTGCGAATTTGGCAGTTGTTACAAAAATATTTTTATTTATAGATGTTTTTTTTTTAAATGTTCAAGATGCATTTGAATAATCGAATCGGCATTATTGGTGGTGGCGGTCCAGCCTTGCTTCCCGCACTATGGAAATTAGAGGGACATCACACATGGGATTCAAATAGCTGTAAACGCTCTATTTGGCGCAAGCTGAATTCAGACTTAAACAACAACAACAACAACAACAACAACAACAACAACAACAACAACAACAACAACAACAACAACAACAACAACAACAACAACAACAAGCTTTCTGTTTGATAAAACTATACATGCCAGCTGGGATATTATTAGTCCTGTGGGGGAAAAATACACAAAGAAAAATAAACTCTGATAATCAGGGCCGTGTGCGAAGATTGAAGTCAAAACTCAATCTCAGAGGCATCTTTATTCCCAATCGTTAGACGCCGCGCCTTCATCATATTCTTTGTCTAACGTTTTTCCTGAAGCGCTGGGATAGGGAATACAACTTCAATCTCGACCCTCCTACTACAAATGTCAGGGTAAACGTAATCTCTGGGTTTGGTTGTCTTCCAGAATCGTGGCGAATTTCGTGTACTTTAAACCCGTACATGCTGTGGCTAAAATAAAAAATGAACAGCGCATTAATTTTATAAACCAGTGGCATTGAATGCACACAGAGACGGCTGTAGCTTACTCCACAACTAACGACACTATGATCCTGGTGATAGCGATGGTGGTGATAATAATAGTGGTGATCATGAAAATGATGGTGAGGATGATGATTGAGTTACGGTCCCTAAAAAGAAACACTTCAGTCACTCAAGCTAAGGAATGAAATGTTTACACCCATAGCTTCAATTAGCATCCATCTAACCTATTCGATAACACTGTATCTTGTAAAGTGTGACGTTTGAGGGTAAAGTTTCAAGCTGTTTTTCTTATTTCTTCTTCTTCTTCTTCTTCTTCTTCTTCTTCTTCTTCTTCTTCTTCTTCTTCTTCTTCTTCTTCTTCTTCTTCTTCTTCTTCTTCTCCTTCTCCTCCTCCTCCTTCTTCTTCTTCTTCTTCTAGATAATCAGTTAGATAATCAGTTAGATAATCAGTTAGATAATCAGTTAGATAATCAGTTAGATAATCAGTTAGATAATCAGTTAGATAATCAGTTAGATAATCAGTTAGATAATCAGTTAGATAATCAGTTAGATAATCAGTTAGATAATCAGTTAGATAATCAGTTAGATAATCAGTTAGATAATCAGTTAGATAATCAGTTAGATAATCAGTTAGATAATCAGTTAGATAATCAGTTAGATAATCAGTTAGATAATCAGTTAGATAATCAGTTAGATAATCAGTTAGATAATCAGTTAGATAATCAGTTAGATAATCAGTTAGATAATCAGTTAGATAATCAGTTAGATAATCAGTTAGATAATCAGTTAGATAATCAGTTAGATAATCAGTTAGATAATCAGTTAGATAATCAGTTAGATAATCAGTTAGATAATCAGTTAGATAATCAGTTAGATAATCAGTTAGATAATCAGTTAGATAATCAGTTAGATAATCAGTTAGATAATCAGTTAGATAATCAGTTAGATAATCAGTTAGATAATCAGTTAGATAATCAGTTAGATAATCAGTTAGATAATCAGTTAGATAATCAGTTAGATAATCAGTTAGATAATCAGTTAGATAATCAGTTAGATAATCAGTTAGATAATCAGTTAGATAATCAGTTAGATAATCAGTTAGATAATCAGTTAGATAATCAGTTAGATAATCAGTTAGATAATCAGTTAGATAATCAGTTAGATAATCAGTTAGATAATCAGTTAGATAATCAGTTAGATAATCAGTTAGATAATCAGTTAGATAATCAGTTAGATAATCAGTTAGATAATCAGTTAGATAATCAGTTAGATAATCAGTTAGATAATCAGTTAGATAATCAGTTAGATAATCAGTTAGATAATCAGTTAGATAATCAGTTAGATAATCAGTTAGATAATCAGTTAGATAATCAGTTAGATAATCAGTTAGATAATCAGTTAGATAATCAGTTAGATAATCAGTTAGATAATCAGTTAGATAATCAGTTAGATAATCAGTTAGATAATCAGTTAGATAATCAGTTAGATAATCAGTTAGATAATCAGTTAGATAATCAGTTAGATAATCAGTTAGATAATCAGTTAGATAATCAGTTAGATAATCAGTTAGATAATCAGTTAGATAATCAGTTAGATAATCAGTTAGATAATCAGTTAGATAATCAGTTAGATAATCAGTTAGATAATCAGTTAGATAATCAGTTAGATAATCAGTTAGATAATCAGTTAGATAATCAGTTAGATAATCAGTTAGATAATCAGTTAGATAATCAGTTAGATAATCAGTTAGATAATCAGTTAGATAATCAGTTAGATAATCAGTTAGATAATCAGTTAGATAATCAGTTAGATAATCAGTTAGATAATCAGTTAGATAATCAGTTAGATAATCAGTTAGATAATCAGTTAGATAATCAGTTAGATAATCAGTTAGATAATCAGTTAGATAATCAGTTAGATAATCAGTTAGATAATCAGTTAGATAATCAGTTAGATAATCAGTTAGATAATCAGTTAGATAATCAGTTAGATAATCAGTTAGATAATCAGTTAGATAATCAGTTAGATAATCAGTTAGATAATCAGTTAGATAATCAGTTAGATAATCAGTTAGATAATCAGTTAGATAATCAGTTAGATAATCAGTTAGATAAAGTCCAACTTAGATAATCAGTTAGATAATCAGTTAGATAATCAGTTACATAATCAGTTAGATAATCAGTTAGATAATCAGTTAGATAATCAGGACAAGTTAGATAATCAGTTAGATAATCAGTTAGATAATCAGTAAGATAATCAGTTAGATAATCAGTTAGATAATCAGTTAGATAATCAATCCAAGTTAGATAATCAGTTAGATAATCAGGCCACGTTAGATAATCAGTTAGATAATCAGTTAGATAATCAGTTACATAATCAGTTAGATAATCAGGCCAAGTTAGATAATCAGGCCAAGTTAGATAATCAGTTAGATAGTCAGTTAGATAATCAGTTAGATAATCAGGACAAGTTAGATAATCAGTTAGATAATCAGTTAGATAATCAGGCCAAGTTAGATAATCTGTTAGATAATCAGTTAGATAATCAGGCCAAGTTAGATAATCAGGCCAAGTTAGATATTCTGTTAGATAATCAGTTAGATAATCAGGGCAAGTTTGATTATCAGTTAGATAATCAGGCCAAGTTAGATTATCAGGCCAAGTTAGATAATCAGGCCAAGATAGATTATCAGGCCAAGTTAGATAATCAGGCCAAGTTAGATTATCAGGCCAAGTTAGATAATCAGTTTCAAAATCAGGTCGTTAGATAATAGGAGCAAGTTAGATAATCAGGCCAAGTAAGGTAACCAAACATACGAACTAATATCGAAAAGCTGAAAAATCCAAAAAAGCTGATGTTAACTCTTTTATTATTATCCTTGGCCGAATTTGCCGCATTTTATGACCACCAAACCTAAATATTGTGAGTAAAGTGACACACATCTGCCTCACTACCTTAACCAGATGGTACATTTCACTGTGTCGCATATAACGCTTTCTACCCTGAAATACAACATAGACAGTCTATCGGTACATAGACCGCTACAAGTTACATCGATGCAGTGATTCGTTTATCCTAATAGACATCATCATCATCATCATCATCATCATCATCATCATCATCATCATCATCATCATCATCATCATCATCATCATCATCATCATCATCATCATCATCATCATCATCATCATCATCATCATCATCATCATCATCATCATCATCATCATCATCATCATCATCATCATCATCATCATAATAATAGTTACCCTACATCTATTCTTCTCCACAAGATGAAAATAAAAAGGAACAACCATTGCGAACACTGTAGAGAAATTCATTTTATTGAACATTTCTTCTACAGTTGTCTGCTAGTACAACCGTTGTGGAAAGAGCTTGAAAATAAAATCGCGGCATATAGTGGGAAAAGACTGAGTTTAAACTCTCCTGATATATTGCTAATCACACACTCTGAGTCTTTTAACAAAAGGGCACTAAAAGGTATAAACCATGCCATTCTTGTTGAAAACAAAAACACCGAAAAAAGAACGAGTGTGTCAGAGATGTTACTGCAAAGGCTCCCAGGAACAGAATACCTCTACAGCTCAGATTCTAGTAGTTATAAAGCTGGACTTTCACCTCGTGAGGACCAAGCCTTACCGGCGTCAGACTGACCATAAATGTCCAGTGGCGTGAGGACCAAGCCTTACCGGCGTCAGACTGACCATCAATGTCCAGTGGCGTGAGGACTTTATCCCAGGTCGATGGAAACTCACGGAGAATCAGGGATACCACCAGAGGCAGAGGAAGACTGGGTGCCATGCACTGCGCGTAAGACTAACAAAATTAGTAACCTGCTCAACTGGGTGCCATGCACTGCGCGTAAGACTAACAAAATTAGTAACCTGCTCAATTGGGCGCCATGCACTGCGCGTAAGACTAACAAAATTAGTAACCTGCTCAATTGGGTGCCATGCACTGCGCGTAAGACTAACAAAATTAGTAACCTGCTCAATTGGGTGCCATGCACCGCGAGTAAGACTAACAAAATTAGTAACCTGCTCAATTGGGTGCCATGCACTGCGCGTAAGACTAACAAAATTAGTAACCTGCTCAATTGGGTGCCATGCACTGCGCGTAAGACTAACTAAATTAGTAACCTGCTCAACTGGGTGCCATGCACTGCGCGTAAGACTAACAAAACTAGTAACCTGCTCAACTGGGTGCCATGCACTGTGCGTAAGACTAAATTAGTAACCTGCTCAACTGGGTGCCATGCACTGTGCGTAAGACTAACAAAATTAGTAACCTGCTCAACTGGGTGCCATGCACTGTGCGTAAGACTAACAAAATTAGTAACCTGCTCAATTGGGTGCCATGCACTGCGCGTAAGACTAACAAAATTAGTAACCTGCTCAATTGGGTGCCATGCACTGTGCGTGAGACTAAATTAGTAACCTGCTCAACTGGGTGCCATGCACTGCGCGTAAGACTAACAAAATTAGTAACCTGCTCAACTGGGTGCCATGCACTGCGCGTAAGACTAACAAAATTAGTAACCTGCTCAATTGGGTGCCATGCACTGCGCGTAAGACTAAATTAGTAACCTGCTCAATTGGGTGCCATGCACTGTGCGTAAGACTAACAAAATTAGTAACCTGCTCAATTGGGTGCCATGCACTGCGCGTAAGACTAACAAAATTAGTAACCTGCTCAACTGGGTGCCATGCACTGCGCGTAAGACTAACAAAATTAGTAACCTGCTCAACTGGGTGCCATGCACTGCGCGTAAGACTAACAAAATTAGTAACCTGCTCAACTGGGTGCCATGCACTGCGCGTGAGACTAACAAAATTAGTAACCTGCTCAATTGGGTGCCATGCACCGCGAGTAAGACTAACAAAATTAGTAACCTGCTCAACTGGGCGCCATGCACTGCGCGTAAGACAAAATTAGTAACCTGCTCAACTGGGCGCCATGCACTGCGCGTGAGACTAACAAAATTAGTAACCTGCTCAATTGAGCCCACCTGCAAGGCCACCTTAGGGTTAACAATTTGTACCAAACCAATGAGTCGGTCTAAGCACGACTGGCAGACATCTGACAACAATCGGAGATACTAAGTACATTGTGAAGCTCACGTGTGGATGGTCTACAAGATGGCTGGAGTATTCTAAAAATGTTCTAAGGTGCACCAAGCTCATCAACAAACAAATAATAGAACATATTCCTTGACAGACCAATGTACAACTAACAATATCTCTGCTCTCCAATTAACCGTTTTACATAATATAAATCATCCAGCTCCTATGTATTGCAAGGTTACAACACTTCTCATTATCTTCCAATAAAAGAAGAGTAAACTATAAATAGCCCAACTTAACACAGTCCTAGTGTGTCGATGTCAAATCAATACATGTACCTACATTCAACTGATCGATACCAATAGCAATTCGGTTGTTTACACAACCAATTACTCGGTGATCAGTCTAACCACGACTGGAGACGCTAAATCTGGCAGATCGGAGAGACTAAATGAATACGTTGCAAAGCTTACATGTGGATGGTCTAAAAGAAGGCGTATATTTAGATCAATTAAATAGAAACGTGCACAAATTGAACTATTTAGATTAACTAAGCAAGACATTGAAGCATTTAGATCAACTAAATAAACAAATGTACACATTAAAACATTTAGATCAACTAAATAAACAAATGTACACATTAAAACATTTGGATCAACAAACTACGTGTAAACATTAATGCATTTAGATGACCGAACAAAACAAGCGTAAGAATTAGAACATCTGTGCCGAGACCTAGATCTAGATCTTTTCAAAAGGAAACAGAAATCGCTGTAAGCGTAAACATTAAACATGGTTGCATCGGTGTACACATAAAACTCGGATAATCGTAGATAAACAGCCGGCCTTGAGGACCCACATGTGACCTTTGGCATCTGACCTCTGCTGTGGCTGTGGGAGGAGAGTGACCGACATACCCAATTTGAGTGTCCTCGGAGAGAGAGATAGGGAGGAAAACAAAGAGGGAGGAAGTGAGAGGGGGTAAGTGGTAGGAAGGAGAGAAGGAAAGAAAATGGACGGAGAAATGGAAAGGGGAGAACAAAAGAGAAGGGGGATATAGAGAAAGAGGTACGCAGGGGGTAGTGAATGAGAGAGAGGGAGAGACATATTAAAAGAGAAGGAGAGAAAAGGGCCGTGCAGAGAGAAAGAGATAGAGATAGAAAAAAGAGAGGTATAAAGCGCGACGGGGGAGAACTAAAGAGAATGGGAGATAGCAATAGAGAGATATAAGGAGGGAGACACAGGTAGAGAGAAAGGGAGATAGGGGTGGAACAAGTTGGGGGGGGGGGGGGGGGGAGGGGGGGGGGGGGAGGGGGGGAAGAGGGTGGGGGGGGGGGGAGAAGCTGGGAGGGAGTGAAAGAAAATGAAAGAAGGAAAGATTGAGACGGAGAGACTGGGAGACTGAGAGACTGAGAGACTGAGAGACTGAGAGACTGAGAGACTGAGAGACTGAGAGACTGAGAGACTGAGAGACTGAGAGACTGAGAGACTGGGAGACTGAGAGACTGAGAGACTGAGAGACTGAGAGACTGAGAGACTGAGAGACTGGGAGACTGGGAGAAGTTGCTGTCAGTTGAAGGTCACGGGAAAAGACCCTGTCAGATCGGGGTTACAAGGCGGCCGTCATGAAATGCCAGCTAACGAGGTACAATTATATTGCGCCCCTGGTCCTACTCTAGATTTTATACCGACTGTGGCATCCTGTATTTACCATTATTTGTTCCGCCCGTCCGCCAGAGCCCCCCCCCCTCTCGGCCTCAAAGGTCGGCCTGGGGCCTGACCACAGTCCCGCCTGCACCTGGCCAGCGGTGTCCGCGCCATCTTGGAACGGCGACTGCTTCCTGTCTGGCGCCATCTTGGAACGGTGACTGCTTCCTGTCTGGCGCCATCTTGGAACGGTGACTGCTTCCTGTCTGGCGCCATCTTGGAACGGTGACTGCTTCCTGTCTGGCGCCATCTTGGAACGGTGACTGCTTCCTGTCTGGCGCCATCTTGGAACGGTGACTGCTTCCTGTCTGGCGCCATCTTGGCACGGTGATTGCTTTCTGTCTGGCGAGATGGTCCTTAGGTCTCACCTTAATTAGCCAGAAAATTGATTGATTTGTGAGCGAGATTTCTCCCTGAGATCTAGTTGGTTCTTCATTTCCAAGATATTCGTAGCTTGCCTGTTCCAGAAGCTATCACCGGGGACTGTACATAGACAGTGTTAACATTAAGTTGAGTTGCGCTGAGTAACGTCCATCCTGAGCACTCTATATGTTGTATTGTGGACAGGCCTCAAAACTCCCCACTGGTCTGCTGAAAGCCACCTTTTAGGGTTATTTACATTGATCACGAGCAACTAATCTCGTATACATGGGCCAATACTAACGTCTGGCATTGAAGCAGAGACAGCGGCGAGGGTCAGTGTTCACAGCTTGTTGTGTTGACCAACTGTTGAGGGTCAGTGTTCCTAGCTTGTTTTGTTGAATTAATGTTGGGGGTCAGTTTTCCTAGTTTTTTTGTTGAACTAATGTTGAGGGTCAGTGTTCCTAGCTTGTTTTGTTGAACTAATGTTGAGGGTCAGTGTTCCTAGTTTGTTTTGTTGACCAACTGTTGAGGGTCAGTGTTCCTAGCTTGTTTTGTTGACCAATGTTGAGGGTCAGTGTTCCTAGTTTGTTTTGTTGAACTAATGTTGAGGGTCAGTGTTCCTAGTTTGTTTTGTTGAACTAATGTTGAGGGTCAGTGTTCCTAGTTTGTTTTGTTGAGGGTCAGTGTTCCTAGTTTGTTTTGTTGAACTAATGTTGAGGGTCAGTTTTACGAACCAGATGTGTCCGGTCCGGCGTGGTGGGATGGCGGTGACTGAATCCCCGTGGGGTGACCTTTACGTCGTTTTGGGGGACTATGTTATCGGGATTATTTTCTTTTAGAGCACCGGGATGTTACGTGGACTTTCTTTCCTCTCCCCCGTGCCGTACACGGAATGCTTATGAAGCATGTTAAAAAAAAAATAAAACAAAAAAACTCTATCTTGTAACACTTGACATACACACACGAACACAGCACACACGCACACATACTCACACACACACACTCACACACACACACACGAACACAACATACACATATACAAACTCACACTCACACACACACACATGTTAATGACAAAGGTAAAACCAATGCTGGTTGGTCTCATCAGTTTTTGTGTTGGAGGCTGAACCAACCAAGACAATTTTCAAGACACTTGATAGACGAGATCCTTCTCTTTTTTTCATCTGCTACCTACTTCCCTCCTTCTTATTCTCTTTACCTACTTCTCTTCCTACTCTTTTGTGCTCCTTCCACGCCTTTTACAAACTCATAGCGTTATTGTGATAGTTGAATGGACCACGAATTCAGCTCCAGTTAATCTTTCTCCCAGCTGTTATGTTGAGCTAGTTCTGTTTTTTTGTTCCTGATGTTGTTGTTGTTGTTGTTGATGATGACAGGCCGCCGGTGTTATGCTAGTGGAGATGTTGCGCTCGTGCAGTCATCGACCGGTTATGTCAGGGGGGCAACATGCCTGGAGCACGGTGTTGATTATCTAGGTCACCCAGATTTGTGACATTGTACACAAAGTTTGAGTCACAGTGGAGCAACTCTCCAGCAGTTTCTGCTATCTTTAAAACATGCTCTCTCTCTCTCTCTCCTTCTCTCTCTCTCTCTCTCTCTCTCTCTTTCGATA
>RQTK01000206.1:130031-140433 GCA_003991915.1 Elysia chlorotica | reverse complement strand
AGAGAGAGAGAGAGAGAGAGAGAGACAGAGAGAGAGAGAGAGAGAGAGAGAGAGAAAGGGTGATGAGACTAAAAATAAGTATAGAGAAAGAGAGATACATTATAGAAAGGTTAGGAGAGAGTAAAAGAGAGGAACAGAGTGGGAAAGAGAGAAAACGAGAGAGAAAGGGAAGAAAGGTAGAGAGAATGGCAGGTTAAATGTGCTTCTGAGTTTTAAAACTTGGCTGACAAAAGGCCCCACCAAAAAACGAAAAAAACAATCATCATCATATCATTAACATCACCATCCTGATCAATGTTATCATCTCATTCATCATCATCATCATCATCATCATCATCATCATCATCATCATCATCATCATCATCATCATCATCATCATCATCATCATCATCTCATCATCAATACATTAACACTGTAACAGATTTACTGGTGAGGTGGTAATCTGTTAGGCTCTGTTTGTCTAGGGGTATTAAAAGTATTCACAGCCAATCACACGACTCGTCCGTAGAAAATAAATCCGAAGTCCGCAAGTAACAATTTCAAACTGTTTAATCCAACAAAAGGGCTATACTCTACAAAGTTTGTAGGACGGCTCAATAGTACAATTACTAGACTCTGGAAACAATGTTGACTCTATAAATGTTGACTCTTGACTCTTCAAATGTTGACTCTCTAAATCTAATTAAGATTCTTATTTATACAAAATTTCGTCGAATCATCCAGAACAAGAATTACGTAAATCATAAGAGAATATTCTCGGTACATCTCATAGCAATTAACAACCAATCAGAACAAAGGTAAACAAGAGGTGACGAGGTGATTACTATTCTAGAACTAGCCGGAGGTTTCGAGAAGGGCTGTGTTCAGTAAGCAAAACTCACAATCAAATTCTTAGGCTTGAAATACAATCGTTATGCAAACAAACAAGATAATGTACATACATCTAGTCAATCCGCTACCCAAAAGTTACGCACCTAAAAAGGGTGAGGAAATGAATAGATCAACTTATAGTACAATGCGTTACACATCCCCCCACTTAAAATAATTTTTCCTAAAAATTTATTCTCACATCCAAAGCATTGTATATTGCCTTCCACTTGATACAAATATCATCAATAAAGTAGATAAATCATGAGACCTTTACTTGAAGTGGGCGTACCGGCAGTCATGCTTTACGATTAGTATTACATACTGGCAATTCAAACAATAAAAGTATTACTTCAGAAAATAAAACATTACAATAGGTACAGGCATATCAGAAGTTGCCCACTTCACAACAATGCCAACAATGCAATCTAAACATTACATTTAATAATAAGTATTCAAAATATTATACAGGAACTCTGCTAAGAAAATCAGCTCCCACATTATCCTTGCCTTTAATGTGTTCTACTCTGAAAACAAAACTTTGCATAGCCAATACCCAACGCATGATACGAGGGTTATCAAATTTAGAAATCTTTAGAAATTCAAGGGGTCGGTGGTCTGTCTGAAGCGTGAACTGCTTACCATAAAGATACAAAGCAAATTTCTTTATACCCCAAACAATTCCGAGACATTCTCTCTCCATCACAGAATATTTCTTCTCCCTATCTAGAAGCTTCCTACTTGCATAAGCGACAGGAAAAATGTGCCCATCCCTGTTCTGTAACAAGGTGGCGCCTAACCCTAGATCAGATGCATCTGTTCTCAGAACAAACTCTTTATTAACGTCAGGGAGCACCAGTATGGGTTTGCTAATTACAGCTTTTTTCAACGTTGCGTAGGCTCTCTCCTGAGGCTCTCCCCACACAATTTTGTTAGGCTGACCTTTACGAGTTAGATCTGACAGAGGGGCGGCAATAGCAGCAAAGTTAGGTATGAATGGTTGACAATAACCAACTAAACGTGGTTGATTACATCGATGATCTGCTGGTGCATACCAAGACGTGGGAGGAACACTTGCAAGTCCTGGAGGAACTCTTCAAGAGGTTGAAAGCAGCCAACTTAGTCGCGAGACCGACAAAGTGTGAACTGGGAGCAACACAGGTCGACTTCCTAGGACACTGCCTTGGACGGGGGACAGTTGGACTTCAGGACTGCAACGTTGAGAAAGTGAAAGACGCCCCGAGACCGACCACCAAGAAAGAGATTAGATCCTTTTTAGGCTTAGTTGGTTATTATCAACCATTCATACCTAACTTTGCTGCTATTGCCGCCCCTCTGTCAGATCTAACTCGTAAAGGTCAGCCTAACAAAATTGTGTGGGGAGAGCCCCAGGAGAGAGCCTACGCAACGTTGAAAAAAGCTGTAATTAGCAAACCCATACTGGTGCTCCCTGACGTTAATAAAGAGTTTGTTCTGAGAACAGATGCATCTGATATAGGGTTAGGCGCCACCTTGTTACAGAACAGGGATGGGCACATTTTTCCTGTCGCTTATGCAAGTAGGAAGCTTCTAGATAGGGAGAAGAAATATTCTGTGATGGAGAGAGAATGTCTCGGAATTGTTTGGGGTATAAAGAAATTTGCTTTGTATCTTTATGGTAAGCAGTTCACGCTTCAGACAGACCACCGACCCCTTGAATTTCTAAAGATTTCTAAATTTGATAACCCTCGTATCATGCGTTAGGTATTGGCTATGCAAAGTTTTGTTTTCAGAGTAGAACACATTAAAGGCAAGGATAATGTGGGAGCTGATTTTCTTAGCAGAGTTCCTGTATAATATTTTGAATACTTATTATTAAATGTAATGTTTAGATTGCATTGTTGGCATTGTTGTGAAGTGGGCAACTTCTGATATGCCTGTACCTATTGTAATGTTTTATTTTCCGAAGTAATACTTTTATTGTTTGAATGCCAGTATGTATTTTACCTTTTTCGAAGTAACACTTCTATTGTTTGTATTGCCAGTATGTTCGGGTTATACTAAACGTAAAGCATGACTGCCAGTATGCCCACATCAAGTAAAAGTCTCATGATGTATCTATTTTATTGATGATATTTGTATCAAGTGGAAAGCAGTATACAATGCTTTGGATGTGAGAATAAATTTTTAGGGATGTGTAACGCATTGTACTATAAGTTGATCTATTCATTTCCTCACCCTTTTTTGGTGCGTAACTTTAGGGTAGCGGATCGGCTAGATCTATGTACATTATCTTGTTTGGTTGCATAACGTTTGTATTTCAAGCCTAAGAATTTAGTTTTGTTTATTGAACACAGCCCGCACTTGTATGGTCAAGATTCTTCTCGAATCTCCGACTTAGTTCTAGCATAGTAATGACCTCGTCGCCCCTTGTTTACCTTTGTTTTGATTGGTTGCTAATTGCTAATGACGTGTACCGAGAATGTTCTCTTATGATTTATGTAATTCCTTTTCTGGATGATTCGACGAGATTTTGTATAAATAAGAATCTAAATTATATTTAGTCAGTCAACATTGAGTCTCCAGTTAGTCAACATTGAGTCTCCAGTAAGTCAACATCATTGAGTCTATAGTGAATGATTAATGAGTCAACCTACTGATATTGTACAGTCTAGCTCTTATGTTGGATTAAACAGTTTGCAATTGTTACTTGCGGACTTCGGACTTATTTTCTACGGACGAGTCGTGTGATTGGCTGTGTATATTTTTAATACCCCTAGACAAACATAGCCTAACAGATCACCATCATCATCACAAATCTTCTACACTGACCTCTTCCGTTTCATCCAGCCAGGTGTACCGCCCTTCCGTCGTGAGATCGTTCAGACCAATCCAGTAAGGGAATGGGGTAGATTGAACCCTTTCCACTAAATATGGAAAACAAACCCAAAACAGGTACATTGGCATGTAGTGTGCGGGGTGTACACATCTAGATTATTGGTAACAGCAACCTTCAACTGTAAAACTCTGTATGAGGAATGGGGAGGTTTCGCAAAAAGCTAGTCTAGTGTCTTGTGTGACAAGAGAAATGTTTAACATGAACATCTTCATAGCGTCATAATCGCCTTAACAGACCCCCCCCTCCTCCTCACCAAAAAAAAATTCTCGCACTTCTTGTTCAATATTAGAATAAGATTCACCACTTCGCATTACTATGTACACTAAGTCTTTCTTTCGTGGTGAGCTAAGTTGAACCAATAATTTTTTGAGTTCGTGTCATCAAACTACGTTCCATAACTATTGGCAACTAGCATTCTTATTACATTGGCAATTCTTATTACATTGGTAAAATATCGTGCCTATCATTCTGTCTGCCCTAGAGATGGTTTGTAGTAGGATAACGGCGTTTCGGGCTAACAATGCTACTTCTGTAACTCTACTAATGAAAAGGAGAAAAGCAATGCAACTATATAAATAGATTATTCTTTGTCTACCTCTACTTCTTTTACCATCCAAATTAATATGACCATCATTGCAAAAATATCTTTGTTTTAGCATTCAAAAAAGTTATGTTTATATAAATATATATATACAGAGAGAGATATAGATAGATAGATAGATAGATAGATAGATAGATAGATAGATAGATAGATAGATAGATAGATAGATAGATAGATAGATAGATAGATAGATAGATAGATAGATAGATAGATAGATAGATAGATAGATAGATAGATAGATAGATAGATAGATAGATAGATAGATAGACAGGCATGGTGGACCATCTTTCTTCCACAAAATACTGGATGGATGCTACCTCGTATTGTCACTGTGCAGCGGTTTTTGGCCATTTTCAGATAATCAATAGAACCGTTTGTATTACAAAAAAAACTATTAGCCATTGAAATTTAACCTGGAGGGATTTGTTAGATAGATCTAATGTTTTTCCTTACAATGATTATCACTTTTGTTTCGGTACAAGTCTCACTAATGCCAAAATGATAGGACTTTGGCGATGATGCTCTGAGCTTATTAAAAGTCGATGGTTTTCTACCGTTCACCAAGGTGTGTAGGCGGACTTTCAGGTCTCCCCCAGATTTTGACGACAGACTCTGCTTGCAACGCCCCTCTGCTCCTATGGTTACTGTCGCATTTTTATACACAGACACTTGTATCTTTTCATCACGGTGAACTAACAGGTCTCTTCCCATATTCTCGCAGACTCACTTTGAAAAACTCCACTTCTACGCTAAACCACTTTGTAATCTCATTCCACCAAAGTGTTGAATGGCTAGTACCGCATAATAATAAATTGGGCCAGTGGGAGGTATTCTACCATTCAGCAAGACTCACATCCTTTCAGCATGGTGGATCAGTCACTTCTACGATCTTCCTGTCTCCGGGTTAACGTCTCCTAGGTTCTAAGAAAAGTCCGATACGGCGACAGGACTAAAGACTGACGTATGACAATTTTATGTGCTGCGGCTTAAGAGACAGTAGGGGATACCATGACTCCTGTCTCAGCCGGTCACATTATACTGACACCGATCCAACCAGTCACAGGGGACAAATGAATCTCCCAATCGTGGGATTAAATCCTCGGACCTCCTGATCTGGAGACCAACGCTCTAGCACTTGAGACAGTTTGTCACCCTTAAAAATGATTGTATTTATTGTAACGTCTGCGTACTTAAACTCTGAGCGAATATAAACGGTTCGTTGTCTACCGTTCAGTAATGCCTGTATTTTTCCATCGATGCGGACAAGCAGGTCCCCACCCAAACTCCTGCAGACGTTCCTGGCATCAAACCAAATCTCCATGTGCATTTCCACCTTCAAACACGAGCGAGAGGCCATGCTAGTAATCCAATTGTCCGGACACAATAAGTCACCTGAGAGTAGTGGTTAGCATGTTGTGGCGGTGCAAAACGGTCTTATAGAATCATAAAAAAGAACATAATGGACAAAAAAGGGAGATGCATTATTTAACACAAAGAGGTAACTTAATACGAAGAACCCCCTTCTGGATAGACAATTTTACACATAGTTACAGCTGTAATGTAATAGGCTAGGGGCAGAACAGTACACCATAAAAACGATATATATATATATATAGATAGATAGATAGATAGATAGATAGATAGATAGATAGATAGATAGATAGATAGATAGATAGATAGATAGATAGGTAGGTAGGTAGATAGATAGATAGATAGATAGATACTGATAATATGAAACAGACAGGGGACGGGACAACCGTACCCACTAATATATCAACAGAAATCACTAATGAAGCTTTCAACAAACCAACCAACTTACCAACCTATCTAACAACCAAAGAACCTTATATGGCATTACTTTACTTACAAGCATCACTCTTCTTTCCTTTGTAACCAACATCGCAACAAGAAATGCAGAACCTACATGTACTCACCAACTAGTCAAACAATCAAATAACCAACCAACCGACGAATCTACTAAACAACAAACTAACCAATCACCTAACCAACTAATCAACCAAGCTATCTCAAACATGATATTTACTTGCCTACGTGCATCACAGCATACATGCCTCATTTGTCACCGATCTCACAACCTGACACGCAGGACCTCGTGTATTATCTAACAAACCTCCCCATCAAACAACCAAATAACCAACTAAGCAACCACCTAACCAACCAACCAACCAACCAACACCCTACCAACCTACCAACTATTGAAATAACCTATCTCAAACAAGGCATTAACTAGCTTAGGAATATTATACCAGTCTCATTTGTAACCGATCTTGCTATTTGAAACGCAGAACCCACTTAACTATCTAACTACCCAATCATATTACCAAACATACAACCAACCAACCAACCAACCAACCAACACCCTACCAGCCAACGAAATAACCTATCTCAAACAAGGCATTAACTAACTTCGGAATATTATACATCCTACCAAACATATAACAAACCAACCAATAAACTAACTAACCTATCTCAAACAAGGCATTAACTAACTTACGAATATTATACATCCTACAAAACATACAACCAACCAACCAACCAACCAACAAACTAACTAACCTATCTCAAACTTCGGAATATTATACCAGTCTCATTTGTAATCGATCTTGCTATTTGAAACGCAACACCCACTCAACTATCTAACTACCCAATGATCCCACCAAACATACAACCAACCAACCAATCAATCAAGCAACTCACAACCTAAAACACAGTTTCCACTATGCTAAAAAACCAACCCACCAACCAACTAACCAACCAAGCAACCAAAGAACCTCAAACAGGGCATTATTTACTGACAATCATTACACCGTTCTCTTTTGTAACGAAATCACACACTGAAACGCAGTACCAGCCTACGAACCAAACAACCAACCGACTGGCCAAACGACTAAACACACTATGTAACCAACCTGCCAACCTACTAACGGAGCTATAAACCAACCAATTAGCCTACCAACCTGCCAGCAAACTAACCCACCAATCTACCAACCGACCAATAAACAAAAAAACCTAGCACTAACCGACCAACCAACTAACCTATCTTAAACATTACAGTATTTTTCTTAAAAGTGACACACATGTCTCCCTTGAAACCAATCTCGCAACCTGAACCGCAAACCAACTGTACGAACCTCTCTACCAACCAACCAATCAAACAACCAAACAAGTAAACACACTTTTAACATGGACATAATTTAACATTAACACTTTTCAAATCTAAACTTAAAGCCCATCTTTATAGAGTCCCATTTTTACAATAAATTCAACCGAATTGACTTCGATGTTGTAACATAACTTATTCCGCTATTTGTTTTAGCTGGAACACTGTTCGTTATCTTCTTCCTATTTTATTTTACATGAGCATTAGTACTTTAACTTTAAATCAGTTCTGTCCCCCTGTGCTAGATCTACATTAATGTTTAAAAAGATCAATGTGTTTAAAATAGCCTTGTATCTAAATATTTTATAATATGTCAATGCAATTTTTTAGGTCAGTAGTAGTAGTAGTAGTAGTAGTAGTAGTAGTAGTAGTAGTAGTAGTAGTAGTAGTAGTAGTAGTAGTAGTGATAGTAGTAGTGGTAGTAACTTACGAATATCACATCTATCTCCTTTGTAACCGTCGACGCAACCTGAAAGGCAGAAGCCGCTGTATGGGTCGCATGCGTTGTCTGACCCCACACAGAATGGACTGCACGTCTCTGAGCACGTCGCGCCGTACCTGTTATCTGTGCATGCTGTTTCGAAAGCAGAGGTGGAGGCGGTGGTGGTAACACTTCTGTTTTTGGCCATATAGGGTCATATGAAGGAATATCTGAATTTATCTCGTTTCCCATCCCCCCTCTCTCTCTCTCTCTCTCTCTCTCTCTCTCTCTCTCTATCTCTCTCTCTCTCTTTATCTCTCTCCGTTGCCCTCTATACATTTCTGACCGTCTGTTTGTCTGTCGCTCACTCTTTCTTCTCTTTATATCTCTACCTATCTATCTATCTATCTATCTATCTATCTATCTATCTATCTATCTATCTATCTATCTATCTATCTATCTATCTATCTATCTATCTGTCTGCCTGTCTGTCTGTCTGTCTGTCTGTCTGTCTGTCAGTCTTTCTATTTATCTATCTATCTATCTATCTATTTAGTTATCTATCCGTCTATCTTTCTATTCATTCATTTATTTATCTATCTCTATCTTCTTCCTTAACTGTCCTCTGTCAAGTATATGAATACAGCAAAATATATAACATAAGACATAAGTTAACCTCCCCACAGTGATTACGAAACATGGAAAAGAACTTATGGTTAAACAAAACTAGGTGCCGGTTTAACCATAGTTCTGACGAGTTAATTGAAATACGGATGATATGAACCGAGAGAGAGGTCACGTGGTGTAAAGGTCAACTTGAACGATAAAATGGTCACATAAAAGGATATGAACGGGCTGGGAGGGAGGGCGGTTCATATCCTCCGTATTTCAATTAACTCGTCAGAACTATGGTTAAACCGGCACCTAGATTAATTTCCATACGTCAGTATAATATGAACCGAGAGATTTAAAGGTGACCATTTTGCTCCACAGCCGTACACAGAGGAACGATCTTACCTCAGTAAATGCGTAATCTAGGGTCCAATGCCCCAGACAGTTCCCCGGCATTCATTACCAGAGGCTTGTTGTATAACTTCGATTGAATTTTTTTTCGCTCCAATATTAGATTCCGATTGAATTATTTGAGGACTCTCCCAAGTCCTTGATTTTTTAGGGAGGTCTGTTCCGTAGAATCTGGCTGTGTGGTCAGGTTGCCACAGAGCGGTTTGTAAACGTCTGTTATGATGGTTTGGCTTTTTTTGAAGTCTGATGTCCCGCAAGCGCTGATTTTTGGTTAAAAGTTTCCACACTTCCCCATTGGTTTTTGGAACTCTAAGGTTTTTTTAATTTACAGGCTTGGGTACTGCTCTAAGAGGTCCTTAGTCTTGGCCTCATCCGGCTTTTTGCATAGCCCGGCATCAACTATCTGGATACGTTTGTCATCAATCTTGTCACCCTCCTGATCGTGGAAGCCATGAAAGGCCTCCAAATTGCTGATGGTGTTGTCATCATCCTCTTCGGACACCTCCCCCTCAGACAGGACAGACAGATTGTCCAAGTCGTCCAGTCCCGGACACTCCGGGGCAGAGGTACAGTCTTGGAGTGATGCAGTACCTGTATCCCTCTCCCCCCTCATGTTTCCTTTAAAGCCTTTCTCGGTCTTGAAGGGCCCGAGCCCGAGGGTGAAGGGGAACGATCTCAATGCTTAGTAACAGGCTTGCTGTGCTTTAGCAGCTCTGCCACAGTATCCCTCAGGGTGGCCAAGTCTTGCGCGACTGCAGCAATAGTATAGTGTTCATTTACGTCATCACTAGATGATTGCGTTCGACCAGAGTCGGCCATAGTTGTATTTAATGTTACAACTTATAACAATAATAATAAAATAGACAGGTAGCAGCGAAGAATTTTTACGTCCAAGCTAACCAAAACAACAACATGACATTGACTTTTACACCACGTGACCTCCCACGGTTCATATACTGACGTATGGAAATTAATGAGTTAGAAGTAAAAGATCAAAGAACAAACAGATACAAGAAAGCGTTTGTAGCATTGGTACCAGATCCTATCAGATCCCTGTGTATTAATATTGTTAAATCAACCAAATGTATATGTACGACAAGGGAACACTTCCCTGTGGAATAACAAAGGCTCATCTTTTCTGATGACATACACGCACTTATATATGAAAAATTTATATTTTTTATGCCAAAAATTAAGAAACAAAGAGGATGTAATTTGACATACATAACATCAGCAACATTAGCAACATTAGACTTTGATGTCAACAGAAACTGCTACCTTGCTCCCAAGAGTACTGGTCTTGTCAAAACTAGGCTATTGAAATTCACTTTTTGGTCTTGACATAGAGACAGAGAGAGAGAGGGAGAGAGAGAGAGAGAGAGAGAGAGAGAGAGAGAGAGAGAGAGAGAGAGAGAGAGAGAGAGAGAGAGA
>RQTK01000206.1:119402-129991 GCA_003991915.1 Elysia chlorotica | reverse complement strand
CACCCACTGCCCAAAGCCGCGTAGTACTCTCGCGTAGTGCTCTGAGGACAGTCAGAGTAACCGTACACCTCCCCTCCACTCCCCTCCCCTCCCGCGGACGTTGACCCCCCATCTCAACCTCCGAGGCATTCAAACGAATATATATTAACTTCAATGCAAAGCAAGCCTGGAACAAAATAAACAGAAAAAGTTTAACAAACAACTCATCACTTGAAAATTTAATAACCAAAGAAATAACAGTCGTCGATGTGGACAAAGCAGAAATATTAGCCAAGCAGTTTGGATTTTCATATTCAGTGTAGCAAATCTAGACCCAGAAAAGAAAAGATTTATGAAAAGATAAAAACAGTGCAGAAAACGGAAACATACAAATGAAAGATAACCCCTCAGAACATAACGAAAAATATAACCTACCCATCATAATAATTGAAATCTAAACCACAATAAATAAAAAAAACCCGAGAGAAGATGCTTCAACTTGCGAGATAATTGACCATCGTCCGCACACACACACACACACAACATAAAATCTTGAGTCTTAACGTGATGTGGGACGGTGGTCAAATCCCAAAATAATTCAAACCATCTCTTGACACAAACCAAGGAAAGATTAAAGAGACCCAGCATCATGTAGACCAATATTTCTCAAATTGCAAGTAGAGAAAAATCTTGGGACAGTAAAAAAGAAAATAAGACCAAACTTCCACCTTGAGAAGACTAATCTCCTAATCAAAAGCGAAAAGGTTATAGAAAAACACACAGGCAATAGACCAAGCCCTCCTACTATAAAATGATATAAAAACAACCAAAGCCAAAAACAAGACAGTAACAGCCATATTCCCAGACATAAAAAAGCAGATGATACAGACGAAACAAAACTTAAACATATGAAAATACGTGGCAGAATGTACAACTACATCCAACATTTTTTACAAGACAGAACATTCCAAGTAAAAGAAGAAAATAAACTTTAATTCCACTGAGGTACAAGCAAACGGAACTCCACGAAGAGCAGTAATATTTCCCCACATTTTTAAATATAGCAATTATTTATATTGACAAGATTAATACTGATCAACATACCAAGCTCATCCAACTGACTTTAGAAAACATTTGGAAATCTTAAGAAAAGCAGCAGATCCAGAACTATAGTAAAATTCAACAATTTAATCAAACAATTAGCAGAACAGGATACCCAACTCGTATAAGTTAGGAATCGGGGACTTAAAGTCAACACACACAAATTCAAAGCGATGATTTGCGGCGGCAATGAAGAACTCCAAATAACAATAGATTCCACCGATATCACTACCGAAAAATCCGCCAAATTCCTAAGAATCGCATTCGATAAAAGTAAAAATTATTACTCAAAGATGAAATGGGAAACAATGGTTATATTAACAAAATTCTTAACGACATCAATCAGTAAAAAAAAACGCAAACAAAACCAATGCCAGGCAAACCCTTACAGAGTCGTTCAGCATTCAAGGAGCAAACCACCTCCCAGAAAAAAAAAACAAAGCAATGTCTAGATCTGCTGGATCCAAGTCGACGGTAACATCAAAGGAAATGAAAAACCTGATCAACAGGCCAGTTCTTATACACGAAAATAAAGAACAGGCTATTTTCTAATGAAGTAAAAACCATAGTAAACCAGTCCAAAAACAAAACAAAAAGTAGTAATACATGTGGACCAACCACTCTAAAGAAAGATTCTTCCTCGCGATCGCTCCACAGGTAGACATCAATGTACTTGGCTTCAAAACTACAATGCAAGGAAGCCTCAAAAGCCCCCTCTAAATATCAAACCAGACAGGCCCAATGACCTCTTAACGGGATAGGACTTCAAATCTCCCTACTCCCGGGCCCCTTAAAAAGTATTATTATTATATTTAGAACTGATAATAATAATCATCAGCATGTAGAGCGAATTGATAATATGACATACAGGATAATGGGGTGGTTTAGGGAACCTATAGGTTTAGAGAGGGGTGTCATTGCCTTGAAAGAGAGAGGAGGATGGTGTGAGAGACAGTGGAGACAGTGTTCATGGGTATGAAAGCATTCAAAATGGAAGAGACGGAATTAAAATGCAGCGAGCATGTCAGGATGAGAGGGGTAAGTGCACTGTAAGTAGGAGAATGTGGAGTGGTCTGGAGTGTCAGGAATGGAAGTGTGAAGTGTGTAGTGAGCAGCGTTCGGAGGTGGATGATACCCAGGCAGCGGCAGCAGTAGGTTCGGCAAATCTGAAATAATTGGTCAAAACTTATTCTGATGCACACTTTCATGTTGTATTTGATACTTAATTCCAATGGGGGAATGGGTCCTTGAACGCATCACAATGCCAGGACCTTCTTCCGAGTGCTCCTGGGTTGCTGCTGGACGGGTGTCACTTTGGGGGTGATAGGAGTTGTTTAAGGACTAGGCATGGCAGCAGTGGCGTGGAGGGAAAAAGTTATATACATGTGCACCAGCATGGATAGATGGAAGCAGCGAAAATGGTAGTAATAGTAATGGTTGGTTCACACAAAGAAAAAAGGAAAATATAAAAAAATATGGAAAATTAGATAGGACGAGAACGGGTATTGGCACCTCATAGAGTGTGAATAGGGAAAAGGGTTTCAGGCGGGCGGGATGAGAAAAGCTGAAGGTCCTTAGCCAGACACGCTCCTGTAGAGTAAGTGCCCGGGTGACCCCTTCCTTCGTAGAGGGACTCTTTTTTTCATGGGCTTGGTTGCTGGTGCCATAAAAGAGGGAGGGGGGGGGATTTTGTGGAATTGGATATGTGGTAGCAGTTTTTTCGGAGTTGATGTTTCCCGGCTGTTGAAATAAAGATTCGTCATTTCGAGTTCTTAGATTCGGGGTACCCTCTTTATCTACATTCTCCATATCTATAGATCTAATTCATTCGCAACATTATATTTCATAAGTCTATACACTTTTATGTAATACATTGCAAAAAATATAATTCGATACATTTAGTAAAATGTTTGTATAAGTACTGGTGTTATTAGTTTTCATTTTATTTACCTGTTATTTCTCACCTTTGGCGGTAACACCTTGATCTAGATAGTGATGCAGATGGAGCAAAAAGAACAGCAATGCAACAGAATTATATGAGAACGCATTGTAAAACATAGATCTATGTTTTGTTGGATCTTCACGTGGCAATCAAGTATAAAAGTCAGCAATGTTAAATAAATTGTATAGCAATACAGAATATCTTTAACTAGATCTAGATTACTATCATTAGTATTATGGTCAAATTCTCCATACTTTTTGTTTTAATTAAAACGTATCGGTAATCGCTCAATAAATGTGTCTTTTTCTATCAGACTCATATAAAAGGCGATTAGGACTAGCTAGATCGGAAAATTGCCTAACGATAGTTATTGTGATATTATTCACCGTACTGTAAATTTCAAAAACTGCAAGGTAGCTGCATTGACTATCAAGTGTTCTTTTTTGGGTTTTTTTAGCAATTCGAAACTATAAAAAATCATGATGCACCTCCAATACACCCTGCTAGTTCTCGATTTAATTCACCAAATTAAAAGAATTGATGAAAAAGTTTTTTGACACCTAAACCTAAACGATGGAACATGTTTCTAATAATTCTAAATGAACCCACCAGATACAAGAAAAAGCAAATAAATAATTTAGGAAGTGGCTATTTGTGCAGCAGCCGGAGAAATATTCAAAAGCCTTTTCCCCCGGTAGATTTGGGTTTGAGTTGCTTGGCAGTTCCGGATTAGGTTGTAGGGAGGTCGGGACCCAGTTCAGGTGGGATTTGGGGGGTGGGGTGGCTCTCTCCCTCAAATGATGTTCCTATGATAATAATATGTTTGCTTACAGCGCGTTTTACGTGTCGGTTGGTTGAGCCATCGGTTTGTTTTTTTACTCACTACATAAAATTATAAACTATTTAAAAGGATTTAAAAACAAATTCAAGGTTGAGATTAAAGTTGTTATCACTTACGAATAATTTTAATATTTTAATGATTATTTCCAGCAGTGGAGGCCAGAATTAAGTATAAAGTTGCTACTTTGTGCTATAAATGTAAATTCCAACAAGCACCCCAGTATCTCTACGAGCTTATTATTACTCATGCTCCTAGTCTGAACTTAAGGGACCGTATTCATAAGCGGTCGTAAACTAGGCCTAAAAAACTGACGTAGTTAGTACTAATTTTTTTACGTAGACTAAGTCGGTATTCATAGAAAATTTTTGTCGTAGACTAGCTACGTCTAAAAAAAGGAGGGGAAGTCTGAAAATGTAGACGCCATTTTGAAATTTTTAGAGCTTACAAATAAAATTATAAAAATTAAGTACCAACACTCAAATCTATAATCATTTTCTAAAATCTTATGAACTACTGGATGGAACATTTCATTTGACCTACTTTTTTAATGTAGATCTAAATTATGAAAAATCTTTAAAATGCGTGATTGTCCTATTAGGTGTGGCAAAACGGTAAAATTAAACTAGAAAACAACTGAAATATTACTAAAACAACACAGAAGTCATTATAGTTGATTTTTAATAGGCTTTAGATGCACTTGCGACCAAATTCCACCCCTTAGTCCTGCCTCGGAGCAGGTGTAAACTTGCGTCAAAATGTAGTACTAGGAAATTCCCATGAATAGGTCGGAGACTAAATTTAAATTTCAATAAGTTTCGTCTGGTTTTTAGGCCTAGGCCTTCACATGAATACGGCCCAAGGTCTAGAAATAAAGCGCTCTTGTCAGTCCCATGTAGAGCAAATAAAAAGACAAGTGAGCGAGCATTTGTGCACTATGCACCTGTTGTTTGGAATTCCCTGCCTTTAGATCTGAGACAGTGCAGCTCACTTGATAGTTTCAAAAGAGGCCTAAAAATCTACTTATTTACAATGCACTTGTCAGTGGATTTTTCCTCTTAATTTTTATTAATGTTTTCTTTATATGTGTAATTTACTCATTTTTCATAATTTCTTTACTGTTCATGTATCATGTCCTTCATGTGAAAAACTGCCTAATAATGTGTGTAATTGGCTGATAAATTGTCTCGTCTTAACTATGTAAAGCGCTTTGAGCCGGCTTTGTTGGGATAAAGCACTTAAAAATGATCTTCATTATTACATGTTTAATTATGCTAGATCACGGAGAATAGGTTTGTATAATTCTCACAAGAGACAGGTCGACAAGTAATTCATATTGTTCTTTGAAAATATAGTTCCTCGCTGCTATTTGACACTATGGAATCAAAGCAAAATGGTGGGGGCAGTTTCAATATTTAGAAACGTGTGTTGGACTTGTTTGCTGAGCATACGTCAACAAATGTTTAATCTGAGTTTATTCCTTTTGGTTCTTCCTAAAAAAGATGTTTCGGAAGATTGTTAACTGGTGCGGCTCATGGTTGTGGTAAAAAATGTTTAAATCATGTGTGCATGGTGAAAATACTAACATGTTGTACCTGTGCTAAGGTTTTTCATCTTTTTATCAGAAATGTTTTTCAGACATCTGAAACAAAAAAATGCAAGGACTTTCGTTAGAAGTCAATATCATTTTCTGAATTTAGTATTATAACCCGAGCAGAGCCCGCACGTGAACATGTCGAACGGAAAGAAAAAAAATTATATAGATCTATAATACGTGGTAGTGTTGACATTAATGTGTTTAAGAAAACAATAATAATCGCAGCAAGAAATCTCAACTATTGAAATATTATAACCCTGGCAGAGCCCTCACCTATTTGAACCTAGCCCGCTTTCACTTACGATTAGCTAACTGAAATAAAAAACAGCAACAGCTGCTTCATCGACGAATCAATTCCAACTCTCTATATATATATATATATAACCAGAAGTATTTTAAAAGCTGTTTAAAAATTAGATTGTTTTAATATTTTTTCAAGTTAGATAACAATTAGGCCAAACAATGGAGTCACAGATACAGGATAATTATTGAAATTATATTTCGAACGAAAATTAAGTTGCATTTCGCAACATGTACTCCATTGACATGCCTGTAACATATTACATACAGAGTTATTGATTCGCCACAGCAAGCCTTTATTGAATTTAAAAAAATATATATATAACCAGAAGTATTTTAAAAGCTGTTTAAAAATTAGATTGTTTTAATATTTTTTCAAGTTAGATAACAATTAGGCCAAACAATGGAGTCACAGATACAGGATAATTATTGAAATTATGTTTCGAACGAAAATTAAGTTGCATTTCGCAACATGTACTCCATTGACATGCCTGTAACATATTACATACAGAGTTATTGATTCGCCACAGCAAGCCTTTATTGAATTTAAAAAAAGGATTTAAATGTTAAAAAATAAGCATTGTTGATTGTGAAGAAAACCTAAATATGTGATGAATCAAATATCATGATAAAAATATTACAAACTTAACAGCGAGATAGGTGGAAGAAGTTATATTTACCAATAGGTATGCATTTTTACAGAGAAAAGTACCCAATTATTGTCGGAATTTCTTCTTCCTAAATATTGAGCAATACAAGATACAAAATGTTAGAGTTTGTGTTTATGGCACGTCAGCATAGTAACATCTATATTGCTCTTATGATGTCGTAGAAAGCTTATACAATAAAAATAATGAGAAATGTATAGGTGAATTTGAAAGCAATTGATGCTGTATTTTCTATATTGTTGACGAACCCATCGGCGTTTAAAGACCGAATTTCCAAGCACGTGTTAAATGCCTTTACAACAGCACTTTAACAGTAACTATTGCGAAATCGAAAGTACAACTCATTATAAAGACCAAAGGCAGATCAATGAAAAACATACCTGTTATTACCAACAACAAAAGAAGACATACGACAGCGCACAGAACGTGTGATATAAAAGGTGGAAATGTTTGATTCACATACTCGTTTCTTAGTCAGTTATTCCATTTTCAGACAGATATGGTAACTAAAAGAGAAATAGTGATCTAAAGTTCCGTACAAACAAATCGACAATGCATTATTTGACAGCAGCTCTAAATTTACACCAATAATTATTTCCTGACTGGACACTGCGGCGACACTAATGGCTTTGAGGTATCATGACGATTGGCATCTACATTGTATATACTTAAATCACTCATACTACAAGTAAAATAATGGCTATTTAACGAATGTGTCTATGGTGTCCTTTTATTTGCACTGACTCAATCAATCACATAAAGAATTTATTGAATACATTGCGTCTTATAACATTTCAAACATATTCCTCATGTATGGTTTCGTGTCAACTTGGATGATGGCCATCTTGGATTCTACATGAATTTGATCGGGATGGCATTTTAAAATGATCTGTGAAAAAATTACTCCATGCCTAAGGGGCGTGACTGTGTCATCCGTAACCGTTGTGTAGATCGCAATGGTCTTCAAACAAAATTACTCCATGCCTAAGGGGCGTGATTATCTCACTCTTAGAAGAACTACGTGTTGATCGTAAAACCCACCCTTTTGCTGCCTGCTACTCTGTTGACGCATAACTAATATGTGAATTGTAGGAACTGTAGACAGAGTAGCCAGATGAAACGCGATCGTCGTGATGGGCATTACTCTTGCGGCCCCCTGTTTCGTTTGTTGCTTGACTTCTAACCGCGTCCTGCTCTATAACTGCTTCCCTCTTCCCTGTTATCGAATATACCGTCAAGGCCAAAGACACCTTTGGCGTCGACTCCCAGGCTTCTTCTGCGAATGACGAGTATATTTCATCATCGGAGAATCCTCTTTTCTTGGTTCTGCATAAATTGATCGAAGGACAGAAAGAACATTAGCATCTTCTTAGAGGAGCATACAAACAGAAGCATCTATTGATATCTTAGAGGAACATGCAAACCTAAGCATCTAATTATCTTCTAAGATAAGAGCGACATATAAACAGAACATAATTATGATTATCTTTTCAGAAGGGACATAAAAAGAGAGGCATCTAAGTATCTTCTAAGGGCGACATTCAAACAGAAACATATTATGATGCTCTTAGCAGGATATACAAACAGAAGCATCTTATGATGTTCTTAGCAGAACAGACAAACAGATGCACCTTATGATGTTCTTAGTAGAACAGACAAGCAGAAGCATATTATGGTGTTCTTATCAGAACAGACAAACAGAAACATCTGATGATCTTTTTAGAGGGGCAGACAAACAGAAGAATCGTATGATGTTCTTAGCAGAACAGACAAATAGAAGCATAAGAATAGACATGCACACGAAGCTATACGGGCCACTTCCTGAGCTAGAGAAAACGGTAGCCTTCATTGCGCAGGCTGGGATCAGAATTTGAAGAGAGTGTTGGAGAACGAGAAGAAGAAGAAGAAGATGGTGTTCTTATCAGAACAGACAAATAGAAGCATCTAATTATCCTCTAAGATCGACATAAAACAGAAGCATCTGATTATCTTTTTAAAGGGGCAAACAAACAGAAGAATCTGATTTCTTAAAGGGGCAAACAAACAGAAGAATCTTATGGTGTTCTTAGCAGAACAGACAAACAGAAGCATCTTATGATGTTCTTAGAAGGACATACAATTAGAAGCATCTGAGGATTTCCTTAAAGGAACGGACAAACGGGACTTTTTAAATTATTTCCATGTGTGACAGATACGACTGTTTATTTTTAAGTTACGACTGTTTATTTTCAAGTTACGACTGTTTATTTTCAAGTTACGGCTGTTTGTGAGGGAAAACTGCGGTTGGTATACGCATAATGAACTCGACGAATAAACGCCCCTTATGTTTCAATAGCCGCATGAAAAGAAATCACATCGATATCCCCATCCGTTTAAAACAAAGACAGTTTTTTTTTTCGCTTCCTGAAAAGTGGCACCCCACCCACGTAATAATCTATAGACGGAGAGACAAACAGAAGCCGCTAACTCTCACCTTAGAGCGGCAGTTAAACAGAAGAATCTAATGATCTTCTTGGAGGGACAGACAAACAGAAGCAGCTAATGATCTTCTTAGAGAGACTGATAGACAGAATATACAATGACCTTTTCAGAGTAACAGACAAATATAAGGATATAATGAGCTCCTTAGAGGGGCAGACAAATAGAAGCATCAGTCTAATGATAATACGACGTCTGACAATTTTACTTGCTGCCACGAGACAGAGCGGGGAGACCTGAACTCCTGTCTCAGGCGGTTACATTAAACTGACACTGCCCCAACCAAAAGGGGACGAAACCGGACAAATACCGATCGTTGGATTATATCTGCAGATCTTCCGATCTGGAGACCAACGCTCTACCTATGGAGCCGGTTCTGGCAATCAAGCCGCTAAGTTTTCGCCTTCTGGTAGCTGCTAAATATGGGTAAACATTGCAATAGCCCTCTTTGTTTTAGACGGCTAATTTCTTGCATTAAAAAACCCACAAAGAAACATGTAGTTTATTTATGTTTGAGTGGTTAAACAAATGGAGAAAATGAAGCACTCAATTTTAAATGAGAAGATTAATAATCAAAAAATGCCCTTTTTGTTGATTTCAAAAAGGAAATATATAGATGTGTAGTGTTTCGATCCAATTATTGTAGGCACTTGAATGAAGATCTTGATCAGGCTATACGTTAACATTAAACAAAAAGCAACGCATGGAAATCTGTACAGTCGTGTATTTATCAGGCTGCGCCGTCGTAGGACTTTAAGGAATTAAATAAAGTTTAGAAAAATCGAGTTTCGGTTGTCAAAGTACTTTCCCTCTTTTACACTGCTCATTCGGTCGGTAAACAAAAATTTTATATACCGGGCGATTGTAAACCCAAGTTACTCAACCCATCGGACCTTATTTGCTATTAACTTATTAGAATGATAAAAAGAAATTGCCTTTTTAAGCGAAACAAAGCATAAAACAATATTACACCTGGTTATATTTTGTTTACTTTCATAAGCAGACTCGTCTGGCATGGCAAACACTTTTTCTTGTTTTGTTTTGTTTTGTTTTGTTCCTCCTTCCATTCAGAGAGGAAGCTTTTGTTAGATAGTTTAACCCCCCAAGATGTTGATAAAAAGCTTTTGAACGTCGCTTCAGGCTATTAAAACGCCTTCAACATTTAAAAATACTTACAGCATCAGGGCAAAGGCGATGAAAATAAGAGGTAACAGGAATGCCATCAAAAAAATTAATTCGTGGTTTCCCAAAAATACTGAGGAAAGGAATTCATTATTGTTAAAAAGTTATATACATTTATGGTGCCACGATACAATACAAATGTAAAATGATCCAATTCCCTTGAGTTCTGTTTTTTTTAAACAAAGAAAACTATACAAGTTTAAAAATTACATTGGATTATTCTATTTGTACAACATCTTTTGAAAAACCATACCAGACACTTTCAAAATTGAAACTGGATATTTTTTTTAATCGACTCAATTTCTATGGCGACCAAATGGAATAGGAAAATTTAAAAACATTAAATTTTACTTAAATTGAGCCATATTTGTTAAACTTGTATCCTATATGTAACACAATAAATGCTAAAAGTTAAATAATTACACAATACTATTGCGGGTAATACCCCATCATATTTTATAATAAAACTGAAAAATTATTAATAATAGTAGAAGTAATAACAAT
>RQTK01000206.1:98740-114493 GCA_003991915.1 Elysia chlorotica | reverse complement strand
AGTAGTAGTAGTAGTAGTAGTAGTAGTAGTAGTAGCAGTAGTAGTAGTAGTAGTAGTAGTAGTAGTAGTAGTAGTAGTAGTAGTAGTAGTAGTAGTAGTAGTAGTAGTAGTAGTAGTAGTAGTAGTAGTAGTAGTAGTAGTAGTAGTAGTGGTGGTGGTAGTAGAAAAAGTAGAGGTAGCAGTTGATAAATTTATCAACTTACCAAAGGCGTCCCATCCACCCATTCGAAGAGTCCTTCAACTTTTTTATCGTTGAGTCCGACCCAGAAAGTTTTTTGCAGAGTTCCTTGGCCAAGTTCTTCAGAAAAAAAAACCAAAGACTAACTAAAAATAACTTGGTAACATAGTTTGCTATACATAATTCCTTTCTCGATAAAGGTTGTTTCAATGAGTGACTGAAGTATTTGACGTGAACTATATATATATGTGTGTGTGTGTGTATGTGTGTGCGCGTGTCTGTGTGTGTGTGTACAGCTGGTGTTTTCATATTTAATCAATTGTATTATTGCGCTACCAAAAAAATCGCCTAATGGGATAGTAAAGGCGTATCTTATCTTATTTAGTTAAGGCTGAGAGTTAGGAAGAAGGCGGAAGACAGGAATGATGTTGCTTAGTGGTGTTATTGTTGTTGTTGATGGTGTTGTTATTATTAAAAATACTTTAAAGAAATGTTCATTTTGCACTCAGTAGAAAAGCAATACCAGAAATCTTTTTAGTCTTCTCTCCATAAGCATTAATCACCAGGTCTCCACCGTACTTCCTGCACTGGACCCGTGCATCGTCCCAGGTTTTGCCTTTTTCAAATACTCTCATGCAGGACTTTGATCCACTGTAATAGGTCCACTCATTTGGACACTTACTGCCAACTGAATACAGTTGAAAGGAATAAAAAATAAATGACAATATGCAACAATCATATACAAATCATGCTAGAGCTCATCTATTCTTTCATGGATTTTTAAACGTGATAAAGACTATGTTGCTTCCTCTGGGAGCGAATCAGTTTGCACAGAACAACTTTGTCATAAACACAAAATTGTCATAGGCCTAGTTTGTTACACCCAGTTTGTAACAGTCTAGTTTTGTTCGATTCTCAGTTTGTCACAATCACAGTTTGGCACGTCCCTATTTTGTTACATGCCTAGTTTGAGCAGATCCAGTTTGCCATTATACATATATACCCAGTATGGCCCCTTCTTTGACAATTCAGTTCTCTCCGAACTTCAAGATTCGAACATTTTTCAATGTGTTTCTACAGGCACCTCTTTTTGGTTTATGCAACAACATTAAACGATGACAATAAAACTATAAGAGCATAATATGTACATAAAATACCAATTTTTAATTGAAAGCGGGCAAAACGTCGTCAAATTTGATTATGATCTCTTTGGTCTTTTGAGCAACAGCAAAATATTCTTCGCGCTACTGTGCAAACGAACCAACAGTATGTTGGTAAAGATATCCGCCTTCGTCTGATTAGAGCTCTCAGTTTAGGGCCTGGAGGATGTCATCCACACTATTCCTATTAAAATGATCTCAAACCATTTGGAATTTCTCATTAATACAATCTGTTATTCAATAGACGTATCTCCTAACGCATAATCTCACAAAAGGCAACCCAAATTCAGATTTTCCATAATTTAGATCTAAACCACATAATGAACTGATTAGAAACTAACCTAGATCTAGAATCTTAATTAACTAAATCCATCTGACGAACATAGATGTATTTTAACAAATCGATAACAATACTTTACCTCCAAGAAAAACATCCGTGAGGAGTAAACAATAAATCCATGAGACATAATTATAGAAGGACACTATGTATGACATCGATTCTGCGACTAAAGCGAGCTAATGTATCGCTGTTTAAAATAAAACAACATATCATAAATTCTATGTTTATACAGACACTCTACTCTAGGTCTAGATAGACAGTTTACCCTAAATCCAGATTCCCAATGTTCGTGTAGGCTTGTATTTTAAAAGTAGTTTTCTTTATTGAGGATAGTCCACAAAGCAGGCCTTTTTGAACCAAGGTGGAATCCGAATAAAAGAAGCAAATTGGGCTCTCTTCCACCTAGCAGACAAAAAGAGTGGAGAAATAAATGCACCAAAATGCCAAAACTTTTAATTTGGTCCTTCGTCAGGCTACAGACGGCTCTATTCCACCGGGATTCCGAGACAATTACAAGCCTCTTGAAGAAGAGGACCAGAGGAGACTGAAACCTGCCTGCAGGCATGTTGTGGGCATTGGTATTAATATGCTCTTTTCCTAGCACCTCTTTGCATTGATATGCACACCTTCTATTTTAAAGCAGAACATATCATAATGTTAAAGATGTATACATGTTTCTTAATTTTCGTCTTCTTCTTCTTCTTCTTCTTCTTCTTCTTCTTCTTCTTCTTCTTCTTCTTCTTCTTCTTCTTCTTCTTCTTCTTCTTCTTCTTCTTCTTTTTCTTGTTTTTTTTTTTCTTCTTCTTCTTCTTCTTCTTCTTCTTCTTCTTTTTATTTTCTTCTTCTTCTTTTGTGTTATGTACAATTATTCAAATTTTCAGTTTGGCCTCCTAGATAAAGAGGCAGTCTGTTGTAGGGTTTCCAGTGTATCCCATAATTTCTGCTACTGTTGTGTACCTGAAGGCCAGATTGTTTGCCTGAGCTAAGAAAAAGAGTAGCATGCCATGAGGACATGTTCTGGAGTTTGAAGGATGCTTCCGCATTCATACAAAAAAGTGCTGCTAATCTTATGTGGGTGTTTAGTAAGCAATGTCCACTTGTAAGTCGAAAAAAAAAGTAGTGCGCATAGAAGGGACGAGCAACGTAAACATTTGTTATGTGCGTCTGTCATTTTTTTTTAGAATTCTCTGAGCACTATTAAAAATTTAAATAAGCAGTGGGAAGGACAAACTTGTAAACGCAGGGCCTTGGAAAACCAACAAAACTAACCTACTAAAAGTGTATGTACCACAACATATGGTAGAGATATTCTTTTAATGTAATAAAAATTTGAAAATGACGATCGCAGCTTTTAATGTAATAAAAATTTGAAAATGACGATCGCAGTTTAGCCTTAGTTGGCAAAACTACGCATTTTATGAAATGTACAACAAACAAACAAACAACAACAACAACAACAACAAACAAACAAACAAACGAAAACAAAGAGAAAACAAAATAGTGCTCATCTTCAGGTAGAAAATGTTACTTTTATAACTGGTTGACAGCAAACCTAACGCACATAGAGAGTCTGGTAGAGATTTCTTTCCTGCGAAGTTTGGACGATAAACCAAACTGTGGCATATACAGATAGCTGACAGTTGCACTGGGGAGCCTCTTTAAAGATGAACAGTATTGAAGAAATGAAACAGTGCATTGCACAATTGAAATGACGCCTGGGATTAATTGATGCCACACACCTGGTACACTCTTTTAAGCACCTCGGCCAAAAAAATCACATAGGATGGGAAGAATACGGCAGGGAAGGGGGGGGGGGGGGGTTCTAAAAGAATTTCGGTTTACACAGCAATGTTTTGACTATACCCCCCCCTCCCAGAAAAAACGTAATTGTTAGTACAAAATTCAACGCAAGACTGATCAAATGTATGTAAAAAGTTACGAGTTATTGCAACCATCTGAACCGCATGGATTAAACTATAATATAAATGAGGGTAGCGCAGAGGAGAAGAGAGGCAGAATAAGATCAAGAAGACACAATATATGTATATTTATTCTATTTTCTTAGAGAGTGGACAAAGAATGACTAGGACTTACACCTAGTTAACTCTGGGGGCTGGGAGGTCCCTGGTTCGAAACCTACAACAGGAGTCAAGTTAATCTTCGACCGTCCACCACAACGCATGAACCTGATAACCCAATGAGATCAAACTAAGAAAAAATCAACTAAAAGTTAGCTGTTTACAAAAATAACATAGATGTTGAAAAATTAGAATACGATAACTGGACCATCAAAACATTATGAAATGCATCCATTTAATTTTTACAAATAAAATATAATAATTAATAATATGAGGAACCTAATTACCAGGTTAACTTTTCTTTATCTTTATCTTTTATGAAAAGGTGGGTTATCACGTTCATGCCACAGAATTCACCACGTCTTAGTAAAATATTCGAAATTTTATGGGCGGCAGTAACACTTGCCACTGTGGGCCACATGTTATTTCAAATAGGTTAAAAAAAAAGGCTCGTCTAAATTTTAAACATTGGATGACTTGAATTATATTACCAGTAAAAAAATGACAAACATTAATATTTGAACTGATCTAAAATCAATTTTTAGATGCTGTATACCTTTCAGTTAAAGTTAAAGTTGACAACTGTACATGTACATTGACTGAAACAGCATTGACTGAAACACTTCTGATGACATAAAAGACTTTATTTTATGATGTACAAACCATATACCACGAACACGAGATCCTGGACTTAAAGCGACTTCTAATACATCTACACGTTTCTCGTTTTCACGAAAACCATCATAATATTTATTGCCAAGCAACGAAAAAGGAAAAAGATATAGTTTACGACAATATCAGTTTAATACCCTTAATAGGTTGAAATAAAAAATAAAAATGAAAAAATAAACGGCAATTTAATGCTGCGGAATGATTTATAAAGTAAAATGGTCAGGTAGGTTACATCAATCATATAAGCTCCATACAATATGTTCTTCTAGTTAGCTTGTGTCCAAAATATTCAAACATTTACAAACATTTTCATACACACGTCCATTCATTAGGCAGATTTTCAGTCAGCATTTAGCTTTGCGAACAGAAAAGGGCAATTTTCTTTCGGGTTTTGTTGTGTGCCAATTATCTTAGTGGCACATTCAAAGTCTCTGAATAAATATGACCAAGTATAACATCAAGTTTGAAGATAACAAGGCTAGTCCTGGAGTGGAACCCCCAAGGCAAACGCAAGGTTGGCAGTCCAAGCAGACTTGGAGGCGTAGCACTGAGGCAGAGATAAAAGCGGCCGATACAGCATGGGCAGAGCTGAAGAGGACCAACCAGTATCAAGTCTGGTGGAGGGAAATTGTTGCTGTTCTATGCTTCACAGGAAATCAAGCGGCTTAAACTAAAAACTAAACAAGTAAGGGAAGACAATGGATTTTTTTGGATCTAAATATGTATCAGTAGATCTAAGATCATATGAAAATATTTCAAGGAGAGGGCAGAACGACAGATTGTTTTCTGTAATTGAGACATAGGGGTAAGTTAACTCTTAAAATGCTTGATTAGCTGCTCCCAACGGTTTTAAAGTATTCAATGTACATATTACTGTTTTCATAGTTTAATTTCAGCTGAATGGTAATAAAATCGAATAACCATTGTCTTATTTTATTTCACTTATTTTGTTTTAACTAAAATATCTGGCAAAACCCCTCCTAAAGTCTGCATTTTAAGTTTTTAAAATAAAATGATTTATTCTTGCTCAAATTTTCCCTGTTTTTTTCCCCCATTAACTTATGAAAAACAAGTTTGCATATTTTATTTTTAGTAATAGAGACACTGATCTAAAAACACACATTGATATGTTCATGTGAAATAAGATATGCCAAACTAGTAGCACATTGACTGAACAAGAATGTGAAAGGAGAGTGGGGTGAGTAACTTCAATTTCTGATTATTTCTTTCTTTGTCAACTCCATGTTCATAAATGATATTTTGATACAGTGGTAGCACTCAGTTAAATTGAAAAAAAGTTACACTCAAAGAACCAAACACAAAAACGGACACATTTCAATAAGAAAAAGAAAAAGTAGCATTTTTTTTTTGTTTGTTTATTTTTAGCCTCTAGTTACATCTTAATTCTTATCTTGACCAGAAAACGAAAGACAATAATATATGCCAATAATAAAAACAGACAGTATGGCAGAATAAACACAGTTTGACAAATAAAAGCTGAGTTTATGGATGAATAAAATTTCTCTACACGTTTTTTATCTATGTTTCTGTGCAAGGTTTCGCAGAATGTTTTTAAATTAGCAAACCATAGAAGCAAAAAAAAAAAAAAAGGGGGGGGGGGGGAAACTCACAAGTGTAGATTGCATAAATATTATTGCTAGCATTTGGTAACATTGTGAATGGAAAGATACTTAAAATAGCATAACTATCTTCACTTCATAAATACTGAATGCCTGAAATTACACTGTTTAAAGCAGGACAGAAAAATCATGATAAGAGGAAGTATAAAATCTGCTAGAGAGAATATAAGATTGTCTGCAGCTCTGTCACAGCTAAAAATAGGAAAGAAAAGAAAACACTGCAATAGACCTAAGAATAAGTAGACAATCTCTAACAAGGGAAAGGCCGATGTTTTAATCTTTTTAATAGCTTTATAGAAAGAAAAAACCACATCCACTAAATAAGTTGACTTCCTCAAATGCATTTCGCTACATGGATTTCATATTAACAAAACTCATACATTGACATATTATGTGACCTGTTAAATGATGAGATGAATTCTAATAATTTGCTACAATGAATCTCGAGCCCATAACACCTATGCAATATATGATAATACAAGTATATATTGTGTCCCTAAGAGTTTGTCTGATACGAAACCTGAAGTGAAACAACTATGTATCATAGAGTAGGAATTTTCAGACCCATTATCTTGATTAGACCTTTTTTAACGAAAGCAATGTAGAGGAAAGTTGACATGCATTCATATTTTTTTGTTGCTTTTATTTTTTTTTCAACAAAAGTACTACAAAGTAAAGTTGCCAAGAATAAGTGTGTTTTTTTAACAAAAGTGTTCTGAAGTAAAGTTGACGCTGAACAGTGCTATTTCTCTTAAAAAAAGAATTTAAACGCTAAGGAAAGTTTACACGAACTGGTCATAGAACTGATTTTAAAAAATGCGTACACCTGCTGGTACCACACACAAAAAAAGAAATATTTTGCTCCAAATAACTAAACATTTAATGTTGAATCATCAGAGTAACTCTTCCAGTCCCAAAATATTTTGATTTTACAACGCTATTGGACAGAAAAATGCATTCTCATAAAATATAACTTATCCACAACTAAGTATTGAAGTTTTGATTGCAAAATAAATTAACAATAATGCAATAAAGCCAGTTAAAAAATGATGAAACTGAAAATGATTAAAAAAAAATATATTCACACACTAAATCTCTTCAAGTCACAATTAATGAATAAAAGGAAGAAACAAGCATCTTTAAAAAAAAACCCCACTAACAATACATTACAGTTAATGTATTTCCTTATGCAGTTAATTATAGATCTGGATTTTGATCAGCCAATTTAAAACACAACAAATCCCCTGTATTACAAACACACTGAATTCACCTCCTTTTGCAGTTATATCTATATCTAATATTTTGACCATCAAAATCTGAAACATAATACTATATTCCTTTAAATATTAACAATGAAACAATATATCTCCTGTTGCAGCAAGATTTTCATAATAAAAAAAAAAAAACAGTATTATATCTCCCCGTATTTTCTTACTTTCCTTACACTAGTGATGTTTATCAAAACCAAACAGCCTTAAGAATGAAGCTGTGGGAGTCTGTCTGTGGAATGTTTTAACTAATGAATGCAATAAAGCAAAGACGCATAGCACGACTATTCTTAATTCATGTGCGAAAGAGTTATTTCCTCTTCTCCATAACATTTACCCCACCCCACCTAGCCCCTGCAAATTTTTTGGTCTTTTCAAATTTGTACTACAATCTGTGAGATTTCATCTGCTCATCTGTTCGCATCTTCACACGACTCGAAACTCATTTGACTCAAATGGAAATGCTATCCTGACGTCTTTGTTTTATATTTTTAAAAACATTCGCTAAATATAGATAAACAATATAAAAATTTTCCAACTATACCATTAGATCATTTTTTTTGACTGTTTGGCTAGTTTTAGGGCACAAAAATATTAACAAAACGTTGGAATTAACGATTTTGCAAATCATTTTTTACATTAAACAGCAAATTCACATGTTTTGCCTATATTATTATTTTACTCCATTCATGTTATCTATAACGCCAGATGACTTCTTTTTCTCTTATATAATTCCCTGTTTGGCAATATATTCAGGACATAACATCCCAGAGCCTGTAAAGGGTCTGAGATCTGTCTGTCTCTGTCGGTCTCTGTGTAGTGCAGGCTGGCTAAAGCATGCGACGCACCATGTAGTTAAGGATACCCCCGTTGCGGAAGTAGGTCAACTCAACCTCAGTGTCAAAGCGCAGCTTGGCCTGGAAGCTGCGTCCGTCACCAACCTGGAAAGGATAACAAGGGAAGATAATTGCTAATGTCAGTGTCAGAACACAGTGGAAACCTGATTTCACAAGCATGAAGGGACCAAAGGAAAACATGTTTAAAATAATCATTATCATTATAAAACTTCGGAAATTTTTATTATGATTTATATAAATACTATTATCATTTTCATTTACAGTAACATAATTATTATTTGCTATTTGTTATACTTATTGTTATTATTATTATCATATTATTGTAGCTATTATTACTATTTTTATCCCCATTCTTCTTATTTTATTAAAACTATCATTAGCATTCATCAAACTTCTTCCCTCTTTCTCCCCCATACCTTCACGTTGATGAGTTGACCGGGTGTCAGCTCAGAGGGCAGGTCCAGCGTGAACTTTTCAGTGCCCGTCAGTTTGAGAGTGTCCGCAGTCTCCCCTGGCAGGTACTGCAGCGGCACGATGCCCATTCCGGCCAAGTTGGATCGGTGGATACGCTCGTAGCTCTCGGCGATCACAGCCCTCACACCCTTAGAAGGGGGGACAAAGTCACATAGAGAGGTAAGTCACATAGAGAGGTAGAGTGTTAATGTTTTCCAATTATGCCTCACATAACACTCTTGTTCTAGCACCTCTTGGTATTGATTTGCACCCCTCAAATTTCAAAATAGTAAATATATCGAAGCTTTTACCTTTTCTACATTTTGTGAAAATCCCCAAGATAGTGCCCACACAAGAAATGACCTCAAATCGTGCTATAAGAAAAGGCTAAGACTTGAGAAATAGACTGTTAAAGTGTCAATGTTTATCTCTATAAAAACTTCATCTCAATGTTAAACGCTATAGATCATCATGATTTAGCTGTAAAACTCTATGAATAGACTGTCTTGTGTCAGCGTTGAATTATATGAAAACAGCCCTCACACCCTAGTCATGTAGAGATAGTGTGTTGACGTCTATAGATAAACTACTGTAGCGTCAGTGTTAAAAGTCTTTAATTAGATGGTCAGGTGTCAATGTTTACATAGGGATTTGCTCATAGCTATCAACAATTACAGCCCTCACAAGCTGGTGAGCGGTGGGGTAACATGGAGAGAAAGAGCGTTTAATCTCTAGAAATAGATTGTTGCTGTGACAATATCAAGGCTTCCAAAAATAAACATGCAAAATAAACAAAAACCTGCAGTAAGAGTGAGAATGATCTAGACTGGACACTCTGCACACTTATTTTTCAAAACAATTAATACAAATGTTTCAATCCTTTATCAAATTTCAAGCTACTCCAAAAAAGCACCAACAAAGATAGGTCACTTTACATTTCTGGTCTAGAAGGCTTGAAGGCTGAATAAAAAAATACTCGATATTCATCACTTTGTCCAGTAATATCATATGATCCACTATTTCTCCCCAACCCGATCCACCCGATCCACCCTCACCAGGATCCAGGGCCCCTTGGCGGCCCAGTCGCGGGACGACCCTGACCCGTACTCTTTGCCTGCCAGGATGATCAGAGTTTGGCCAGCCTGTTTGTACAGCTGTGCTGCGTCAAAGATGTCCATCTGGGGATAGGGGTGGAGACAGTCCAGCGTTAACGTGGTCAAGGATGGGATAACATAGTGTCACACATTAAACTGACCAAATCAGTAGAGGACCAAGTCGCCAGACGGGGGCTCGAACCACAGACCTTTCTGTATCGAAAGCCGATTCCCTAACCCAGGGTTACCGCCCTCTCCCCCGAATCTAGGGTTAGAAGAGATACTAGATTCAGAGGTTTACCTGCCGATGGTGATAGGAACACTCCAGGGTTAGTGTGGGAACATACTGAGTAAAGTAGTTTTGCATTGTGATAACAAATTACATAAAATATTACTGTTTACTTGTAGATATAAGTGTCAAAGATGCCCATCTGGTGATAGGGACACAGACACTCCAGGCCTACCATGGGATAAAGTAGTATTGTGTTGGTCTGGGGATAGAAGACACCACGGGATATGGAGTTCGCAAAAGCACAAACAGCCCTTCGGAAGTGTACAAAAAGTATCCATTTGCATTCCAGAAAAATGTGCACAGGTTGCGCTATACGGCCAGCGAGTTTCCAAAAACTTTAGAATTGTAATTTCATGGAACTGGAATAGGGAAGGTATTTTTCTCATGTGCGTCAGACTTTTAAGTATGGATTGGAGAAAATGTCATGTTGAACGAGTTCTAGAGGGATAGGATTTAGACACTTTGTTTTTAGTGTTGTCACACATAACATTGGATGAAGTTATATTGCATTGAGTAAAAGACACTTCACTAAATTCAGACTTGCTGGTTACAACTGGGATAACAAATATTCTTATAACGGGTTATACATACTTCAGGCCTAATGTTGCCAAAAAAGATAAAATATTGTGCAGATAAAAAAAACAGTGTTTTGGTAGATGATACTAATATAAAAATGCATATATATATATTTTATATTTTATATATCATATATATAATAGCTTTACCATTACGCTGTCCATACCGCTTGGCATTTTGATGAAGGATACTAAATACTAAAATAGACCTTGAAATGGGAATTTTGAAAAAGAATACTCAAAATAGACCTCAGAATTTAACACTGAATTGTTCTTTACTGATCACCGCTCGTGACATTGCAATCGTAACATTGTTATAATGATGAGTACTACAAGCATTATTTAAAAACCAGAGCTGTGGGTATGACGCACCTCCTCTCCAGTCGGATGGTACACCGTGCGAGGGCCAGGTTTGCTCACAAACTTGTTGACCAATCGGATGTTGGCGAAGGTTCCCCGGGCCATGACCTCGTCGTGACCTCTGCGCGACCCATACGAGTTAAACTCGCGAGGTACAAGGCTGTCAAATGGGTATTAGAGGAGCTCAATCAATTGTCAAGTTATTTTGTCAATATCACACAATGTATGGAAAAATGCAGATTTTAAATCCATTTTTATCTCAGAGGTAGGTAAGAATTTCTTTTTAATACATGCCATAAAATTATTATAGAGCAGTGCAATCTGTTTTGGATCACTTACTTGCATTGATCAATCAATTTAAAAGAAGCAAAATATTGTAAATTTAGTCGAGATTTGAGGGAGAGAGAAAAAAAAAAGAAAGAGAAATACACAGAGGAAAAAAAGAAGAGAGAAATAAATAATGAGGAAAAAGAGAGAGTGAGAGAGAGAGAGAGAGAGAGAGAGAGAGAGCGAGAGAGAGAGAGAAGATGGAACGAATTATGCAAGAGTTCAAAGGTGGATTAGAGTATGAATATAAGAAACAAATGTCATGAATTAGAGTCCTTTTCATTTGGTAATTTTACTAATTAAACGGAACACATTTTAACTAAATTAATCAATATATTTTAATTTTTATTCGCTTAAAATTTAGATAGAGAGGTAGAGAGATACAGCCAGCGCTCCTCTATTTACAGCAAAGTGTGTTCTATCGCAAATTATAAGCTATAGTTTGGTTTGGTTGGTTGGGTTTTAACGTCCAACATCAGCAACTTACAGGCTATCTCGTGGACGGGCCCCAAGACGTACGTCTGACAATTTTATGTGCTGCCACACACGAGACAGGGTGGGGATACCATGACTCCTGTCTCAGCCGGTCACATTATACTGACACCGACCCAACCAGTATATAAGCTATAGAGTTTCATTTTTATGCTTTTTTTTTTTAATCAGGCGACAGAGCACTGACCCCCTTGCGGCCAGGTAGCGCGCGGCCGAGCTGTTCCTGGCAATGCTCCCGGCGGGCGAGATGTGGTCGGTGGTCACAGAGTCGCCCAGATTAAGCAGCACGGCCGCGTCCACAATAGGCTGCACTCCAGGCAGTTCTCGCTCCTACAGGAAAAAGCAGGGGTTCCCAGGGCAGAAAAAGGTAAGTGTTGTAGTTTAGCACTTTATAGACTATACTGAGGAAGGCTCCCAAGACTAACGTCTGACAAATTTACATGCTTTGTGCTCACAGAGACAGTGCAGGAAAACCATGACTCAGTCTCAGCCTATTACATTAAATTGACACTGAAACAATCAGCAGGGGACGAATTGCAAGAGCAGGGCTCGAACCGCAAACTTCATGCCACATGAGTAGATGTTCTACCATAGGGCTACTGTGCCCCCCAGGGGAGGGTAGACTTAATCTTTGCCTAGATAGGTATTCCATAATTTTATAGAAGGGAGGCAACTTCATTGTTTTTCAAGATACATGTTATAAACAATGTATTTCCTATTGAAGCAAGGGAGATAACTTGATAATATTTAGATATGCTTGCAAATTCATCCCATTTGCCGTCTCAAAGAAGGGAAGTGATTTGATTGTCTTCAAGATATGTTTACAAATTCTGATGCTTAATATTGTCTCCAAATAGGGATAGGGTGTCCAGGGAACTCTGACATTAATACAAACTCATTGTCAAAATCTTACCACTAACAAAAGGCACATAATTATAGAAATGGTATGCAGACCTACTTTGATGTTGGAACAGAAGGTGCGGGAGACTCACTGATGACATGTGCACGTTCAAGGCTAGTCCAGGCTGTCCAAGTTTATAGTCTCTTTTGCACATAGTCAGACTCTTTTGCACATAGTCAGACTCTTTTGCACATAGTCAGACTCTTTTGCACATAGTCAGACTCTTTTGCACATAGTCAGACTCTTTTGCACATAGTCAGACTCTTTTGCACATAGTCAGACTCTTTTGCACATAGTCAGACTCTTTTGCACATAGTCAGACTCTTGCACATAGCCAGACTCTTTTGCACATAGCCAGACTCTTTTGCACATAGTCAGACTATTTTGCACATAGTCAGACTCTTTTGCACATAGTCAGACTTATGTACAATATTTTCACTTAAAATTACTAGCATTGTCTGGGTGTTCTGAAAGTCAATCTTTGAACTTTGGACCTGTCCACCACTTCCTATTGAAACAGCTTTTTTAAAATATGTATACTAGTGTCCTTACGTAGGTATAGGCCTAGACTTACCATTATCCACTAGATCTGAAATTGCCTTGGCTATCTTTTAACCTCTAGAGTTTGAAATGTCAAACCTAAATGACCCTGGCCCTATTTAGAATCTATATCTACATAATAGGCCTACACAGCTCGAGGTCTTTATCAAAACTCTATCTTGATCAAAATATAAATTTAGTCTATATTTCTTGTCTTCATCTAAATCTAATTATACATATCAGTGTCGATAGCAAGAATATAATCTAAATCTAGACTAGACCTGATCTTGATCTAAAAATTAATGAAGTGAAAGTAAAAGAAAACTGGAAGTAACATTTAACATTATGCAGTATAAAAAAAAAGAAAATGGCTTCTTCACTATATTATTTCACATTTTCATACATCTATATTACAAGCTACCCTCTCCAGACATTTTAATACAACACCAATGACTTTTTCTGACCAAAGTTTAAAAATCCTACATTTTTCCTACTTTCCTAGTAGCCTGGACCCCCTGAGGAGGGCTACTTCACAACTGTTTAGATTTGTGTGCACATCACATACCATGGTTTCAAAGAAAGGTGGCGACTTGATGTAGGTCGACTTGAGGTCCCAAGGGTAGAGGTCTGAGGCCGGCGCTTCCAGTGAGTTCCATCTCTTGTTGCCTTTCTGTGAAACAGACAGAGGAGTCAAGGTCAGGCTTGTAGACAGACTTAACAAATCTGTAAGTTAAAACAAAACACTTAAGATGGAATAGACATTGGAAAATTTATAGACTTGACTTCCGTCTATTGTTAGCTTTCTGAGAAACAGGGTTTTAGTCAGATTTAGAAGATGTGAAGGTTATGAAATGACACTATGTAGAATGGGGGAACAATAATTAATTGTTGGATAATTTATGGAGTGGAGTTCTATCTTGTTGTATTTCTGTGAAGCAAAATTGAAAGATTGGTGAGTGCATTAGGCAAAATTTGGAGATGAGTTGGTTACGAGAAAACTCAGTGTTGGCTTACTTACAAATGTGCAGAGAAATGACAATGGACCACGATCTACTATTTTGGATACAAGACGGAACCACTTTCAACCTCTCGATTATGTGTGCATCTATATTTTACTCTACAAAAACCACAAGCTGGTAAATGTAGGCCTACTTGTGTACGGGGACAAAATGATCACCAAGATAATCGTGGCAACACTACGGTTACAACGGTTACCATACCGAAATCCTGGAGTAGACATCCTGGAACATGGCTGGGACGACAAACTCCTTCTCAACCTTCTGGATTGCCTCTCTTGATGGCCAAATGTCGCGCAGGAAGATCGGTTTGCCCTCTGCGTTGGTGCCTGTGGAGGGAGAGGAGAATGAAGGCTTCCTGGGTAGCGTATAGCAACCACTAGAGGACGGGGCAACAGGTAGTTGGCGAACAGGGTCTTCGTGTCTTACCAAGTCCTTATAAAATCTACAGTGGAAATCTAAAAAAAATAAGTCAACTTCTAATAAACCAAATTTCGCCAAAAGAGAAGTTATTTTTTTCCTCATTGGCTCTATCAGCTCCCGACTCAGTATTCAAAGTCTTTTTACCTTATTCTTTTAATTGGAAGGTGGCCATGGTTATTGCTGCCCAAGACATGTTTTTAGAAGATTTCTATAGAAACAAAACAACAAGAAGCTCCCATAAATGAAATTTTAAAATAAGTTAAGATCCAGTGTATACTTTTATTTAGTGTTTAGCTGTGTCCCCTTCTGTTATTTGAATCCACATAATTCAAAGTTATATTACACGGAAGCAAAGCAAATTCTCAAAGTCTCAGGCAGTGTCTTGGTGTCTTACACAGTGAAACAGTCTCTTCTACCATTTTCACAGCAAGGTTTGATTTTTTTTCAATAACAGTGTCTTAGTGCCTTACGCAGTGGAGCTGTTTCATAGTAGAATTTTCTATCATTTTCTCAGCAAGGCCTGATTATTTATTTTTTTTTAATCAATATCAGTGTCTTAGTGTCTTACCGTAGGTTCTTATATAATCCACATCTACTGTTTGCCAAATATTTTAGGAAACTAAGATTATAAACTTTCAGTCTTTATATATTTTCCATGGAAGCTTAGCAAAGTCTCAAGGTCTTATGCAGTGTCTTAATAGTATCTTACCGAGAGGATCAGTCTCAAAGTCTATATTCACAGTGCCGGCCAGAGCGTAGGCAATGACTAGAGGAGGGGACGCAAGGTAGTTGGCACGCGTCAACGGGTGGATGCGACCCTCAAAGTTACGGTTGCCAGATAGGACGCCGCAGGCAACCAGGTCTCCCTGTGGGGGGTGAGTTGGTGGATAAAGTTACTTAACTAGAGGGAGGAGAGAGAGAGAGAGAGAGAGAGAAAGGGAGAGAGAGAGAGAGAAAGAAAGGGAGTGAGAGAAAGAGAGAAAGGGAGCGAGAAAGAGAGAAAGAGGAGACAGAGAGACAGAGAGAGACAGAGAGATAAAGAGAGAGAGAGAGAGAGAGAGAGAGAGAGAGAGAAAGAAAGGGAGAG
>RQTK01000206.1:80079-93201 GCA_003991915.1 Elysia chlorotica | reverse complement strand
GAGAGAGAGGGAGAGAGAGAGAGGGAGAGAGAGACAGAGAATGTGTGAAAGAGAGTAGATAGATAAACAGAGAATAGGAGAGAGACAGAGAGACAGAGACAGAGAGACAGACAGACAGACAGACAGAGATAGACAGAGACAGAGAATGGAAGAAAGAGAGAGAGACAGAGACAAAGAGGCAGAGAATGGAAGAAAGAGAGAGAGACAGAGACAGAATGGGAGAGAGAGGGGGAAAGAGAGAGACAGAGAAACTGAGTGAGAGCAAGAGAGAGAGGTTATAGATCAAATCCTTCTCTTTGACTAACTCAATTGACAAAATTGAGAGGAATCAAAACATGCTGGCCCTACCTTCGTTATGGTCAGCACCACATCAGTGGACGTGACCAGAGGGTGGAGCGTCCCGGTGATCTTGTAGCCCACGACTTCCGGCAGCACCATGGAGATGGCCTGGCCCAGCATGACCGCCTCCGCCTCGATTCCACCCACGCCTGGACCATAGCGCAATAATAAACTCTATATATTGTCACTGTGCTACTTTGGAAATTACCAAAAACAATCATTTTATTTCCTCATTTCTCACAAGTTTCTAATAAGATAAACGCAAAACCCTATTGGCGCATTTTTAAATCTGAAAGTTTATGTTACGTGGCTTTCATTTTCACCTTTACAAAAGTACAAGGACTTACTCATGCAAAAATTGTAGCACTTGATATTTAGCTGCTACCAGGGAAAAGCACTGAGTTGTCAATTTTTTTTGCGTTGAAATATATAGGTGAAAACAGTTCTATTTCTCAGTTCCTTAGTCATTATATGTGGATGTTTATATTGATAAGGATGATGGTAATGATGATGATTTTAAGGATGATGATGTATGTAATTAATGTGGTGATAATAATAATGTGGTGATAATAATGGTGATAACCATGATGATGTTTAACATGCTAATGGTGAGGATAACAATAGTGATGATAATGGTGATAATGATGATGATGATGATGATGATGATGATGATGATGATGATGATGATGATGATGAAGAAGGGGAAAAGAACAAAAATACTGCTGTCAATGACGAGCATAGTTATGATAATGATGACCACAATTATGATGGCAAAGATGATAATTATTATTACAATGATGATAAAAATTATAATGATACTAGCTGGGATGCCCGGCTTCGCTCAGGTTTTGGGACACAGTACGGATATAAACTGTTCTTTTTAAAGGTTATACTTATTACTAATAGAGATAAAGCTTGGATTTCGGGACACTGTGCCCAACTAAAATGGTAAAACAGTTGTAGAGATAGAAGTTTATAGCCAAAAAAGCTAAACAAATTAAATGTGATACAAATGGGTGCACCACTCAAAAGGGCATATCAATAGTCTTGATAACTCACGCTAGGATAGTTACAGGAATTCTTTGTAGATAACATTTCTTTTAGATCCGTTTTTACCCCCTTTTTCGATAATAGTCGACGAATGTCCATATAGAATTTAAATTGGGTTCGAATGTTTTTAAACCCCAAAAGATCACCATTCGATAGATCTAGAATTCAGTATTATAACCCAAGCAGAGCCCCGCACGTGAACATGTTGAATGGAAAGAATAAACAAAATTATGTGTATCTATGAGTAATAGAAGTCTAGATCTAGTTATTTGATTTAGCTTTTAGATCCATGTTTATCCCCTTTTCGATGATAGTAGAGGTAGATCCAGAGAGAATTTAAACTGTGCTCGAATGTTTTTAAACCCCGAAAGATCCCGTTTCGGTAGATCTGGAATTCAGTATTATAACCAGAGCAGAGCCTGCACGTGAACATGTCGAACGGAAAGAAAAAAAAATTATATAGATCTATAAGTGGTAGTGTTGACATTAAATGGATTTAAGAAAACAATAATAATTACGGCAAGAAATCTCAACTATTGAAATAGAGCCCCGCACCTACGATAAGCTAACTGAAATCAAATACAGCAACGGCTGCTTGATCGACGAATCAATTTCAATTCCTAAAATCTAATTAATGCTTTATGCGTCATCGTGAAAAATAAATGAACCAGTCTAAAACATTCAGAAAATTCCAAGGTACCAATATATCTAAATTTTAAGTTTATACCATGTGTGTACATTATGATTATGGCGAAGAAGACGATAATTTCACCTATTCACTAATATAAAACAAGATAATGATAATGAAAATATCCATGAACAAAAGTCACAAAGCTTGTATAATAATCATAAAAAAAATTGTTGACAGTGACGATAATCAAGTTGATGACGATGACAATGACTAATCCTCACCCCAGCCGAGCACCCCGAGCCCGTTGATCATGGTGGTGTGCGAATCTGTTCCGACGAGCGAGTCAGGGTAGAGAACTCCGTCGTCTGCAAACACGACACGGGCCAGATACTCAAGGTTCACCTGGTGGACGATGCCCAAGCCAGGGGGGACAATCAGCATGTTGTGCAGCGCCTGCGCTCCCCACTGCGGAAAAAGAGAAGGAAAAAAAAAGATATTGAGATATGATGGGGCTTTCGTTGCTATATATTCACATTTGGTAAGGGAGTTATTTACAATTTAACACCCTTAGAAACATATCAGGTTGGGGTGGGGAAGGTGGTGGCAAAATTATCTCAAGTGTTTTTTACCTTGAACTAAGATACAGTGTACTGTCAATAGGAATTTTGTACATTTTTTTTATTAACTATTCTTCTTTCAAATTGTATCATTTTCTCGGATACCCATTTTGGTTATTTAGAAATTGGGGCCCAAAGAGAACCAACCACATCTCAACTATGTTCGATTAGGTTTCAGATGTTACAGGGCCCTACACACATACCCTACAACAGTTGCTTTTAGGCAAAAGAGGCACAGCAGCTAATAAGGACTAAAATATAAGAACTTTTTTTGTCCAACCTACACCAGAATATTAGGTGCACAGTGGACAATAGACTTTTGCCAACCAATCTGCTCTCGCGTCTATTCTCTAAGGGCTTTATCTTACAATAATTGTGGAGGTGGGGCTGTTGCCCTAGGGTAGAACATCGGCAAAAGGTTGTTGGTTCGAGCTCTGACAATTTTGCTCCTTACTGGTGGAGTTGGTGTCAGTTTAACGTGACCGGCTGAGACATGAGTTATGGCCCTGTCTTGTGTATGGCAGCATATAAAATTGACAGACATCAGTCCACAGTAAAGCCTATATAGTGCTGATGTTGGACGTTAGGCCAATTCAACTACAACAATTGTGAACACCAAGCTACATGTTGCTTGTTTGATTTTCCTAAAGCCCATTATTAGTGATCAGATCATATCCAGACGAGTCTCAAGAGTAATATCTGACCATTTTTGTGGTGCATCATGGAGACTTAGCAAGGAATACAGCTGGTCAAATTCATTATACTAAAGCCGGCCCAGCCAGTAGAAGACAATATCAGATAAATCAATTTGCCCAACCATTCAATCCAACCACAGACCTCTCGGATAGAAACTGAGCCCTCGACCAATCAAGCTAACTTCTTTGTTCGTTACCCAGCATTAAACGTCAGCACTATATGGTTTTACTGTGGGCGGGTCCCAAGACTATGACTCCTGTCTCAGCCAGCAACAGTATATGTTTAATCAACTCGTACTCCTGGTGATAAACGTACCTTACAGAAGAGGAACCTTTCCTTGTTGCGGGAGAACTCGAGCTCTTGGTTCTGTTCCAGAGCATCAGCGCTGAAAATACATAAGAGAGGAAACAAGATCACTTAAGAGAATCATAATATTATAAATGGCAATTTCTATCAGCACTCAAAATTCTGTAATTATAAAGCAGCTCTTCTTTTGTTGTTGTTTTGTAGTATAATAACAAACAAAGAAACAAAAAGGAATGTTCAATCAAATACTCAAATGAGCTGTACAAATATATTTTCGGAAAAGAAAAAAATACCAAAAATTTAAAATAAAAGTGAAGAAAGTGCAGATGAGAGAAAATATTTGACAATAAAATAACCACTTAGCAGGAGTCAATTTGCCACATACCCCATGGTAAATGTTAACTCTCATAGTTACTACATCTAATAAGCGTAGTCTTCATGAGCATGCAGTACCTGTGTTTCACACTGCACTCCACCACGACAAACAGAACCTTAGTTTGTCAATACATGTAATTGTTTTGTTCACTCACCCAGTGACAGTAGAGTGATAGTCCTACAGACTTGCATTATATATGTAGTTCAACCAAGAAGTGTTATAATGACCCATCACCTTATTTGCTCAGGTTACGGAGTCAAACCACAACCAAAAAAGTTAGACCATATAAATATTAAGTTGGGGGGAAAAGGTATCCAGTTATATGAAATGCTTTTATTACAAAAGAAAATTATTCAGCCATAAAATTAAAAAAAATATATAAATCATCCATCATAAATGAAAACAACATAGGACAAGATGTAAAATCACAGGGTGCTGATTTTTTTTTTGAATCGGGTATGGGGGGGGGGGGTGATTAAACATTAAACATATACACAGCCTTATAGGTAGGGCAATGGTATTTCACCGACAGTTATCTCACTTTGTTAAAAAACATTAATCAAGTTTAACAATGAGAACGTCCATGGTGATATGTTTTCGTGCTGCCACTCAGAGACAATGTGCGGGGACAGGGTTTCTGCTTTTGAATGGAGAAGCCAATCATGGTTTTGATAAATTTGGACCAATCCGGAATTGTTACAAGTCAACCAATCAGGAAACAAAGTTCAAGTCTTGGGAAAATTAAAACAACCAAGTACAGTTATGGGTCAAGCCTTTCTCGAAATTTGAACGAATCAGTAGTAGTTGGAGCTTACGCCATTAGAAACTTGATAATGGTACACGAGTTAGCTGGTTAGTTAGTTATATATGCATCTGCCCAGGCCAATACCATAAGTATTAGATCGGAGCTGTAGAAAGGGCAGCAGTTTCATGAATGCTGTTACTAACTAGGGTTTGAAGGGGACGAATTTCAAATGACTTTTATTAATTTTATATTGATCGGTTAGTAATGGTGTTACACCAATTAAGATGGTCACATCAGATCGTATACGTGGCATTTGAAAACAGGTCGTTCATTGTAATTTTTATATTAAACAATCAAGATACTCACAAAGGGGACATAACTATGACTTTAACGGGACCTATAAAGAGGCATTAACATCAACTTGTATGGAACCTATAAAGAGAGATTAACAACGACTTGTATGGGACTTACAAAGAGGGATTAAAGCGACTTGTATGGGACCTACTAAGGGGACATAACTATGGCGTATATGGGTACTACAGAGGGGGCGTAACTATGACTTGTATGGGACCTACTAAAGGAACATAACTATGCATCATAGACAATAGGTGTGTTATTTTGCGCAAACCACACACACACGCACACACAAACAGAAAGCCACAGACCGTGTGGTCAGCCGGGCGTGAAACGGACACTGCTTATTCTGAAGGCGGAAGTCCGAGTGTGGACACTGGGCACAAGCAGGGCTGGAGCCCGGGCCTGACGTCACGGCGCAAGGTCGGCGGGGTGAGACTGTCTGCAGCGGTGCCGCTACTGCAGCGGCCGAGGGGGAGGAGGAGGAGGAGAGGGAGGAGGCTGGCAAGGAGTTGGGGGCTGGGCTGGAAACTGGGGTAGTCAGAGAGGGCTGCAGGGAGCTTGAGGTTCCACAGGTTGGTGTACAGGAACAGCAACTTGCGGTACCAGATGTACTAGAGAGTGATACGCTTGTAGTTGCTCCCCTATTAAAGATGCTGGAAGGCGTGTGACTTGGTTCTGTAGGCGGGGTAGTCCTCGGTGTGCTCGCCTCTAACACTGAGGGAGGCGGTGATTGATCGGGAAGAACTATCGCTGTAGAATGGCTGGTACCAACATCTGACACAGATATTGTGGAAGGTTCATCACTTTGGCCACCTGTCCTGGTATACTCCTCAGTAGTTGACATCTCAACAGACGACATTCTTTGGGACAAACGACCAAATTCTGTAGAAGGTGATGGCTGAATTGGACTTCTGGCTTCAGAATAAGTAGGCATTTCTCTTTGACTTGCAGTGGGTGTAGAATCGCCAGTAGGTGGGGCATCAGGTCCTACAAATCCCTCTGAACGTGTGTCTTTCTTCAAAGTCTCCAAGCCGGTTCGCTGTAACATCCCTAGTGATGTAGCTGTCCCTTTTGCAGCTTGTTGTGGTGCCCAAAGCCGTGCAGCTGTCTCACCTTTGCCGTGTGGATGTGGCTGACTAGCGTCCCTGGAAAGTGTGGAAGACAACGGAGAAGAATAAGAGGAGGTTGGAGGAGTTCCAGCTGTGATGAAGTCGTCTGGTTTCTTCTCACTCCGTTCGACGCTCTCATCGTGAGAGGTGGCCAGCCTTGCGGAGACGTTAGGAATGTTGCTGTTACTGTCTCTGTTGTTGTTGCTGCTGCTGATTTTGCTGTTGTTATTGCCATTGCTACTGCTGCTGTCTCTACTGACAATGTTACTGCTTGTGCTCGGGCTGCTGTTGCTGTCAATATTTGCGGATGCTCCCAGTCGCTTCTCTCGCCACTGAGCCCTTTCTGGGCGACGCCACGGACCAGCCTTTGACCCGGGAGTGGATACTGTCGGCCTGTCCTCAACTGAAGCTTCACCGAGTCCGAGACCTCCTCGGGCCCATCCTCCTCCTCCTCCTCTTCCTCCTCCTCCTCCTCCTCCTCCCGCTCGCTGGGTCTTGTCGCGGAGAGCAGTGGGCGTGCTGTAGTGGTCAGCAGGTAAAGGCGTGGGGGCGAGGGGAGGCAAAACAGATATTAAGCATTGTGGCTAGTCGAAGCATTACAAGCTTGAGAGGTAGTAATTAGGGGAGGAAACAGAAGAAATGGAGGGAGGAGAAAAAAAAACGGGATACGATTTTTCCTGCAAAAATCCAAAAGAGCAAAAGAGCAGCAAATCCCAACACAAAAATGTATTAGGACCTTTAACTTAGAAAAATCAGATTCAGAATGTTTCACAATGATGATGATGATTATGATGATACATCGTGTAGCGGTAGCGAAATTTTTTTAGCCTGAGCCAAACCTAATGAAGTTGGTTTCACAACAACGTTTAGATCAAATACCAAACAGCACATACAAGCAAACATGGCGGCCAAGTAAAATAGGGAGGTAATGGCAAAAAAAAAACCCACAAAAAAACGGAGGTCCTAGAGTCAAAGATGTATTACGTGAGGGCTAGATGCCACAATCCAGTACATTACAGCTTAAGACAAGCTAAGCTTAATAAAGTTCGTAGCACTGCAAAGTTAAGGCTCAAACACCACACTCAAACAATCATCTGCTAGTAAGCTAGCGAACTTCTGACAAAGCAACGAAGCGCTTAGAGCCAAAGATGTACTGTGTGATGGGTAGATGTTACAGTTTAATGAAAGCCAGCAAGCCAGCATGTAGCCGTACACTTAAACTGTTAAAATAAGCTGTGGCATCTAGTCTATGAAAAATAGGGTACATTTTGTTCTTTCTTTTTTTCTTTTTTTGTGAATTTTAACAGTAACAGGATACATAGAGTAGATACAAGCGACATGGGTACATCTTTGGTTAAAACATGTTCACGACTTGGCGCACACTGAATTGAAGGATTGGATAATACAGATTTCTTTTGTAACAATCTATAAAGGGTACTACTTTAAATTATGCAGTACATACATACATGCACAAAGTCAGCCACGGGAGTGAAATTCAATAAGCAACGAGTTAAGCAATGAGGGAACACAAAGAACAACTATCAGAGCAAAATACGAGGTGATAAGTGGTGCCAGAATTGTTTGTAGCAGGCAATTCGTTTCAAAAGTGTGTGTGGCAAAAAATAAATAAATCAACAACAACAACAAAAATAGATAAATAAATAGATAGTGCAATAGTGATAAAGGTGACAGTAAAATGGTTCTATTTACTTATTTGGTAAAATTCTAAATTGCTTAAAACTCATTGGAAATTCTTCTAACACGCTTATAATAATTATGTGCAAGCGTTGCAAAAAATGGAAGCTTTCATAATTGGTCTCTGTATACATGATACTGTCACAAGAGCTGAAATGGGTTATAGGTAAGACATATACCAGTTTGTATCATAAGATTTATTAGCTTTTCCATTATGAAGATATAATTATAAAACTATAATATTGTCATGTGCTGTGAAAAAAATTAAAATGACATTATAAGTTCTATTGAACTATTTACTGAAATACAGGTTTAAAAAGAAGACCCGTTTGTATTACGGGATTTACATATTAACTTATTCACCATGGTCCAGGTCATTAATATGTATTGTAAAAAATCGTTGCGAAAAGTAAAGCCTAAAGATGAAAAGTTCATCCTTGTACTTGTTAATAAAGCTATAGCATTTGAAAGCGCTGCGTTAAGTGAAGGCTGAAGTTGTCGTTATAATATTCGTCCCTTTAAAACATATACATTGTATTAACATAAACCACGCACAAGCAAAAAAAAAAAGGCTAAAAATTTAATGAGACCTTCTTACATGTATCATGGGATATATCATATATGCGAGGCTACCCAAAATAACAGGCAAAGCCACCGAAATGACTAAAGTGAAAAAATTTTCGCATAACAAAAACTCTGTCTATTAATTTAGATTAGTACACCTATCATAATTAGGACAGAATGATACTCAGTAAGTATTTCCCTTTCGACCTACAAGCCTAATACTAGTGCTAGACTCATAATGTAAACTGTCCTAACTGCACCTAGTAGCTCAGACTTAATGACCAAGTTCACTTTGGTTATAAATGCAAATATTTGTTTATTTTGGTAGCCTCGGATATTCCATAGCAAAAAAATCTCTAATAAGCCTTTGATATGATTATGCTCTGCAGCGTTCATAACATCCGTCCCTTTTAAATAACGTACATTGCACTAACATAAGCCACACACACACAAACTAAATGGGTTAAAACAAGACATAATGTAGCTTGCATTATATATGGGTTATATTTTTTGTCCAATCGCTTTCATAAAGCGAAAGTATAAGCAACAGTTGCCAAAAAGATCGATTTGATATAGCGACAGTGCGCTGTTTATATCAGAGAGAGTAAAATAGTGAGAAGCTTCACAGAGAAGATTTTCCGCATATGGCAATTATTGCTTGCTTCTTTAGACGTTAATTTTTAAAAATTTAAATAAAATTAAAAAAAAACTTAGTCTGCAGATTGTTCAAACGCCTGAATGTCAATAAAGAAATAAAGAGAGCACGCGACGCGCTAGCTCCCCGTATCAAATGCACTGCGAGGTCTTGTTGTAAAACGTTTCACGAAATCGTAACTCTGTAGTCTCTGGTTAGATTAAGATTCAATCTTATTGGCGATTGTACAGAGGCAGTGCACACAGTAAATCGGGAAACATAAGATTAAGAAAACTGGAGTTCAGGAGGAAACATTCACAATACGTATGTTCGCCACCAGCACCTTTACCACAAATCGTGCGCGCTACCATCCGACACAGCTGCTACGCGTACACTCAACCCCATTCACACCACGAAGACTCTCTCTCTGTCTTCTATGTCTCTTTGTATTAACTCTCCCTCGCTCTGTACATAAAATTGTCAGACGTCAGATTTGGGGCCGTCAACGATATACTCTATATAGTGCTGACGTCGGACGTTAACCCAACTCAACTACAACTACTCCCTCGCTCTCTCTCTCTCTCTCTCTCTCTCTCTCTCTTTCTCTATCTCTCTCTCTGCATTACATCTCCCTCGCCGGCTCTCTCTATCTCTCTCTCCATCCTTCTCCACCCCTGTCCCTCTCATTTCCTCCTCCCCTTACTTCATCCTCTACATAGTTATGTATCCATCTATTGATCTTTCAATATAAGCACACACCATGCAAGTCATGATGATCCACCCCTAATCGGTGTCCCGGCTCTTTGAATCCTATCTCGGTATTCTATCTCAGACAGAGAGAGAGAGAGACAGACAGACAGAGAGACAGACAGAGAGAGACAGAGAGAGAGAGACAGACAGAGAGAGAGACAGACAGACAGAGAGAGAGAGAGGGAGAGAGAGACAGACAGACAGACAGAGATACAGACAGACAGACAGATTAAAAAGTGAGAGGGAGGGAGACATACAGACAGACAAAAATTGAGAGAGAGAGAGAGAGAGAGAGAGAGAGAGAGAGACAGACAGATAGACAAGAAGTGAGAAAGAGAGAGACAGGGAGAGAGTTGTGTTTTTACGGCACGTCGATACAGTATGATAGGGAGAGGAAGAAAGTTTGGGAGGGAGGATTTGTTTTCTCTCTCTCTCTCTCTCTCTCTCTCTCTCTCTCTCTTTGTGTCTCTCTGTCTGACTATTCATCTGGTTGGGTTTGGGGCTTGTCTGGACAGGGAGTTCTTTATGAAACCCTCTTTTTTTTGTTAATTTGCGCAGCCAGACTTAAATAAAAAATACAAGAGGGTTTCATACCGTCCCCACCCCAGCCACCAACGTTGGTCTGACTCTGGCCTTACAATGCTACAATTGATCGATCAGAATACACCATGCCTAAGGGCTTGAATACGTGATCCGTTATCTTCGTGTGAATCGCACAGCCTGTAATACATGGGGCCAAGTGTACACGCGTGTGTATGTGTGTGGTGTGGCGGTGGCCCTGGGGTACTATCAGCTTCCGTATCAAAAGGTTTCGTGGTTCGAGCCCAGGCGATTTCGTTCAGACGTCAGTCTTGGGGCCCGTCCACAATATAGCCTATATAGTGCTGATGTTGGGCGTTAAATCAACTCAACAATGTACACGCGTGTGGTAAACTCTGCACTGAGTGATAAAAACATGCAGGCCTAGTGCACTTCGTAACTATTCGACTGATCCTCATTAATGTGACACATGTTGGCGAATCGCAACAGATTTCCTGAACTTGTGCACATTACCAACTATTCAATCGAGCTAATTGATCGCACATAATATTATGCAGACTGCTATGACAGCACCCCCACCCATCTCTTTCTTCCTAGCTACGGGTAGTAATAAAATCGTCCATGAAATGTAACTATGGAGATACAACATGAAACCAACCGGACTTGGGTATTGAACACTGGGTATTGAGTATGCATTAAAAACTGGATGATTGTATCATTTACGTCCGACCTGGGCTGGAGCAGAGCTGGGATGGTATTCGCATTAACCTAGCGGCCTGTCAATATTGTATGAATAAAGGTAACGTTATTTCTACCCCATCTCCCCCCCCCTTTCCTCTCAGTCTCTCTGCCTCTTTCTCTCCGGCGGGGCCAATCTCCAGTCTCCAGTTCGAAACACAAAATCGGTCAAAATGTATTTTATCCGATTTCGTCGCCTACTGGTGGTGGTCTGTGTCGGTATAATGTGATCGGCTGAGACAGGAGTCATGCTATCCAAAATACAACCTTTAAAGTGCTGACGTTGAACGTTAAGCAACCAACTTAACTCAGTCACTCACTCACTCACTCAGCCCCCCCCCCCCCCCCTTTCTTCTTCCTATCCCAAAATATCTTCTTCCATTACATATCATTACGCCGTCTCGCATTTCGCCTAATTTTCCCGCGCAGCATTGCGAGTATCCTTTCTCGCCGATATCGATTTACAACCATCTCTGGCCAAATAAGCTTTACATAATCATGTCGTATGACGCACCAGCCCTGTAACACTGGTATGTTGTAAAGCAGTCTAATAACCTATAGACCAAACTTGAAACAAGAGATGGTAACAAGATAGCCCTGTGTTTTAAAAGAAGCCAAAAAAAAATACATAATGTACACCGTAAAATGTTCGTATAGCGAAGAGAGAGGGGCCTATGTGAAAAGCGTCCTTTTAACTTAGGCGACACGAAACAAGACACGATTGGTATATAACAAGTATAATGTACATGTATTCGACGAGTAGAAGTCACCACGAGTATCCACTCGGTAACTGAAATAACCATAAAAATGGCTACTACCAAGTTCTCGCATGTGTAGAAATTACAAATGCATCTCGACTTATTGGTCGTTGACAGCAACGCCGCTTTCTGCGTCACTCCTCAAGGTCATAGAGACGTAGTGTGCTCGAATTTTGCTTGCCTTTGTGTTTGTTGCTAAGCGTCCAACGTCAACACTATAAAGGCAATGTTGGAACCGTGTCCAAAGACTGTCGTCTAACAATTTTACGAGCTGCCACACAGCCACAATGCGGGGATACTGTGGATGGGCTCGAAGCAATATACAATACAATGTACTGTTCGAGTACAGTGCTAGGCTGTGTCTGCTCCGCTATGAAAATTGACCAGAAGCGATAAGAACACACGAAAATTTGTTGGAAACACACCCAAGCCACACACACACACACACCCACACTCACTCACAGCCACAAGGTCTCACGACTACACAGATACGTAGTTGTTTTTGTTTTTTGTGTGTGGTTAATTTTTGTTTCTTTTTTTTTTTCTTTGGGTGGGTGGTTAATCATCTCATTACACGCTTTTTTTTTTTTATAAAATTAAATTCCGAATGTTACGCAATCCTTGTGTCGAGGTATGTACTGTGACTGATTTTTAGTATATTATATATAACAAAATAAAGAAGGCAGACGTTCTTCTCAGGTAACGCAATGTAGTGCTCTGACCAACAGGCCAAGGGTCACGACCTCTGGACTACGATAAGCAAATCTGGTAACTTAACCAACACACGTCATGATAGGGCCAGAAACTACGCTGTTTTCTCCGACGTCAACCGGCACGAATAGCACGGTGTAATTATGGTACTGACTATGTAATGTAGTAGAGTCAGTGAACTTGGTTTCGATTCCGATTGTTGTTGTTTTTTTTTCCGGTTCTTATGTGACCTATTAGAACCGCACAGTACGAGCTTTGCGTGTTATTTTCGACTTAGTCAATTGCGAGTGGGTTCCATCTTCGGTTCTGAAAATGAAGATCTGAATGTAGCTGGCCAGGTATTGAAAGCGAATACAGTCATGAACAAAGACAGTGGTTTTTGTTTTGTTTCTCAAATTAGTCTAATTCGATGAAGAGTGCCAAACGCTCAGCACTGTTAAATTTGAAGGGACGTGTGGGTACCAAGATTTAGTTGGTTGGTTTTTTTAACGTCTGACTTAAAAAAA
>RQTK01000206.1:62192-74692 GCA_003991915.1 Elysia chlorotica | reverse complement strand
TACTGGTTAGGTTGGTGTCAATACATTGTGACCGGCTGAGACAGGATCCCTGGTATCCCAACTCTGTCTTTTTGAGGCAGCCCATAAGATTGTCAGACTCTTTGTCAACAAGGCTCAGAGTTCAACTTCTAATTTAAAGAAATTTCAACGCCCAACCAAACCCCTTTTTCACCTACTGGTTAGGTTGGTGTCAATACATTGTGACCGGCTGAGACAGGATCCCTGGTATCCCAACTCGTGTCTTTTTGAGGCAGCCCATAAGATTGTCAGACGTTAGTCTTCAGACCCATCAACAAGATATAGCCTAGTTGCTCAAAACTTAGAGCTAGAGAGAATGCAGCATATGGCAAGCGAAGAAGCTGCAACATTAATTGAACCTGACGATACATTTAGGCATATTGATCCAACACACTAATACATGTAGGCCTAGTAACATTCTCAGACTCGTATCCATATCTCCCCATGGACAGAAGACAGCACACGACAAACTGACCTAATATACAGTCTCGCACAGTTGTAGCATAGCCTACTTGTAAACAGCCACATCTCTAATACAGACAAATTTCGGGGTTAGAGAAAACTCAACAAACAGTTGTGGCCTACATGTATCCGAATATCCTGATCCTGTCAAGCTTTGGGTTAGTACAGCGCAAAAGATTAAGCGGGAAGCAAACCTGACAAGCATATCATTGTTTTCAATTCTATGATATATACTCTAATACATGTTTACAACAACCATCCATTTAGGAAGATTTCTAATTTTCACATTTCCTAAATTCCCATGGGGGTCCCTATATAGCAACAGTACACATACGATAGGACGATTTATCAAAATATATTGCCTCCCCCCCCACCCCCCAATTCTGTTCTGTACCACTCCATTTACCTATCTGTGGCCCGCCCCATTGCCCTTACTGTCAGAGGGACAGTGAGAGTTGATCTCAATGGTGTGCCCCTTCTCTCTCTCAGTCTAACCACTCCCATCACCTTAATACCTCCTCTTCATCTAAACTTTTTGCCTACACACTATCTTCCTGTTGATCCATGCCCCACTCTTCTAATCAAGGAACAGGTCCATGGGACAGTGTAACAAGACATGGTTGATATTGTCAGGGTCCTCTATCTCACTGCTCAGCTGTCTATCTCCACAACTTGGCCTGCAAGACACTCTAGTGCTGTCCCACCCTCCCCCCTAACCCCCATTTCCTTTCCACAGCCTTACCTGCGTGAGACGTCCACCTGCACGGAGTGGTCAATGACCAGGTCAGTCGGGCAGATTGGGTTGATCTTGTCGGGGTCCCCTCCCAGCCGCTTGACAGCGTCTCTCATGGCAGCAAAGTCCACGACTGTGGGCACTCCACTGGAGAGACAGACAGATGGAGGGAGGTAAAGACTTGCATCTTAAAACGCAGGCAAAATAAAATATTATATAACTTCTTAAAACGCAGGCAAAATAAAATATTATATAACTAAGATTAAGAACATATAAAACAGACACTTACAAATAATAATAGGTTCACCTATAAAGCGCTTCCTCTAAAGTAAAAGCTTAAAGCACTTGAAAATATAAAATTACATACATAAAAAGGAAATAGTTCTCTCATATAGCCACTTTAGTATTTAAATTGCATCAATAAACATTTAAATACATTCCACAGTGTGCATGTGGATCAATTTCAAATATGTACATTGGTACACAATTAGCTCTACACTGATGTATAAGATTAAGCACATAAAAAAAAAACACAAAACAAAAACAAAACAAAATTTCAAAACCCATGGACGTTAATGGTAGCCTAAAACTGCAGAATAAAAAAAAATTAAGTATTACATCTTTCCAACCACAGTTAAAGTGTAACACCAATATTGAAGTGCGCCCAAAAGTCAGTTTAAAATATTTCTCATGTCCATTCATGTAAAATCTTCTTAAGAGGGCGATCCTCATACAAATATTCACAAAATCCCCTAGACTCTGACATTAAAAAAAATTATTGTGCAAACAAAACATAAATCCATACAGTCATACAATTACACCCCAGGATCGTGTCAATGTTTCTATTTTGTCGCTGAGCTACAATGTATTGGCATATCTCTTCTTTCTTTAAGTTTTTGTGTAAAAAAGAAAAATATGTGCTCCTGTGGCATTCAATCTTATTCCAATTACTTTCATTCAGAGTTCTTTATTTATACATTAAAAAAACAAATCAGGGTAACCTATCTCTAACACTGATCAAACATACATAGTAATGTCCATACGCTTTTAAAAATCAAACTAGATTTTATCTATGAGAAAAGCTATAGATGCCAACTGGGCCATTTTTTTTTTTTTAGTATTTTACTGAATCTTTAACATTCAGCACCACAGCATACTGAACTATAAGAGTGATTAAAACAAACATGCAACCCCTTGACACACCTTTACTTAATTCTGACTTGCAATCATCTAAGAAACATATACTTCGCAATATGTCTAGAGATGTAAGCCATCCTACTAGTAAACAACTATAGTACAGTTAGGCGGTGAGTGCATTTTAGGACGTCCTATTGGGACCGTCCAGACTTGCCTTAGAGGCGGACGCGACTAGCCAAGAACTCCCAGTCGAGAATACGAGACACGTCATCCTGCTTAACATGGAATCCGTCACAGTTACGTACAGCAGACTCTAGCAGCACACGTATAGAGTATGGCAGCCGAGCTGTGATTACAGAGAGAGAGAGAAAAGATGTTTTAACACCTAAAGTGAATATAGATAGGGGGGAAAAACATTACAACTTAACATTCATTATACGAAATCTAAGTAGAGATAAAGAGAGAGAGATGGAAGACATATATGTAACAACAATGATATTTTTCATTGAATTTTTAGAGAGGATGTAGAGAGGATGGCCTTGGGTTATATATACACTCTGGATGGGTGAGGAATCTTGCTTTCCTTTTTAAACTTAAACCATTTAATCAAAAATAACTTTATAATGCCAAAAAGTTAGCTGTAGAATGTATTTTGTCATAACTCACCTAATTTGTCCTTGCCAAGCTCGGATAAGTCATAGTACTTGTACTTGTTGCCGCCGATCTCGATTTCCTTACTGATTGAGCTGAACGGGTTCTCTGTGCAATAGACATGGAGAGAGAACTCTAAGACAGAAAGTTCGGAGATTGTACCCAAGCAATAAAATACAGAGGAAATTTTCTGGGAGAAAAGTAAGGGCATAATTTACAAATCAAAAGTATAGAATCCTCGGTAATTATGATCTACCATGGTGACTAAGTACATCTATAAATAGTATTAAATTAAAATAGGTCTAATTTAGAATTTTTAGACTTGATAAGTCTAAATCATGGGTAGAATCAGATCTCTAGGGAGCTTTAGTACAGCACTCTTAGTCCTAAAGTTAATTGACGGTTTACATGTATCTATTAATATCTAGAAAAGTGGTTTAGAATCTAGATCTATGATTCTTGTACAATCTGGGTGATCTAGACACTCGTCATTGGAATTTTAAAATTCAATTAGGCTTCTAGATGTAGATAGATCTAGAAATCAAATCTAGCCACAGTGTGTTGTAGGCCTGTAGAATCTACATTTCAAAGTGTTTGAGATGGGACTAAAATCACGATCTACTAGAGTCTACAACTTCTTCTTCTTCTTCGACGAAATCTAGATTATATTTTTTCTTAACATTTCAAAGTGTCTTGACAAATTTAGGCTAGAGTTCTAGATCTTGATATAGAAATCTTACTGGCCTACGTGACCAATCGTAATCATACAGCTGATAGCAGAACTGAAGGTGGTCAATGTAGAATCATGATCTAGATCTATTTTAAAATGACCAATTCCTGTTTACAGCCTAACAACCTCACGATTAAATCAGATTTAAAACAAATATTAAAAAATGACACATTATCATATTTTTATTTTATTTGCGGATCAATAAATTGGTAAAAACGATTAGAGTCTATGTTCTCGATCAGACTTGAACACCTACCTCCAGTGGCTGCCATTTTGACTTGTGTCTAAAAATAAACGTACGTGGAGACATGTGATCTCCACTGGGTATCGTACGTAGAGTTCTTAAAATAGACATTGTGTGGTATCGTGATGATGTGTATCTCGCGGAAGTGCGTCCGTGGGTAGACGTGTACCTACGGAAGCGCTCGCTTCGGTAGGTATGCCTTGAGTGGTTTGTATTTTTAGAAATTGAATCACTAGGTAGGCCTTTTTATAGACCTCTCAATGTTTGGTGTTCAATCATCGTCACACAATTTGGCTCTCTAAATTCGGTTGCTCCCCTTTCCACTGCAACAAACTTAGAACGTTTACGCGGTTGAGTTCATCCATAGTTCATGCAAAACATTACGACTCGCAGGAATAATTATTTATTTCAACTGGGTTTGAGGGATAGTTTTCTAGGTTTCACATGACTCAGAGCCTGACTGCTGTAGTGCTACAGTGTGAAAGCTTCGTCTTTTTTTAACCTATTGAAGGTTTATAATCTCTTAATGCTAAGGCATTCCATTATATTTCGATCTAGATATAGATCTAGATCCTTAATTCTTCATTCGAGATCTAGTTCTCGAATCTATATAATATACAATCTATGTCTAAATCTATAATCTAGATCTTATCTATAGTCCAGATCTAGTAGTAGTAGTAGTAGTAGTAGTAGTAGTAGTAGTAGTAGTAGTAGTAGTAGTAGTAGTAATACTAGTAGTAGTAGTAGTAGTAGTAGTAGTAGTAGTAGTAGTAGTAGTAGTAGTAGTAGTAGTAGTAGTAGTAGTAGTAGTAGTAGTAGTAGTAGTAGTAGTAGTAGTAGTAGTAGTAGTAGTAGTAGTAGTAGTAGTAGTAGTTAGAAGAGACAGTCACAAAACTAGACAAAGCTGAAGACTACAAGATGAGACGAATTGATTCTATTCTTATCGAATCTAGCCGGGTTGACGTGCAGCCTCACTATTTGAAATTTTTGTCTAATATTTTGTTTAATTGCAATGTTATTATTTTAATATAATTGCGACTGCTTAGTAGAGAGCTATAGGTTTAATATTGGACTATATATAGTTTTATGTCTTACGTGAAGTGAAACGCAAAACTATAATTATAATGCTTATAGAGTCAAGACAGGACTCACTCTGTCTTTCTCTCTCTTATATTCTACTGTGTTTTGTTTGTTTGTTTGTTTTTTGTGTGTGTGTGTGGGGGGGGGGGGGTTCTTCTTTTTGCGATTAGACCTTCAAGGAGTACTAGATAGACCTAACTGTATTGATAGAGGTGTTTAGTGAAAATGGACTTAGTTGCTCTATTTTAAGTGGAATATATCGAGGTTTATGTAGTAGATAGCTATGCTACACAATATTGTGTAGCATGACAACATGGGTCAGTAGTAGTTCGTATTTTTGTCAGGCAGTATTTCCGAAATTATGAAATGTTGAATTGTACGGCGTTTTTAAAAATCTGTATAAAAGCAACAAAATAAATTAGAAGAAAAATACATTTGAACATAATTATTTGTCAAGATTTAATGTTAATATAAAAGCACAAAAAAATTAATGACACCTCTATCTTCATTTTAAAGTCTTAATACAGCCAGTACGGGGATAGGGCGCTTACTATAAAATGATCAAAGCTGAGCGAGGTATAAAAAAACACTCTACATCTAGATCTAGTCATAGGATCTATCATGTCTTGCCTTCTCTTGATCTTTTGTCTTCTGTCAACGCCGCCTGTCGCCGTATAGGACCCCCCAGGGGAACCTAGGAGACGTTAAACTTCTCTCCCTCCCTCTATAGAGAACCGTACAAAGACGCAGCCATGTCTGGATGAAGCGTTCGGAGCAGCCAAATTCGCTCATAATTTTCCAGAGACCTCTGCTAACAGTGTCGAAGGCCTTCGTGAGATCGACGAATGCGGTGATCAGATCGACGTTTTGCTCTTGACACTTCTCCTGTAGCTGCCGGACGGCAAATACCATGTCAATAGTTCCTCTTTCTTTGCGGAATCCGCCCGGACTTTCCGGTAGCAGTCCCTGCTCAATGGGCGATGAGCCGGTTCAGGAGGACCCTGGCTAGGATTTTCCCCGCAATGCAGAGGAGTGATATTCCTCTCTGATTGTAGCATGACTGACGACTTCCTTCCTTCTTATAAAGATGGACGAACTTATGTGTAGGTGTACCTACCGAAGCAAGCTCTTTCGTAGGTATACGTGTACCCACCAAAGCACTACCGTATCTTGCCTTCAGTCCAAGTTCAGGGGAACCTAGGAGATGTTAAACCCGGAGAGGGAGAGAGAGAGAGAGAGAGAGAGAGAGAGAGAGAGAGAGAGAAAGAAAGAGGGAGAGAGAGAAAGAGAGAGAGAGCGCTCTCCCTCATGCTATGTGTAAGCTTATTATGACAGTTTCGTGTTTGTCCTGCTTCGCTCTACAGTTTGACGAGTTCGTTTGTTGTTTTTTTTCGGTTTTTCCTCTGAGTGTGTTCGTACCTAAATCTGATCCCATTTTTTTCCTCTATGTATTCTTCGCATAACTTACTGGTCATGTGGGCATGATTTTTGTGCCCTTTGACTATTGTTTCCTGTCCTAATTTAACAATGGTTTTGTTTATTGCCTTATTAACATCCGTCGTATCACGAACGAATCCCTAAAAAAACTTCTGACAACTTAAAGAATGTAACAGCGTATGCCTATGTTATATAAACAATTGAATACAAGATCGCTATAACTGTTTTTAAATGCTTAAACAATTTGGCCCCACAATATTTACAAGAACTTTTGCACCTTAATCTGAGCAAGGCATCTCGCTCTCTAAGATCTACAAATGACAAAACTTTACTCTTTACGCCTAAAACTAATTTAAAATCATTTGGCGACCGGTCATTTCAGTTTCAGGGACCACATGTTTGGAATTCTCTTCCACGAGAGATTAGGGAGAGTGCAAGCCTCGAGACCTTTAAAAAAGATCTGAAGAGTCATCTTTTTAAACGTGTTTTCAGTTCTTAAGTTCTATTTTACTTTTTTTACCTGTCGTTTTTAACCAAAATTATTGATTTTCTCTTATTTACGAGGGGTGTTCACTATGTTCTTAGCATGACAATGAAGGAATAAACCCAGAGACTTAAAATTTGGCACACTTACATTTATTTCTCTACATAGTCACCCTGCATAGTTACACATTTCTGCCACCTGTCCTTGACCTTCAAAAGTCCTTGAGAGTAAAACGTGTCATTTTGCGCTTGAAACCACTCTTCCACAGCAGAAATCGCATCTTCAATGTCTTCAAAACGGCGCCCTTTTATGGATTTCTTAAGGTTTGGGAACAGACAGAAGTCTGATGGAGTCAGAGAGAGAGAGAGAGAGAGAGAGAGAGAGAGAGAGAGAGAGAGAGAGAGAGCGCTCCCCCTCGCGCTATGTGTAAGCTTATTATGACAGTGTCGTGTTTGTTCTGCTTCGCTCTACAGTTTGATCTTAAAGATTGACGAGTTTTTGTTTTTGTTTTTTTTTTTGTTTTTTTTTTTTTTTCTGAATGTGTTCGTACCTAAATCTGATCCCATTTTTTTTATCTATGTATTCTTTGCATAACTTACTGGTCATCTGGGCAGGGGGGGTATTTAGGCATGGTTTCTGTGTCCTTTGACTATTATTTCCTGTCCTAATTTAACAATGGATTGGTTTATTGCCTTATTAACATCCGTCGTATCACGAACGAATCCCTAAAAAAAACTTCTGACAACTGTAAATGTAACAGTGTAGGCCTATGTTATATAATGCATCCTTAGATATAGGATAAGGGTTATTTGTAGTTGGCTATAAATAATATTGACGACCATCGAACAAGCAAAATGATCATGGTGATAAAGATAAATGTATAAAAGCGGAGGGCAATGCTATTGGGGTAAGGTGTCGGCTTTCTTTCTATGGGGAAGGCCCATGGATCCAATTTGCTCTGGCGGCAACGCCTATCACCTGGTGGTTGGGTCGGTGTAAGTATAACTATAATAATGACTGGCCAAGTCTCAAGTATTCCCGTGTGTGGCAGCATATACAATTGTCAGATGTCAGTCTTGGGGTGCGTCTACGATATAAGACTGTAAGAGGGCCGAAACTAAAGGTTAGGGTACAGTCCTTAGTCCACTAATCATGTGGATTTATCATTCATGGCTTAGCAGAGTCTACTCGTACCAAATTTTTTGTACGTTTCATGCTTTCGTTTAATTGCCTCTATTTGGAGTTTCAATTGTAATAGTTCTCGATTAACCTCTGAGCTGGATCTAGCTAGATTTACCAGATTTACAATCTAGTAGTTGTAGTAGTATCGTAGACTTATAATCTAGAGTCTGTAGTGTCAGTCTACTCTATTTCAGTAGTGGTAGGCCCTACTATTTTACAAGTTAACCGTAAGGGTAATAAATGCATTTTCTGCGTCAAGTGCAATGTACATATAGATTGATTTCAAATCTTGGAAAATGGATTCATAGATGTAGAGCAATTTGAGCTTGACCGTGAATAGGGAAGAGCATCATATTAGTTGTCAATGTTATTTTTTAACAGATCCCTGATGAAAAGAAACAGACTGACTGTTATGTGCAAACATAGAAGCATGTTTGAAAAAGAGTTCAATTAGCGGAGGGTTGGTAAATTGCACGTTTTCAGTATTAATTACAATATTTAAAGTATTTCCTTTATTTTAGGGCATTCACCAAAATATAAACATGACGATGAATTTAGGTACCAATAAAAGTTTTTTTTTTTAATTCATAACAAAAGATGGCACACTATCAACGTGGTGAACACCACAAAATTTGAAAACCACAACAAATGAATGTCAAGAAGAAAAAGCAAAAAAGAAACTGCACTTAAAACAAACGATATTATCCTTATTATTATTTTTTTATTATTATAATGGTAAGATTATAGATGGCAAAGTAGAAAATATAAGTTTTACACTTCCCTGTGGCTCAAGAAAACGTCATGCGTTCGACAAAAAGAGAAGTAAAGCGGCCAAAGTCCACACGCTATTACGGTACGTGCGGCATCGTAATTTATGGCTTAGGTCTGGTGTGGTTTCCTCTCATAACACACCGGCGTACATTGGTGATCGAAAGCTGGCAGGGCAGCTTTGTTGCAAGTTGTATGATAAGTGCAAAGTCCCCAGAGTTACAGGCGTTAGGTACCTCGTCAATGTGGTGTGGTGGGTCGGCTATCCTGAGAGTGTCTATATGGCGGAGGATCCGAGCTGTACCACCTTACCCCCTGCTTGTTTTTTTTTGGATCATCTCTCTTTATACGGAGTTATTTCCCTTTGAATATCAAAGGACCGTAACCTCTTCTTAACCCTACAAGATTTCACTTTTTATTTATCATCCCCCATGGCTCATGCTAACTTATGCTCATTGAGGACTTACTTGTACTACTCATGATGGTTATCATTATTTTCTATATTTTGAACTCTCTTTTTTCCTTCCACCTCTCTCACTTCCCTCTCTACTTGTCTCTTTAATTACAGGTACAGTTCTGTTTGGATAACAGTCTGTGTATGCTAAATGGTCGCACAAGTAGCGATGAGATAGACAACATTACTTATATCGCTAGTAAGGGGAAAACAATAGTAGACTATTAATAGTCAGTAAGGAACGTTTCATTGATGTCAAGTTATTTACTCTTACCCCCCCCCCCCCCCATTTTCCCATTTGTATTGAACTAAATACAGAACTTGAAAGCCTTTCATATAACGTGATTGAACCTGAAATGCCTCTGACACCAATAAAGAGGGTGGCATGGAACGAAATAAACAACAAACTTTCCTTGAAACTATTCAATTATTATGTACGAAGGAAACAGTCGAAACACAGGCACTCAAAACAAGTTACAAGAAAACATGAATCTAGGCCTTACGCACTTATGTGATATCTTCAGTAAGGCAAGCGTCACCATACCAAGTAACTACTATCGTAGCGAGCAACAATCAGTAAGGCAGCGACTGTGGTAGAACAAGGAATGTCAGGATCAAAAGAGACACAAAATTAATATAAACACCTACGAGCTTTTCACAATAGCAATTGTAGCGAGGATCTTGATAAGTTTATCGAGTCACGCAATGCCTTCAAATATATTTGTAAGCAAAATAAAAACAAGTATAACGATGTTTTGGAGAAACCATAAAACTATGATAGGTTCAACCCAAGTCCCAAAACCTTCTAAATTATTACCCTGGTATAACTTCTTCCAAGACTTATGTAGATCACAATCAAGGGACACTGCACTAAACTTAGTAAACGGAGTTCAGGAGAAGGATACCACAACCACCTATAATGCTCAGATAACAATCCACGAAATAAATGTGGCAATCCAAAAATTTATTAAAAAAAAAAAAAGGAAAAGCGACAGGTTGAGATGGCTTTAGCGCCGAGTATTTCATCAATGGCAACTCTCCTTTAAAAAATGCCTGTGTCTTCTCTTCAACAACATATTTGAGTCTGGCGAGTGCCCGGCGGAATGGCCTAAGTTCCTTATCATCTCAGATCATCTACATAAGAAAGGCAATGTATCTGATGTCAATTACTGTAGAGGAATAAGCTTATAAAATATTGTGTCTAAAATGTATTCTTCCCTCATGCATAACAGGCTTAAGACCTTCACGGAAGTCTTACCAGAGGCACAGGCAGGGTTTAGACAAGTATACTCTACAACTGATATTTTTTGCCTGCAAGAACTCATTCAGAAATCTAAACGGTTGGGTCCTATTTGTTTACTAAAGAATATTTGATAGTGTGAACAGCCATGAACTATGGTATGTACTTCAAAAACATGGCATGGGAGTTAAACTTGTTGAAAGCTATTAAATGTATGTATGCGCATGTCAAGTGTGAACAAGTTTAACATTACAGACTTTTTTTGAATGTATGACTGGTGTAAAGCAAGTTTGTATTTTGTCCCTGTTAATTTTTACAATGTACATTTCAGAGTTGGATGAGAAATTGCGTGAATCTCGTATGGAATGAATTGAATTATTAACAAACGATGACCAAGCTTTTTCTCTTATGTATGTTGATGATTTATGTTTATTATCTGACAATCTTAAAGATATGCAACGTAAAATAGACCAACTTCAACAATTTTGTAACAAGTGGAGTATGAATCTCAACCAGAGTAAGATTAAAATTAATGATACTGTTTAGAAATATGAACCTAAAACGGCAAAAAGGTAGCGATTACAACATATAATAGCTATCTAGGTTTGATTGTTTCATCGCGAAGTATATGGTCTCAACTATTGAGCAAAATGATTGCAAGAACGAACACTTTAATATTTATCTTAGACAAGTGTGTAGTAGATATAATAATGGGAAAGTGATTGTGCTTCTGAAGATTTTCTTACACGGTGCCGAGATATGGGGACTAGCGACAGGATAAGGTAGAAGATGCACACTTGAAATACTGTAAAATTATCCCAAATTTTGGACAAACAGCGTGGAACTTTGCATCTGTAAAAGATTGTAACAGATACCACCTTTGTGTGGATTACCATAGTAAAACAATAGAATTCTGGGCTAGACCTTTACGCTTGAATAATAAAATATACGAAAAGAAAGTTTATTTACACTTAGTACTCCATGTTAAAAGAGGCTGTTCAAACTGGCCATCGTCGATGCGGCAACTGCGCTTTGGTGTAGTGTGGTTAATTCAAACAATCGGAGATACAGATATTTTTCTTAATAAAGTTAAAGAAAGCCATAAAGACTGGAGCACTCAGTAATTAAACGCTCACGCAGATACATTTCGTCCCTCCTACCTAGATTTTCAACCTCACCCCTTCGCTGCTCCCTATGTTCTAAACACTATACTCTCACAGAAAAGGAAAAATGTTTGCAATGGTTGGCAACAAAAGCCTACCTTTAAAAAACAAAATGTATTGTTTCAAAAGTGATGATACTTTGTGTATTTTTTGCAATGTTAAAGAAGGAGAATGTAATTTCACTTTTTAATGCAGTATTCATAAGGTTCTCAGAGTAAACCAATTCTTAAGAGAAAAGCAGTCCGTACAAATGTTTCACAATATCATCTGATAAATATACTTAATATTTCAAGAAAGTCATGGGTCTTTGTTTATTTAAGAAAAGTGGGAATCTATGTTATCATATTGTATGTTTATTCATTTGATGAATGGGCCATTGGCCAAAAAATCCAATAAAAACTAAGTTGGTCTAGTGGTATGACCATGCTCGCTTGAAGTGGCAAGGCGATTTGGTGCCGCTGCATCTATAAGTCAATGGTTCTAATCCCACAAAGGGTAATCATTGTTCGGCCATTTTCATTAAAAGCCTACCTATACCACGGTGGAAGTATACCAAAAAAATTCCAGATCTACTCGTAGTAGTAGTAGTAGTAGTAGCAGTAGTAGTAGTAGTAGTAGTAGTAGTAGTAGTAGTAGTAGCAGTAGTAGTAGTAGTAGTAGTAGTAGTAGTAGTAGTAGTAGTAGTAGTAGTAGTAGTAGAAGTAGTAGTAGTAGAAG
>RQTK01000206.1:9194-28826 GCA_003991915.1 Elysia chlorotica | reverse complement strand
CTCTAAATCTCTCTCTCGCTCTCTCTCTCTCTCTCTCTATTCTCTCTTTCACTAACTCTCTGTATTTATCTCTCGCCCAATTTGCCTATCTTTTTCTATCTGTCTATCCATCTATCTATCTATCTATCTATCTATCTATCTATCTATCTATCTATCTATCTATCTATCTATCTATCTATCTATCTATCTATCTATCTATCTATCTATCTATCTATCTATCTATCTATCTATATTTTATCGCTATATGTTTAATATATAAATATACATCTTCATAAAGCTATACACGCAAGTACTAGACCACGAAACCGTTCTGTACAGCTTACTGAATTATATAATGGTCTACCAAACCTGAAGATAAGATACTGGCAAGTCCTAACGATGAATCTTCTGTAACACGCGAGATCAGTCTGCGTACACAATAAATACGAGTAGTTAATTTATTGTTGAGTAATGTTCTTTAAGTAATTGCTTGCCTGAGAAAAAGAGAACAATGGATTTTCGTTTATGAATTAGCTTTGTAGATTGGTGTTGAACTTGTGAAAGTAAAAAGTGTGTCTTAGATTAAATACAGGCAATATTTTAAGAAAGACTAACAGCAATCGTAGTAGTAATAGTAATAGTAGTAGAAGTAGTAGTAGTAATAATAGTAGTAGTAGTAGTAGTAGTAGTAGTAGTAGTAGTAGTAGTAGTAGTAGTAGTAGTAGTAGTAGTAGTAGTAGTAGTAGTAGTAGTAGTAGTAGTAGTAGTAGTAGTAGTAGTAGTAGTAGTAGTAGTAGTAGTAGTAGTAGTAGTAGTAGTAGTAGTAGTAGGGGCAGTAGTAGTTGTTGTAATAACAGTAATGCAATGCAAAAGGGATCTTAAAAGAAAAGTAGAGTATAAAACGGTCTATTTATACTATGAAAAAAAATAACTTTATTGAAGGTACTAGTATAAATGGTTACTAAAGTGACAACTTGTTCACGTTTCATTTTACACAAACATGAAAATGTTCCAATTGAAAATAAACAGACACAATAGAAAAAATTGTTGAGTGGGTGTTTGTGTTAAACTTGATTGGGAATCTTTTTTTTTTTATTTTCAGATGTTTTCTATTAAGTTCAAACCTTTTTTTTTTAATTTTCAGATGTTTTCTATTACGTTCAAACTGTCTATTCCATTAATAAACCTTGATTATGAATTAAAACTTTTTTTTAAAATTTAAATCCGTGCCTGGGCCTGTTATAAGATTTGTATCAATTTTCTCTGCCTCAACCTTTTTGCTGTTTAGGAATTTTCTAGTGATCTAGGAGAAGCTATACTGTGTGAGAGAGAGCTTTTCTCCGCAAAGATGTCGTGCAGGTTCTCTCTATTTTTTATGCTGCTGCTGCTGATCGCCCAAGTTGAGGCAATTACAGGTCAGTTAGCATGAGATCCCCTTTCTAAACGGACAATAATTATTTTTTATTTTACATTATTGTCTTTTATATGCAATAATTTTTAGTTTCCTACATCAATACGTGATTGTTGTGGGGCGGTGGTTTGGTGGGGAATGATGGTTATTGCTAAATACAAGTAGTAGTAGTAGTATGTCCTCGTGATGAAGATTTTATTTGAGAACGCCGATTATGCCGGGGTTCTTTGGCTATTTTTGTTGTTTTTGTTATTGTTTGTGGTGTTTTTTGTTTTTATGTTGTTGCTGATGTCGTAGTTCCTTGATTCGTTAACTTTTACGTTGTTGTTGATGTAGATATTTTTGTTACAACCGTTGTTGTCTTTCGATTGCTGTTTGCTGTTGTTGTTGCTGCTGTTGTTGTTGCTATTATTGTTGTAGTCGTCGTCGTTGTTGTTGTTGTTGTTTTGTTGTTGTTGCTGCTTTTGTTTTTGTTGTTTTTGTTGTTGTTTCTGTTGTTGTAGTTGTTGTTGTTACTGTTACCGTTATTAACGTTGACTAATTTTACTTATTTTCTAGAGCATGCCCTATCCGTCTCGCCCGAACTGTTGGGGGCGAACTGGTTCAATTGATAGAGTGTCGCTCTCCCAATCTGGAGATCCCCGGTTTAAAAGGCTTGATTACTCAAAATGTTAATACTTCGATTTCGCCCCCTACTTATTTAGTCGGTATCAGAATAATGTGACAACGCCCTGTCGCTGTGTAGAAGCACGTCAATCTCTCTCTCTCTCTCTCTCTCTCTCTCTCTCTCTCTCTCTCCTCTCTCTCTCTCTCTCCCTCTCTCACTATATATATAAAATAGAAAGGTTCATAACATATATACACATCTCTCTCCTTCTCTCTCTCCCTCTCCCTTCCTGTCTTTCCATCTCCCTTCCCCTCTATCTCTCCCTCCCTATCTCCCTCTCCCTTCCTCTCTCTCCCTCCCTCTCTCTCTCTCTCTCTATCTCGCTCCCTCTATCTATCTCTAACTGGGTTTAACCTTTCCAAGATTCATGTGGCGGATCCTATACGGCGACAACAGCGCCACATCATGATTGTATCTTTGTAACTTTTATCACACCATCTCCAAAAAGCCCTCCCCACTGCCCATACTTACCATTGCTGATGGGCGGAGTCGCGATCTGAGCGACAGGCGGGATACAGCACATCTCCTGGTAGCCACACCCAGTTAATGAGTATGCATACCCGGGGAGACAACTGTTGAAATACTTGTTGATGCAGGTCCCGGAGTATTGACGCTCGCAGTCTGCAGCGAGATTGTCGACAGAAAGAAACAGTGCGGGCGTTGATTAAGGTCTAACCTCAGCACTACATAGATTATAATGTGAACAGCCCCTACGAATAACGTGCGGCAACTTGACGTGCTTCTACACAGCGACAGTCTCTCTCTCTCTCTCTCTCTCTCTCTCTCTCTCTCTCTCGAGAGAGAGAGAGAGATAAAGCGCGGGCGCGAGGGAGAGAGAACGAGAGAGATCGTCTCTCTTCATAGAGAACTAATACTATTTGTGGTCTTTAATCATCAGTATGACATACCAACTATCCTCCTCCCGTCTCCAGGCCAATGCGGTCTGGCGTATCCAGACTCACCCGTCCAACATCAAAGGATTGTCGGCGGCACGCCTGCACTGAGGGGCGAGTTTCCCTGGCAGGTGAGCAGGGTTTCACTTGCACTTTTGTCACAGTCTGCAGTCGTTCGGTCTGTGTGTGTGTGTGTGTGTATCTGTCTGTCTGTCTGTCTGTATGTATGCATGTCTGTCTCTGTGCCTATGTTTGTCTGTCTCTATATATGTTTTCCTGTTTCTTTCTCCCTATCTCTGTCTGTATAATTTTTTTTATGTATCTGTGTCTGCTTATCTCTGCCTATCCCTCTCTATTTCTGTCTATAATTATGCATCTATTTTTAAGTCAATACACTCACAAATATGTCTTTCACTCTTTGTATGACCAGTACTATCAGCCCCTCTCTTATCCCCATCAGGTATCCCTTCGTTCCTACACAGCCGGAAAGCACCACAGCTGTGGTGGGATCCTTATAGACTCCAAGTGGATCCTCACGGCTGCGCATTGCTTCGAGGGGTTAGTATGGTTAGTAACCTGATATAATAGGAATGGCGGGACCCTAGCAAAATCATCGTTATATCAGATTTTCGTTAAATCAAGACAACCAGGACATTGTTGATTAATATAGAATGACATTTTTTTTTACAAAATCATAGTAAAACAGGCTTTTAGGAATCTCATCCTCTATATAGCAAAATCTGAAACTTAGTAGACTTTCAACAAAGAGAGATTACTTTAAAAAATATTATTAAAACATTGGTTTAGCTGCGTTAAGAAAACGCTTGATCTAAGACTCAGATTGCCTAGAAATTTCTGTCTTAGGCGATTTTGGTTCCTTGAGTCTGCTTAACAACTGATCAAAGAACAAGAGGGGGGAAACGGGTACTAAAAATCACCCGTGATATTAGAAACCGTTTTATCATTATTCTATTGCTATAAAATGTTTTTTTGTATGTGAATTAACAAAATCTTCCTAAGTTGAATTTTCCTAAACTGCTTCTTTTTTCCTTGGAACCTTTTGAATCTGGTTATGGACTCACCTTCTATGGGATATTGAATGTAATAAAAAGGATTATAGTGTTTCTTTGTATTCAGACGCTATTATTGTCTGTATTAAGTCTTAGAACACAAACTTGTAAAGGACAGTCTTTGTGAACATAAGAGATACACCACACGATCAGATAACCAACGTAGAGCCAGAAACGGAGAAAAAAGAGGCAAATAAAATGGAAAGGCCAGAAAGGGAGAGTCGGACCAACAGCAATGGCAGCTGCTGTGATTGTAAAGACAAGACAAAACATTAAACGATTACAACAGAGATAATAAATTACCCTCATGTAATGGAGTCATAATCGTCTTGGGGCCCGTCGCCAGGACTTCCTAGAGGAACCTTTTTCTCTCTTTTATTCCTCCTTATAATACAACAATTATATCTAGACAGCGACGCTACTACTGCTGCTAATGATGAATAGATTTCACCCCTTGAAGAACATGATTTTGAATTTCTCTATAGGGTTTAACGTCCCTAGGTTCCTCTAGGAAGTCCTGGCGACGGGCCCCAAGACTTACGCCTGACAATTTATGTGCTACCACTGAAAGAAAAAAAAAATATATAACTATTCCTTTATTTCTGGTTTTCCGTGATCTTTGCCCCAGAAACAAAAACCCCTGGGCCTGGAACGCTATCCTGGGTGAGTTTGATCGCGCCGTAACCGACGGACTTGAGAGACTTGTCAAGGTAGACACTCTGTACACCCACAGTGGCTTCGTCATGGGCGCCGGCAACGATATTGCCCTGCTAGAGATTGTACCGCCCGTCACGGTAAGTATCGGTTTTGCCCTGCCTCATGCAAGGATTAATCGATATCACCCTGCTGGAGATTGTATCGACCTTCACGATGAGTTATTGAGAGGGATTGTATCGCCCGTCACAGTGATTTATCGATATAGATTGTACTCATGTCACGGTAAGTTATCGATATCGCCTTGCTACTGTGCGTTAGCGGCATCGCCCTCCTAGAGATTATATTGTCCGCCACTGTGAATTATCAATAAGGATCGTTCTACGAAATCACATGCCTAATTAATGTTGCTTAGTATGCCAGTTCCTCAGCAATCAGTGGTACGTGCACACGTGTCAATAAATGTTTTGTGTCAGTTACTGTTTGTTGTTGTTGTTGTTGTTGTTGTTGCTGCTGTTGTTGTTATTGTTGCTGTTGTTTTTGTTGTTTTTTGTTGTTGCTGTTGTTGTTTAGTGTTGATATTACTGGGTCGTAAGTACAACGCCAGATAGCTTACAACCCTTCATATTCTTATATCCTAAGATATCTCTTAGCACGATGTTGTACTTACCATCCATTGAATCCACCCAACAGGATTTCACGCGCTACATTCGCCCTGCGTGCCTGCCCGGCCAGGGTGAGAAGTTCACGGGAGAGACGTGCTGGGTTTCTGGCTGGGGCGCTGACACGGAAGGTAGGCTGCCTCTTCGTGTATGCGGGCCTGTCTGAATTTCTTAAGGTAAAAAAATGTTTAAATGTATATTTATATACATATAAATACATATATCAATATATAAATAAAGAACAAAATCTATAAGTGAACTTACGCAGCCAAACAAGTTTTCGAGTTTGAAAAAAAAATTCTAAATATCCACAGCTGACTGTCCCATGAGACAGCCGATCTATCCAGAAAGTTCCGCTTATTCCTTATTTCCCTTATTCTCCCACTCCCTCCCTTCATATCTCTTTCTCTTTTCCTCTCTTTCTCCCTCCCTCTCTCTCTCTCTACTTTCTCTTTCTCTCTTTCCCTCATTCTCTTCCTCTCTATCTCTCTTTCTCTCTCTCGCTCTCTCACTCTCTCCCTCGCTCTTTCACTCCCTCTCCCAGTTCCTTCCCATCCGTTAAATCTATTTCTTGATAAAACTCCATCGTCTATTTACCCCCCACCTTTGTTTTCTACCTCAGGCGGCTACACCAGCCGAACCCTCCAGAAAGTTCCTCTCCCGATCCTGTCCAACGACACGTGCAAGTTTCTCTTTGGGCGACCCCTGCCAGCCGGCGAGTTATGCGCCGGTTACAGAAATGGCGGGAAAGATGCATGTCAGGTAGGGTTGTTGTTGTTGTTGTTGCTGTTGTTGTCCTTTGTTGTTGTTGTTGTTGTTGTTGTTGTTATTGTTCATGTTGGTTATCGTTTGTTTGTTTTGGTTATTTTGTTGGGTTTTTTTTTGTTTAATGTTCTCTCTCGCTTTCTCTCTCTCTCTCTCTCTCTCTCTCTCTCTCTCTCTCTCTCTCTCTCTCTCTCTCTTTAAGGTTTGGGGGGGGGGCATATCTAGATTTTATTGTCTTTAAAAAAAACCTAATTACACATCTCAAGGTGGAATTTTATTTCCTGTTATTGTTGTTGCTGCTGCTGGTTTTGATTTGATAAACGTACTATTCCTGTTACTTTCTCAGAAGAGAGATATGGCATTAATGTTCAGTGTTTTGTAAAGAATCTCTGCTAAAAGTCCATTTACCGTGCATGTGTTTCTGTGGGTGTGTTTAATTTTCAGTCATTTTAATATAAGAATAATGGTTGCTGTTGCTAATGATGGTGTTCTTTTTCAAGCGGTCGATACCACCCCTTCCCTCCTCCCCCTCACCCCCCACCCTTTAATCCTGGAACTGAAATAATTGACAGCTCCTGACATCATGGAACCATGAACTACAAATTAGTAGTACTCCTTCTTTAGCATCTGACCATCATACACAAAACATGTGCACTGGAATTCGCTTATGATATATCCATTTGAACTATGGCTTTATACAGTATAAATCAGATAAAACGATTTAACTCGTGAATTTTCAATAGGTCGATGTAACTTTTGTTTTCCATGGTACCGATTCCCCCTTGTTTCTATAGTTTATCTAAAGTTACTTGCGACTAAAAATGTTTGAGAATGTCCCAGAGATGTTCGTCTTAAGCGGATGTACCATAATTTCATCGGTCCTTGACCTCTAATTGTAACGCTCTCTCCCCTCCCCCCTTCCCCAATGTTGCAACCAGGGTGACTCCGGTGGTCCCATGGTGTGCCTCAGGAATGGAGTGTGGAAGGCAGCTGGGGTCGTTTCTTGGGGTTACGGCTGCGCCAACGCTTACTTACCTGGTGAGTTGATCTACGGTTGTTGATGTACAGGAGTGGCGAGAGGGGGGGAGGGCGAACGGGCTTAAGTGGTAGAGCGTTGGCCTCCAGATCGGAAGGTCTGCGGTTCGAATTTGATTGGTTTCAGTATAATGTTACCAGCGGAGACAGAAGTCATGGTATTCACACCTGTCTGGTGTGTGGCAGCACATAGAAATGTCAGACGTCATTCTTTGGGCCCTTCTACAATATAGCCTATATAGTGCTAACGTTGGACGTTTAACTAACTGAACTAAACTCTTGTTGTACAACGTACAGCCAAGACAATAATGGCGTGGCGGGTAGGAGTATAATAGTTATCAGTAGACAGCTGCCAACCACGATGTACTCAGTGATGCCAATTGTCCGTAAATTTACAGATTTACAGAAATAGAAAAGGAAAGTTGGCATGTCACATTTCAAGAAATGTCTGGGAAGCCTATGTTTTGTGATTCAGTATGCCACACCGTTTTGCGAGAAAAGGTTAAGTAAAAAAAAAAGTAAAGATCCAGTGGACATTACTGTAGTGAGGTTTGTGCACGATAAGCACATGTTTAGCCCCTACTTGTGGGGGCAAACTGGCTTAAGTGGTAGAGCGTTTGTATCCAGATAGAGAGGTCCGCGGTAAGATCCCCACGATCGGCTAATTTTTTTCTTCTGATTTCGTCCCTTCTAACTGGTTGTGTCGGTGTCAGTGTAATGTGACCGTATGTGGCAGAACCATGGTATCCCCGCCCTGTCTTGTGTGTGGCAGCACGTAAAATTCTCAGACGTCAGTCTTGGGGCCTTTCCACAAAATAGTCTATATAGTGCGGACGTAAGACTTCAAACCAGCTCAACTGAACCCACTGCTTGTTGGATTTGTGTCAGTGTATGTCACCAGCTCAGGGTAGCCATGCACTGTCGTGAGTAACACGTTAACTTTTCAAGTGACAATGTAGTTCTAGAAGGTGACAGAAACGATGGAATCAAACATGTTCAAACAAAAAGAGGGGAGAGTTGTTGAAGTGAAGGTATTTTTTTTTCCTTTTTAAACATTTCTTTACCGCCAGTAGTGTAGACTGATTTATGTGAGGAACTGTCTGAAACTGGATAGGAAGACAGACTGTTGAAGGCAAGGGGATGGACCTGAATGTGAAAGGTGATATATAAGATATGTGGATGGACATAGTACCGTCAACGCCAACTGGCACGGCACTCCATGATGATTCTATTTAGAGGGAATTATGCAAGGAAGGGTATGATTAAGGTGGTTATGTGAGGGGTGCTCATAATAGCTTCCTCGTAATTCTAATGTGTGTGTGTGTGTGTGGAGGGGGAGAGAGAGAGAAAGAGAGATAAAACAGAGAGAAGGGTGTATGAACAAAAAGAGGTGCAGAAAGAGAGGGGGAAAGAGAGATAGAGAGAGAGAATGAATATGTTAGTCTCAGATACGTCTATGAACTTTTCTTCGTATGACGTCAACTTCTAATGTAACTGGTGGTCCTCAGGTGTGTACACTGACGTCAGCAACTACGTCACATGGATCCAGACGGTGCAGCAGATCAGCAACCAGCCCGGGAAGAGGGACACCCTGTCCGCTTCCGGTTACGGTCGCCATTTTGTTGTCTGACAGTAACACCACGATAATCAAATACCATGGTCATTCGACTCTACTAGTTTCCTTCTTTTTTGTTAGATTATGTTTTCTGTTTGTCTTTTAAGTGCACTTTTCATTTTGTATAACTTATTTGTCTAATTTGTTGTTTATGAGTGTGTGACATTGCCTGCAGCATTATTCATAAAACAATTTTAAAGGAATAGGTTGACTAAAAAAAATTTCAATAAAATAATAATGTTTACGAAGTAAGACATTTTAGACATATACAAGTATGAATATATGTATTGATCTTAGTCTCTTAGCTGAGAAAAGATACTACACTTATTACTACTACTACTACTACTACTACTACTACTACTACTACTACTACTACTACTACTACTACTACTACTACTACTACTACTACTACTACTACTACTACTACTACTACTACTACTACTACTACTACTACTACTACTACTACTACTACTACTACTACTACTACTACTACTACTACTACTACTACTTTTCTTCCCTCCCTCTATAGAGAATAATTTTTTAAACAGTGCAGAATTGGCACTTTCACTAAAATAATCCACGCCAAACTCTTTTTCGCTGTTCTCGAAAAAATGTCATTTTGGTAACCTATTTGCAGTATTCATCTATTATTGGATTAAATTAAAAAAACACAAAAATAATACAACAGGTGCCCAAACTGATGATGTAGTAGTCCATGTGAAAATTTCAATGTACTTGTTTTTTAACTCCAAACAAAATGCAGAGGTAGCCGTTTTTAATAGATGTGCCAGAAAACATAACTCATGAAAATATGACAATTGTATAAATAACTGCTTTCCATTGGTATTTTCATGCCTTTATATTAAAATAAAACCAATTCAACATATTTATTGTCAACGCTAGCTCCCAAACGGCTAATATTTTAAAATACTACTACTACTACTACTACTACTACTACTACTACTACTACTATTACTACTACTACTACTTCTACTACTACTATTACTACTACTATTACTGTTACTACTACTACTACTACCACTACTACTACTACTACTTCTACTACTACTACTACTACTACTACTACTACTACTACTACTACTACTACTACTACTACTACTACTACTACTACTACTACTACTACTACTACTACTACTACTACTACTACTACTACTACTACTACTACTACTACTACTACTACTACTACTACTACTACTACTACTTCTACTACTACTACTACTACTACTACTTTTCTTCCCTCCCTCTATAGAGAATAATTTTTTAAACAGTGCAGAATTAGCACTTTTACTAAAATAATCCACGCCAAATTCTTTTTCGATGTTCTCGAAAAAATGTCATTGGTAACCTATTTGCGGTTTTCATCTATTATTGGCTAAAATTACAAACACAACAATATACAACTGGTGCCCAAACTGATGATGTTGTAGTCCATGTGAAATTTTCGGTGTGCTTGTTTTTTCCTCCAAACAAAATGCAGAGGTAGCCGTTTTTATTAGATGTGCCAGACAACGTAACTCTTGAAAATATGTCATTTGTATAAATAACTGCTTTCCATTGGTATTTTCATGCCTTTATATTAAAATAAAACCAATTCAACATAATTATGGTCAACGCTAGCTCCCAAACGGCTAATATTTAGCAAGAAAACTTTTTGTGTGCTAATTTTTGCTCCTTACAATATTCAGAGGTAGCCAGTTTTAACAAATTAATGTGACAGGAAACGCAATGTTTTGCACACTCTGAATTATATTGCTAACTGTTTAAAGAAAAAAGCGAATGATTTTTTTTTAAAATAAATCAACAAACTTATATTTGTTTTTTTTGTTTTTTGTGCTTTACAAATGTTGTTATGGGTTTGTATGCCATTTATTATTTTAAAAGGTCCAATTTTTTAGAGCGTTGGCGTCTAAACAGCTGTTTCAATTCTATATGAAATTCCTTGCGCTTTAGTGTTTTTAGTGTAAACAGCTAGACTTTATATACCGTATTAACCACAGTCTTTTTAAAAAAAACGTCTTTTTGGATGGAAAAGAATATTTTTTTAACGCTAGCTCCCAAACGGCTAATATTTAGAAAGATAAAACTTTTTGTGTGCTAATTTTTGCTCCTTACAATATTCAGAGGTAGCCAGTTTCAACCAATTAATGTGACAGAAAACGCAATGTCTTACAGACTCTGAAATGTATTGCTAACGGTTTGAAAACAGAAAATCGCACGCCATTTGATTAAAAGTAATCAACAATATGATATTTTCTTTGTTTTTTTGTGCTTTGCAATTGTTGTTATGGATTTGTATGCCCTTTACGGTACATTATTTTGAGAGCGTTAGCGTCTAAACAGCTGTTTCCATTCCATATGAATCTTCTTGCGCTTTAGTATTTGTTAATTTAAACATCCAGGCTTTATATACCGTATTTACCACCATCTGTAAAAAAAACGTCTTTGTGGATGGAAAAGAACATTTTTTTAATTGGTTACACATTTGTATGCCCTTTACGGTACATTATTTTGAGAGCGTTAGCGTCTATACAGCTGTTTATAGTCTATATAAATCTTCTTGCGCTTTAGTGTTTGTTAATTTAAACATCCAGGCTTTATATACCGTATTTACCACCATCTGTTAAAAAAACTTTTTTTTTTGGGTGGAAAAGAATATTTTTTTAATTGGTTACACATTTTTATGCCTTTAAGGTAAATACTATTTGTGCACGACGGTGTTAAACACGCTGCACTAATCAATTAAAAACTAATTCTAACTCATTAATTTCCATACGTCAGTATATGAACCGAGAGAGGTCACGTGGTGTAAAGGTCAATGTCATGTTGTTGTTTTGGTTAACTTGGACGCAAAAATTCTTCGCTGCTACCTGTGAATTACAAATAGTGAAATTCCTTCTAAAATCGTTTGTATGGATATGTTTAAAACTTTACTACACATCAGTGCAACTACTAGCACAACATATTTTACTTGTGAAATAGGTTTCAGCGAGTTTATTTAGATCTAGATCCAGATCTATGCAGAGCCCACTTTGCTCAGCTAGAATGTAAACAGACGCTATTAAATTGGGTCACACACAGTGATGCTTGCTGACAGCGAGCGGGGGCAAATAATCACTGAACCATGATTATAAGCTGTATACAATGTGTATACAGTCAGACCATGGTTTTTCCTTGCTCATAGATGATTGAGTCTTGTTACGGGGTGACAAGATCAGAATCATGAGCTGAAGTTAAATGCGAGAGTTCTCGATTTAACTTCCAAAAATTTTAACAGCTACCAACTAATTGAGTATTCCTTCGTTCCCTTTCAGATATCAAATCTACTACAAACTTTAGTGTCTAACTGACTATTAATAATTCTGATTAATAGGCCTAACCAAGGACGGTCTATTTTATTATTATTGTTATAACTTATAACGTTTATTACAACTATGGCCGACTCTGGTGAACACTATACTCTTGCTTCAGTAGCACAAGACTTGGCCACCCTGAGAGGTACTGTGGCAGAGCTGCTTAAGCACAGCAAGCCTGTTTCTAGGCGTTGAGATCGATCCACTTCACCCTCGGGCTCGGGCCCTTCAAGACCTAAAAAGGCTTTAAAGGAAACAGGAGGGGGGGAGAGGGATACAGGTACTGTATCACTCCAAGACTGTACCTCTGCCCCGGAGTGTCCGGGACTGGACGACTTGGACAATCTGTCTGTCCTGTCTGAGGGGGAGGTGTCCGAAGAGGATGATGACAACACCATCAGCAATTTGGAGGCCTTCTATGGCTTCCACGATCAGGAGGGTGACAAAATTGATGACAAACTTATCCAGATAGTTGATGCCGGGCTATGTAAAAAGCCGGATGAGGCCAAGACAAAGGACCTCCTAGAGCAATATCCCAAGCCTGTAAATTCGAAAAACCTTAGAGTTCCAAAGACCAATGTGGAAGTGTGGAAACTCCTAACAAAAAATCAGCGCTTGCGGGACATCAGGCTTCAAAAAAGCCAAACCATCATAACCAAAAGCCTGACGGCTTCGGTTAAGCTCTTGGCTGGCTTAAGGGAGGCCAGGAAAGGCAATTCCGCAATGAACTTGAAAAGTTGCATAAACATAGCGAACGACATCGTTCGCCTGAACTCTGCCAGCTACAGCGATCTGTCTGGGCTGGCAGATGTTTATAAACCGCTCTGTGGCGACCTGACCACACAGTCAGAATCTACTGAACTGCTGTTCGGGACTGATCTCCCTCAAAAAATCAAGGACTTAGGAGAGTCCTCTAAAATGGCATCTAATATTGGAGCGCCAAAAAACTTCAATCGGAGTCGCCCCTACAAATTCCAGTCAATTTTAATTTTTTTTTTTCTAACTCATTAATTTCCATACGTCAGTATATGAACCGAGAGAGGTCACGTGGTGTAAAGGTCAATGTCATGTTGTTGTTTTGGTTAGCTTGGACGCAAAAATTCTTCGCTGCTACCTGTGAATTACAAATTGTGAAATTCCTTCTAAAATCGTTTGTATGGATATGTTTAACCTTTACTACACATCAGTGCAACTACTAGCACAACATATTTCACTTGTGAAATAGGTTTCAGCGAGTTTATTTAGATCTAGATCCAGATCTATGCAGGGCCCACTTTGCTCAGCTAGAATGTAAACAGACGCTATTAAATTGGGTCACACACAGTGATGCTTGCTGACAGCGAGCGATGCCCGTGGGGCAAATAATCACTGAACCATAGGATTATACGAGCTGTATACAACTGTGTATACGGTCAGACCATGGTTTTTCCTTGCTCATAGATGATTGAGTCTTGTTACGGGGTGACAAGATCAGAATCATGAGCTGAAGTTAAATGCGAGAGTTCTCGATTTAACTTCCAAAAATTTTAACAGCTACCAACTAATTGAGTATTCCTTCGTTCCCTTTCAGATATCAAATCTACTACAAACTTTAGTGTCTAACTGACTATTAATAATTCTGATTAATAGGCCTAACCAAGGACGGTCTATTTTATTATTATTGTTATAACTTATAACGTTTATTACAACTATGGCCGACTCTGGTGAACACTATACTCTTGCTTCAGTAGCACAAGACTTGGCCACCCTGAGAGGTACTGTGGCAGAGCTGCTTAAGCACAGCAAGCCTGTTACTAGGCGCCGGGCTCGATCCCTTCACCCTCGGGCTTGTGCCCTTCAAGACCTAAAAGGCTTTAAAGGAAACAGGAGGGGGGAGAGGGATACAGGCTCTGTATCGCCCCAAGACTGTACCTCTGCCCCGGAGTGTCCGGGTCTGGACGACTTGGACAATCTGTCTGTCCTGTCTGAGGGGGAGTTGTCCGAAGAGGATGATGACAACACCATCAGCAATTTGGAGGCCTTCTATGGCTTCCACGATCAGGAGGGTGACAAATTTGATGACAAACTTATCCAGATAGTTGATGCCGGGCTATGCAAAAAGCCGGATGAGGCCAAGACTAAGGACCTCTTAGAGCAGTATCCCAAGCCTGTAAATTCGAAAAACCTTAGAGTTCCAAAGACCAATGGGGAAGTGTGGAAACTTTTAACAAAAAATCAGCGCTTGCGGGACATCAGACTTCAAAAAAGCCAAACTATCATAACCAAAAGCCTGACGGCTTCGGTTAAGCTCTTGGCTAGCTTAAGAGAGGCCAGGAAAGGCAATTCCGCAATGTACTTAAATGTTGCATTAAACATAGCGAACGACATTGTTCGCCTGAACTCTGCCAGCTACAGTGATCTGTCTGCCTTGCGTAAAGACAACATGAGAAGTGGACCGGCGGATTACAAACCACTTTGTGGCGACCTGACCACACAGTCAGATTCTACTGAACTGCTGTTCGGGACTGATCTCCCTAAAAAAATCAAGGACTTGGGAGAGTCCTCTAAAATGGCAACAAATATTGGAGCGCCAAAAAACTTCAATCGGAGTCGCCCCTACAAATTCCAGTCAGGGAGCGACTCCAAACAACCCAAATATCACAATCAAAGTCGTCGCAGGTTTGCGGGACAAAAACAGGGGGGCAAGCAACCCTTCTCCCACCAGTGGAAGGCAAAGAATTAGCCTCTGTAAGCCTCACCTTAAGTAATACAGAAGATAATTTTATTGCAAATAAAGTACAAAAAGCTTATGGGGAGTGGGAAGCCCTTACATCTGATAAACAAAATTTAGAGAATATTAAAGGTGTAAAAATAAATATACCTAAAAACACGGAGACCCCTTGCCCGCGTCGGGAAATACAATTTTGTGAGACTGAAAAAGAAGCGGTTCGTCAAGAACTTAATAGATTTTTAAAACAGGAAATTATACAGAAAGTGGAAGAAGAATATTTGTCAGATCAATCAGTTATATCTAACATCTTTTTGAGACTAAAGCCAGATGGCTCTAATAGAGTTATCCTAAACTTAAAATCCTTCAATGAAATACTAGATAAAATACATTTCAAAATGGATACTTTGAACTCGGTGTTGAAATTAATTAAGCAAGACTGTTTCTTTGCAAAGTTGGACTTAAAAGACGCTTATTATTCTATCCCTATCCATCCTGCTTGTAGAAAATATTTCCGCTTTTATTTTGATGACATACTTTACGAGTTTTGTGCCCTTCCACAGGGCTTCAAAGACTCACCTAGGCTTTTCACCAAGATATTGAAAATACCATTATCTTACTTGCGGACATGTGGGTTTATAAATTCTGGATATTTGGATGACATTTATTTGCAAGGGGATTCCTTTGAAGAGTGCAGCCAAAATGTTAAAGAAACTGCTAAACTACTTGATTTGTTAGGGTTTACCATTCATTTAAGAAAATCACAGCTTATCCCTTGTAAAAGAATGGAATTCTTGGGGTTTATACTGGACTCAGAGAAAATGGAGGTTCTTCCTAACGACAAAAAACTTAAAAACATAAAAGAGCGGTGTACACAGTTTTTAAATTTAGAACATACTACTGTGCGACAACTAGCTGAGTTAATTGGTCATCTGGTTTCAATAACTCCTGGAAATCTGTATGCTCCTCTTTTTTATAAGAGACTAGAAATACTTAGAAACTCTTATCTTAGAAAATCAAAGGGAAATTACAATTCCTTATTATATTTAACTGAAGAAGCCAAGGAAGATATTAGATGGTGGCTGGAAAATGCGGAAGGTTTCCCAAAACCTATTCAATATGCAAACTATTCATGTCAAATGTTTACTGATGCTAGCCTTTCTGGGTATGGTATCTTTTTTGATGGAAAGCATACTGAAGGACTATGGAGTGATTTTGAGAAATGCCTTCATATAAATATTTTGGAACTCCTAGCTGTTAAATTGGGACTTAAATGTTTTTGCAAAGATTTGAACAATCTTCACATTCATATCCTGTCAGACAATACTGTCACAGTAACTTGTATAAACAAAATGGGTAGTTGTAAAAAACAATTATGCAACGTTACTAGAGATATATGGCAATTTTGTATGAACAGGAAGCTATTTTTAACAGCTTCTCACATTCCTGGTACAAAAAATGTTACTGCAGATAACTTGTCTCGTAGACACAAGGCTGAACTTGAATGGCAATTAAACCCTGCATATTCATAAACAATTTATTATCCCCATAAATGAGGTGTAAAAATTAAAGTGATCGATAAGGAAAACAAAAGTGATATTAAAAATTCAAATTATAAGTATATGGGGAAAAAATTAAACAAATTTAAATCATGGATAACATCAGATACCAGGGTCATGTTTAAAAAAAAAAACTGTTTGAAATAAAACTTAAAAGATACAAATAAAACGTAAAAATAGGTAAATCTAGATCAACACATGGCATTCTTTCCAAGATGGGCATTGCTTCGAAGAAAACTAAATTAGGTGCTAGATTTTCGCCAACAGCAAAGTAGCCTCTCTCATCTTTTTTTTTCCATTCGCTGACCTGCCTAAAAAATAATCTTCATCTCCTAAGCTTGGCATTGTTATTTGCCCAGCATAATTTCGCCCAGCGAGCGCTCTAGTCTGCGTACTCCGTTGTCGACACTGACAGTATCTTATCTCACACAGACAGCCTAGGAATCCCTACAGCTTGCAGTGTAAGTGTGTGAACATACAGACTCATTCATCCATCCCAGTCAGTCACAGGCTACATGCAACCATCTATTTTAGTGGATTTTATTTCTCAATGCACACAGGGTCTCTCTCTCTCTGCCCTCCCTCCCAGCGCGTTCATATCCTTTTATGTGACCATTTTATCGTTCAAGTTGACCTTTACACCACGTGACCTCTCTCGGTTCATATCCTCCGTATTTCAATTAACTCGTCAGAACTGCGGTTAAACCGGCACCTAGATTTGTTTAACCATAAGTTTTGCTCCGATGGTTTCCTTTTAATACATTGCACAGGTAGCCAATTTACTAAGATATTCCACGCCAAACCGTTTTTCGCTGTTCTCGGAAAATTGTCATTTTCGTAACCTATTTGCAGTCCTCATCTATTATTGCCTTAAATTAAAATCACAACGATATGCAACTATTACCCAAACTGATGATGTTGTAGTCCATGTGTAAATTTCGGTGTGCTTTTTTTCCCTTAAAACAAAATGCAAAGGTAGTCGTTTTTATTAGATGTGCCAGGCAACGTAACTCTAGAAAATATGTCATATGTACAAATGACTGCTTTTCATTGGTATTTTCATGCACTTATATTAAAATAAAACCAATTCAATATTTTAACGCTAGCTCCTAAACGTTTTTGTGTGTTTTTTTTGCTCCTTACAAATTTCAGAGGTAGCCAATTTTAACAAATTAATGTGACAGGAAACGCAATGTTTTTCAGACTCTGAATTATAATGCTAACGGTTTGAAGAAAAAAACGTATGCCATTTGATTAAAATAAATCAACAATCTTATTTTTTGTGCTTTACAAATGTTGTTTTGCGATTGTGTGTTCTTTATTAAATAAAAAAGGACATACAAACGCATAACAACATTTGTAAAGGTAAAACAAATTTAGAGCCATGGCGTCTAAACAGCTGTTTAAATCTATATGAAATTCCTTGCGCTTTAGTGTTTGTTAGTGTAAACAACTAAGCTTTATATACCGTATTTACCACCATCTGTTTAAAAAAACGTTGTTTTTGGATGGAAAAGAACATTTATTTTAAATTGGTTACACATTTTATGCCTTTAAGAAAGACACTATTTGTGCACGGTGGTTTTAAAACTGCTGCACTAATCAATAAAAAACTATTTATGCGCTGATGTTGTCCTTTTAAAACATTGCACAGGTAGCCACTTTACTACCTTTTAAGGGACACTGACCCCCGCTCCGGTTATGACCTAAATTTGTTTCTGGTTACCATGGCAACACTTCTTTTTATATTCATACAAATGACACATGAACCTCTTGTCCTGAAATTTATCTTTGTTATGATACTAAATAATTATGATTTTCTACGATTTTTCAAAAGACCCCAAATTAGTGCGTCTGCAGGGAATAATGACTGTTTAACTGTTGCGTCCAATAGGGAATTTTATTGCTCTGGGTAGCGCGTCCTGAAAAGGCTAAGATATTCCACGCAAAATTTGTTTACGCCGTTCTAGAAAAAATGTCATTTTGGAAACCTGTTTGCGGTCTTCATCTTTTTCTTCTTCTTCTTCTCGTTCTCCAACACTCTCTTCAAATTCTGAGCCAAAATCACAACAATATGCAACTGGTGCCCAAACTGATGCTGTGTAGTCCATATGAAACTTTCAATGTCCTTGTTTTTTCCTCCAAACAAAATGCAGAGGTAGCCGTTTTTAATAGATGTGCCAGACAACGTAACTCCTGAAAAGATGTCAATTGTATAAATAACTGCTTTCCATTGGTATTTTCATGCCTTTATTTTAAAATAAAACCAATTCAACATATTTATTGTCAACGCTAGCTCCCAAACGGCTAATATTTTAAAACTTTTTGTGTGCTTTCTATTGCACCTTACAAATTTCAGAGGTAGCCAGCTTTAACAAATTAATGTGACAGGAAAAGCAATGTTTTGCAGACTCTGAATTATATTGCTAACGGTTTGAAGAAAAAATCGTATGCCATTTGATTAAAATAAATCAATAATCTTATATTTTGGTTTGTCTTTTTGTGCTTTACAAATGTTGTTATGGGTTTGTATGTTCTTTATTATTTAAAGAGGCACAATTTTTTAGAGCATTGGTGTCTAAACAGCTGTTTAAATTCTGTATGAAATTCCTTGCGCTTTAGTGTTTGTTAGTGTAAACGTCTAGGCTTTTTATACAGTATTTACCACGATCTGTGGGGAAAAAAAACGTTGTTTGACAGGAAACGCAATGTTTTACAGACCCTGAAGTGTATTGCTAACGGTTTGAAAACAAAAAAGCGTATGTCATTTGATTAAAATAAATCAACAATTTTATTTTTTGTGCTTTACAAATGTTGTAATGCGTTTGTATGTCCTTTATTTTTTTAAAAAGGTAAAAAAATTAGAGCTTTGGCGTCTAAACAGCTTTTAAATTCTATATGAAATTCCTTGCGCTTTAGTGTAAACATCTAGGCTTTATATACCGTATTTACCACCATCTGTTTAAAAAAAACGTTGTTTTTGGATGGAAAAGAACCTTTTTTTTATTTGGTTAAACATTTTTATGCCTTTAAGAAACACACTATTTGTGCACGATGGTTTTAAAACTGCTAAACTAATTCATAAAAACTATTTATGCGCTAAAGTTGTCATTTTAAAACATTGCACAGGTAGCCACTTTACTAAGATATTCCACGCCAAATTTGTTTACGCCGTTCTAGAAATAATGTCATCTTGGTAACCTTTTTGCAGTCTTCATCTTTTATTGGTTAAATTAAAATTACA
>RQTK01000205.1:602886-618379 GCA_003991915.1 Elysia chlorotica | reverse complement strand
TATATTATTATTATTATTATTATTATTATTATTATTATTATTATTGTTTATAAAATTCCAGCTGATTAAGTTATGTTTATTTATCCTAGACGACCGATTGCGCTACCATGCCATCTATTGCAATCTGTGTGTGTGTGTGTGTGTGTGTGTCTATCGGACATAGCAGGATTACACATTATTCAAAATAAGTGACTTAAGTCACTAGCACTCTCCCACTAAGTTGAATTGAATGAAAACTTAGTTCTCTTTGGTCTTGAAGTGTGATTATAACAATACCTTATCTCTAATAAAAAAACGTGTCCCTTTGAAGGTCTTTCTTAAGTTTCAACGAGGAAGTAGGACTAATAATCCATCTTCCTGCAATAGCTTTGTCGTCAAACGAATTTTATTATGATAATTATGTTAGCTTTTTATATCAAGGACATCCCCTGTTGAAAAAGAAAATTAACAAGTAATGACGCAAATCACAAATTAACTGTGTATGTGTGAAGCATGAACAGTTTACAGTGCATTCTTGCTAATCTGATAGAATCCCATTGGTTTATATCACTCGATCGCCATATTAAAGCCTAGCCTGTTAAGTTAAAAATATTCCCAAACTTGTTAACCTGGGTGCAAAATAATTAATGTTTTCCAAATTACAAAATAATAAGATATTTAGATACCAAGGACATCACAAATTATACATGCACTTGTACATCCTGTCTTTATCTTTATTTGTCGCAACAAATTGTGGGGCCTGCCTTGTTTTGCGTTTTATTCGGCAAAATAGTTAAAAGATAAAAACTAAGATCTAACTTGTCGAAGAAAGAAAAGCCATTTCTTAGTCCAACGTAGGTGAACAAGTAGGTAAAAATTACAAGGGCGACGAATGAGACATTAGATCGCAATATTTAAGATCCGTCTTGTCTCGTAAACACAGGTACCGACCCAACCCGTGATAAAAATATAGACTGATAGCAGAATCAAACCTGGTGCCTCTGGTTGGAAGCCGTCTCGCTCTACCGATTGCAAAACAACGCACCATTTACAAGTAAAGAAATACATTTCAGGCTTCAACATTTCAGTAACGTTATATATATATATATATAAGATAGTGTCCTTTCTGTGCATTTTTTTTTTAAGAAGTAACATTTTTTTCATAGAATTTAATACATGTACATCTATAGCTGTTGAGGAAATATTTAGACTTTTAATGAAATTGGCGGAATGATTGCGCAATGTGCAGTAAAATTAGAACCCTCGACCTGTAGATGCAGCAGCACCGAAGAGCATAGAGAGCATGGTTTACATCACTAGAGCACTACGCTCCTTAGCCATGAACCACATTTTTTAAGGGTGTTCTAGTGGTCTAGTGGTAAAAACTATGCTCTTATATTCCAGATCTTCATACTTTTGTTTAATATTTTTTTTAAATAACGAGTTTGGGTTGGGTTGGTTTAACGTCCAACAGCAGCACTATATAGGCTATATTGTGACGGGCCCCAAGACGAACGTCTGACATTTTTATGTGCTGTCACACACGAGACAGGGCGGGGATACGATGACTCCTGTCTCAGCTGGTCACATAAAATAACGAGAAGTGAAGGGATGAAAAGGTTATGTGAGAAAAGAACAATCTTCATAAAACTCATAGTTTTTTTTACTGTATCGCATATTTCTTCTATTTTTCAACCTGGTTCAAAAGCATCCTCAACTTAGTCCCAACAATCTAAGAATTAGAAGAGCACGCGCTAAATTACCTTTCTAATTTCGAACGACCAATAGCGGTGCAATGTCATCTACTGTAATTCTATTTCCTATAGTTGAGTTTTGTTTAAAGCCCAACGTCAGCACCATATATCCTAATTTGTGGACGGGACCCAAGACTGACGACTGAAAATGTTTTGTGCTGCATGCTACAGATGATACAGGGCGGGAATACAACGACTCTTGTCTCAGTCGGTCACATTATACTGGTATCGACCAAACCAGTTAAAATGAACGAATCGGAAACATACAATTTTTGACCAATCGTGGGATTCTAACCGTTGATCTCCCGTTCTGAAGACAAACGCTCTACCATTTGAGCCAGTTCACCCCCTTATGTGCCATACCTTTTGGCAAATAAAAATTATGTCCAGTTTAGATTGGTGACATAAGATGGCAACATTTTGTATTCATTCATTTATTAATTTATTCATTCAATCATACACTCATTCATTCATTCATTCAATCATTCACTCATTTACTCATTCCTTCATTCATTCACTCACTCATTCATCCATTCATTCAGTACCGGGTCTAGAGTAGACAGGTTATCATGACACGCCACTCATCTCTTTGTTCAGAAAACTTTAAAAAATCTAAATTGCTCCTGTCTTTACTGGTTGCCCACCTGTTTAGACCATGTAAAAAGGTTATTTTGAGTCGAACTCTACTTCCTTTACCATCTATTTTCCCAGTTTCGACTGAATGTTCTATCTATTTTCATTGATTTAGATGTAAAAATTCCATTTGCCTTGTTCTTACATATTTCATTAAATATCTATCTTTTCTAGCCTCATCTAGCACATCTTCGTTTGATCTCTTATTCTTCCATGTTGTTCTAAGTATTCTTCTAAAAAACCACATTTCTGTTGCATCAAGTTTTTTTTTAAAATAATATGCTATTGTCCAATTTTCACAAACATTAACTAGGGTTGATCAAACATGTCTTGAGAATCCTTAGTTTAGTTCCTAATCATATTATTTCTGTTGTTGTTGTTTTTTAGGAATGTGCCCCTTTTATTAAATTAATATGTCCTTGGCTATTGTAATTCTTCTATTTACTTCAATGTAACATTTACTATCTGTTGTTAACATGTATCCTAGATATCTAGATCTTTCAACTTGTTTTACCTTTTTTTTCACTTGCTAAACAAATTACACAGAGGGTAATTAGCTTTGTTACACTCTGTCTTCTTCACATTCAGAAATTATCCTTTATTAAAAAAAAATTTCACTCTTTGTTACAACAATATTCAATAGCTAGTGCGCATCTTTTTAAGATCCAACAGTTAGAGTTGTATTATCTGCGTATCTGATATAGTTTATATTTTTCTTCATTAGTTTTTATTCCTGGGCTGTCATTTATATTTTTTAATATTATTTCGCTATATAAATTGAAAAGTTTTGGTGACAGTACACAGCCTTTTTTATATAAATGTTGATGTATTCTCCTCACACCATTCTATTAGTCCTTCTCTTTTATTTATACCCCTAATCTCAAAGGTCTCATTACGTCTCTCACTCTTTTTTTTCTTCTAATTTAGCATTAAAGTCTCCCATGGACATCTTACATCTTGAGATTCTAAGTGTTTTATTCTTACATCTAAATCTTCAAAAAAATCTTTACCTCCTTATCACCATGGCTAGTCGTTGGGGCATAATTCCTGGACATTTTTATGTGGAGATGTTGTCCTTTTAATGTATCAACTATGACTATGTCAGATTTTCCTAGAAAACCTTTAATAATATCTGCTATATATCTTTATCTGAAATCATATCTAAAACTATAGCTCTCTCGTGGGTAGTAAAAACTGAATACATTACTTCATTTAAAGAAGGAGTGTTCAAAGGGTTTTTGGCCTACATATGATTCCTACTTCGTTTTCACATAACCAACACCGTCCATTGTGAACAAACGACATTGTGACTTTTACTCTAGCCACTATAATACCGCACTGTGCGTTTATATATATATATATATAGGAGTAAAGGGCTGTTCCTTAGCGTCTATCGTCATCATTCAATAGACTATATTGTGGACGGACCCCAAAACTAACGTCTGATAAGTTTACGTGCTACCACACAGAGACAGCGACTCTCTGTTTCACCCGATTACATTAAACTAACACTGGCCCAACTAGTAGGAGACGAATTCGCCACAGCAAGGCTCGAACCACGGACCTCCTGTGTTGGTAGCCGATATTCGACCCCAAGTCTACCGCCCTCTTATATAAAAGAGGAACGAATTGCAACTTTAGTGTCACGATAGCGTAATAGTTGCTACCCTTAAAAACTATATACTTCACATTAACTTCTATGCCTACTGTACAATCCTTGAAAGTCGATGTAAAAAGAAAAAAATTCACAAAGATGCTGTAATCAAAAAAAATTATTAATAATTCTCTTTGTTGTGAAAATGGCATACACAAAAGTCGGTGAATGTCTCATTAAATAAGTCAGACAAAAGCTGATATGTAATAAATAATGAGCCATTTTTTCTTGTAACTTTAATTTTAATCTTTTAACAAAGACAAGGGCGTCATTGTAATAATTGAAAGGCTTTTGAAACAAGCTGACGATTAAAAAAAATCGAATATCATTCTTGCTTTTTTAGGACGATAATATTGTATTATTAATGTCCAAAAGAGCAAGACTGATCTTTGCTTTAGTTTACATACTTGTATGTATGTAAAATAATTTGAATTGAGTTGTCATTATAAGGTATACTATTCTTTTTCTTATTTATTTAAAATGAAAAGTTTCATGCCTTCTTTGCATTCTTTTAATTTTAAGCATATTTTTAAATATCGACTGTTCAAAACATGTCTTCGTCTGTTTCATTTCTTAACGAAATGCTCATAGAGTTTTAAGAAAAGTCAGAGTACGGTTGAGACGAAATACGAAACATTGTCTCTTTTTTTCCCTTCAGTTGTCACTTACAAAACAAAAGCTAGAAAATGTAACCCCAAATGAAAGAATCAGCAGTCCGTATTAGACGAGTTAATTCTGAAATGGTCGATTATGTTAAGTCCAGCTTATGACCGTTAAAATCATCTTTACTGTGTCTCAAGGTTATCAAACATAAATCTTGCTGAAAACAAAGGTGATTAAGTTTTCTTGTTTGCCGTATCTGAAAGTCGATATCTGAACCAACTAAACAAACACATCCGGATTTCTATCGTAAGTTAAGCCCCTGTAACAATAACATTTGGTAACGTAATTTGTTACTGTCTGAGGTTTGTAAATATTTTGAACATTTTTCAAATCCGATCCGTATTTTTCTTGTCATTAATTTTTATCCTCCTCCTGTTCCTCCTCAATCTCCTCCTCATCCCTTTCCTCCGACTTCTACTACTACTATTTTTACTATTATTACTGTTATCACTACTACTACTACTACTACTACTACTACTACTACTACTACTACTACTACTACTACTATTACTACTACTATGATAATAAATAGAAGAATACGCACAACTTAGCAACTGAGGGACACAATAAATCAAACACAACTAGAAATTATAGAGAAAATACATGTAAACGTTTCGCCTTTAATGGCTTTGTCAGATATTGACAAAGCCATTAAAGGCGAAACGTTTTCATGTATTTTCTCTATAATTTCTAGTTGTGTTTGATTTATTGTGTCCCTCAGTTGCTAAGTTGTGCGTATTCTTCTATTTATTATCATATTATTCATATTTCTTGCGCACGTGAATCTACTGTTAGGTCCTTAGCAACTGAGTAGATGTACTCAAAAGTGTTGTGCTATTGTTTCATTTTTGGATACATTTATATATTACTACTACTACTACTACTACTACTACTACTACTACTACTACTACTACTACTACTACTACTACTACTACTACTACTACTACTACTACTACTACTACTACTACTACTACTACTACTACTACTACTACTACTACTACTACTACTACTACTACTACTACTACTACTACTACTACTACTACTACTACTACTACTACTACTACTACTACTACTACTACTACTACTACTACTACTACTACTACTACTACTACTACTACTACTACTACTACTACTACTACTACTACTACTACTACTACTACTACTACTACTACTACTACAACTACTAAAATTGAAAACTATAAAATAAACTACTACTTCTATACTTAATATCACTATCACAGCTCTTTTTTCCTTCACTTTTGCAGTTAAAATCAATCTAGGGTGCACCAAGGCTGATCACTGACCAGTACTGATCATGCCTCCTAATCGATAGTTGGACCCCCTGGTTTGATTTCTTAGGCCCACTCGACTCAGCGAATCGTAAATTTGTATTCAGTCATATTACCTACGCCAACTTCCGTCAGTCCGAACGCCGGAAACACATTTACATTTGTTTAGAGCAATTACATTAGCAACATGTCCCTGCGCAATAAATCTAGTCACCTTCTGTCATATGAGGGCGTTTTTGTTGATGTACAATCATGAAGTAAGTCTTTTCAGCTGGTTACTTTTATGGCACGGTAGCATGGACTTGCTTGTTCCGAATTATCCCCCCCCCAAACTTATAGTAGTATAGTATCTTACTCTCACTTCAATCTTTTCTCATTTTTTTGTTCTTTCAATAAGCGAAAAGGGGAAAAAACAAACACACACACACACACACACACAACAACAACAACAACAAATAGTACAAAAAAGAAACCCTCAGAAAAAAACAACAAAAAAAAACAAAAAAAACAAGCAAAAACAACAACACCCACGCACACAAATCCAAAAAGTTAGAATAATTCTGAAAAATAAGTGGTGGTAGAGTAGTAGTAGTTGTAGTAGTAGTAGCAGTAGTAGTAGTAGTAGTAGTAGTAGTAGTAGTAGTAGTAGTACTACTAGTAGTAGTAGTAGTAGTAGTAGTAGTAGTAGTAGTAGTAGTAGTAGGTGGGTTGGTTTAACGTCCAACAGCAGCACTATATAGGCTATATAGTAGACGGGCCCCAAGACTGAAGTCTGGCAATTTTATGTGCTAGTAGTAGTAGCAGTAGTAGTAGTAGTAGTTGTATCCGTAGTAGTAGTAGTAGTAGTAGTAGTAGTAGTAGTAGTAGTAGTAGTAGTAGTAGTAGTAGTAGTAGTAGTAGTAGTAGTAGTAGTAGTAGTAGTAGTAGTAGTCGCGCAGCAGTAATGATAGTGGAAAAAAATGATAGTATACAAGATAGTTACAGTATTTGTAGTAGAAGTAATAGTAAACACACTAGCAGTTCAATGTCTTTTGGTCGCATACATAATAATGATCTACAGGTGAGCTGTCTCGTCAATTAACAGGGCTGTTGTAGACATAAAACTATATGAGGTCAGGAAAAGGAAGTGCGTCAAACAGCCAGGCAACTACCGTCACTAATTTTGTGGAAACATAGTAAGGCGCAGCCTGCAGTTGGGTGTCAGACAGCCAGTCCTGTAAATCGTATACAGTGTTGCCCTAAATTTGTGAGGTGACATATAAAAGGTTCCATCTACACTACACTAATACGCTTTTGAGAAACAAACGGACTATGCAATAATAATAATAATAAAAATACTACTACTACTACTACTACTACTACTACTACTACTACTACTACTACTACTACTACTACTACTACTACTACTACTACTACTACTACTACTACTACTACTACTCTACTACTACTACTACTACTACTACTACTACTACTACTATTAATAATAATAATAATAATCAGGCTAAGAGCGCTTTTGAAAAAACGGGTGCATTTTAATCACAATAATAAAAACTATAAACGTTGTTACAATATCATGCTAAATTAAAACACTAGTATTACAGGAACAATAGATTACCTTGATAATAAATAAACATAGTAAAATACATGTGCTTTAATAAGAACGATAAGAACGTTACATATTGTTGTATGTCAAACTAAAATATGATCATACCACACAAATATATCAGTAGGATACTCACTAAACTTATGAATTCTATTTTCTCATTATTACTCGAATAGATAGAAGAGTAAGAGTTTTTTTGCCTATTTAAATATGCAGGTTGAAAAAACTTATGTTTTCAGCTTAGATTTAACTCATAATAAAGAACCTGCAGTTTTTAATTTGCTCGAACAGTGCTCTGCTATGTCAAGGCTCGTTAGCGTTATTGTTTAGAATTAATTATTGGATTGATCGTTGACCTAAGATTTATGTCGAGAACATTATATTTCACTAAATCTTTCAAATAAATCTCAAATTTTGGGTGTTAAAGACATTGCTAAGTTTTAGATTCTATCTTATAAGCATTCTTTGACGCACGACAGCCAGTGCAGTTTATTTATAACTCTTCTTTAGGAATGTTTTAATTTAGTCTAGCAGCATCTTCTGGATATTCCGTAACTGATTTAATTTTCTGTCTGTGGCTAAGGCTAATAGAGAGTTACACTAATATGATCTAGATAAAAAACAGGAACATTTTAGTTAACTCACACTTTCTGTATTTAAGAAAGGTATCATTTGCGACTTTTATCCTAATTTCTGATTCACGGTTTCTTTTTTTCGGTTTTCGTTTCTATTCTTCTGAGATTATTAAATTTTTAATACCGGCAGTGCGATTTGAATTCGTTAAGATGTCTACATTTTTTAGTCTTTGTGAGATAAATATCTCTTCTCCACAGTGTTTGGAGATGATACATTTATTGACTTCGCTTATTTAGGGTGATTATGAACATGGTCTCTGCAAGTTCTTTGATAAGTTTTAGTTTGTTAGAAACCACCTATTTCTAAATATATTCTATACCACTTTGATGAGAACAGATTGCTCTGCAGTAATAATAATAATAATAATAATAATAATAATAATAATAATAATAATTTTATATGTTGTTTGTAAAAGAGCGCAATAAAGTGATTGCAATGCGTTTTATAATTATGACATTACCACCTCTATATCTCTCTATCTCTTTGTTTCTCTCTCTCTCCCTCTCTCTCTCTCTCTCTTTTTTTCTTTCTCTCTTGCTCTCTTTTAAATGTCATGATAATAGTTTTATTGAATTTAGTACTCTTTGTGGTGATTGAACAATAAGTCGAATGTTCTATAAAGACTGCGGACATGCGTCAAAGTTTGCGCTCTTTTACAAACAACATAATAATTATTATATATTTTCTCAAAACCTAGATCTAGTTTTTATTTTCCCTTAGTCTGCAACAAAAGTAGTTCAGAATAATTGATTAATGTTATTGATCCGAAATGGTGATCGTACCATAGTCTATGTTGGCGAAACAAAGTATGTCAAAGGAAATGTGGGAAAGCAATCTGTGTGGATTTATTATGTGTAAATTTATACACTGTAACGCCTTTAGAGCAAAGGCAACTGACACAGAAAATTTCAATTCGGTTAGGATTGTCGAATACATACACCTGTTTTGATTAAAGGTGATTTTTAATTTCTTAAAACTCAGCATTATATTTCTTAAGAGTGGGTAAGAAACAATTAAGTACCAACATTTTTACCAAAAAGAAATAAATAATTAACTGAAAATCGCCGATTTCCCTTATAGATTTGAAAAAAAACATTTAATGGTCACAAACATACCAGTGTTTAATTCTAAAAATTTTGTTATGTTTTTCCTTTTCGTTTTTTGCGTTTGTTTGCTTATTTGTAATATTTTGTTTCAGTAAACGTAATTTTTAAGTAAATGTCTGAGAATTACTAAATCAACCTTAACTTTTTTATTCTGAAATAATGTACCGTTTTTTGTAACATTTTGTTTGAACGTATTAATTTTTACGTTTCCTAAATAACTCAATGCCCCAATAAAAAAAGTACTATTCTACCGCCTATTGGTGGTTACATTTTAGTTTTTGATTTCACAATAATTAGATTTTGCCAAGCACTTTTACGAAAGTATTTATTGTGGACATAAAAATGTGCGCGCTTTTAGGAAAATCAACTTATTTTCTCACTTAATTTCATTGAATCGGAAACAATTACGATTGGGAAAGATTTTCGTTGCCTGTTTGTTTGTTTTTTAACTTAAAAAAAAGGCTTTCGTAAGTTACCTTCACAAATTGGTAAAACAATGCGTCAGCCCAGTTTCATAAGTCATGTCCCCTTTCTGAAATGTTAAGGATTAGCATTTTGAATAGAGATAGGATAGTATACAATTGGGGATGACAAAATGCTTTTATAGTACATCCTGAAAAAAGCACTTTGCTTGGACATGTTGATCACAATCCACGCCTCTGTAACGACTTCAGGGCATAAGTAAGAACAACAGGAAAGTTCAAAGCCGATAAGAGCAGCCATTTAGTTTTCATGGCGCAATCTAGTTTTTTTTTATTTTTAAATATAGACTATAGACCGTAAGTACAATATCGAAATAGCTTACGACTTGCCTTAAGTCTTCTTTATCGCATCTTCTTACGAGGCGTGGTAACTACGTTGAAATAATTACTGTATAGTTCGTAAGTGCAACGTCGTTGTAGTTGGCTACTCGTCGTGATCTTTTTTATTCGTCTATTCTTACGACGAGTTGCACGCCACCGCAACGTTGTACTTAAGATCCTACATGAGTTAGCCATTAATTTGCTTTCTAAATAAATCAATCTTGAAGCGTGGTTAAAAAAAACCCAAAAAAACAAAAACAAAACACGAAATGCGATTATCTTTTAGTGGAAAAGTAGGTTTTGTAACATGTTGAGAGTAAAATTAAGGCATACGTTTCGAGTCGATTAGAGCAGCAGCGAAATTAGGCTTTTCAATAATATAGAAAACGGTTTCAATAAATTGTCGTTTTTTTGTTTAGAGATTGGCGGACGTAAGTACAACGTCCCACTAGATTGCGACTCGTCGTACGCCCTGTAATTCGAAAATTGTTATGGCGCGTCGTAAGCTGCCACAACGTTGTACTTACTACTCTAGCGGTAGTGAGTACATTGTTTGTTTTTTTGCTTAACATCCAACGTCAGCACTACATATAGGCTACATCTAAGAGCAGGCTCGAAGGCTGAATTCTGACAATTTTATGTGTTGTCACACACGACACAGTACGCATATACCAGGACTTCCATCTCAGCCGGTTACATTTTACTACACAAATGCAACACAGTTGAGTTAAGTTGACATAACGGCCAACCTCAGCACTATATAGGCTACACCAAGAGCAGGCTCCAAGACTGACGTCTGACAATTGTATGTGCTGTCACAGACGACACAGGACACGGAACCTGGACTCCTGTATCAGCCGGTTACATTTTACTACACAAATGCAACACAGTTGAGTTAAGTTGACATAACGGCCAACCTCAGCACTATATAGGCTACATCAAAGAGCAGGCTCCAAGACTTACGTCTGACAATTGTATGTGCTGTCACACACGACACAGGACACGGAACCTGGACTCCTGTATCTGCTGGTTACATTATACTACATAAATGCAACCGAATTGAGTTAAGCTGACATAACGGCCAACGTCAGCACTATATAGGCTACATCTAAGGACAGGCTCCAAGACTGACTTCTGACAATCGTATGTGCTGTCACACACGACACAGGGCGCGGACACCTGGACTCCCGTCTCAGCCGGTCACATTATACTGCCATCGATCCGACCAGTACCGGAAGTAGGAGAAATGGGGCAAATAATTTTTTGACCAATCGTGGGTTTTGAACCGAGAACCTCCAGATCCGCAGACCAACGCTCTACCACTTTAACCGATGGAAACAAAGAATAATTTAATAAGAAAAGAATATATTTTTTTTTGAAAATAATCATCAACTTAAAAAATAAAATTAGGCTCATAAAGACTGGATTACAAGTATTTTAGAGCAATTCCCCGTAATATTGTTATAACATAACGAAATCAGCTAATCGCTTCAAAAATCTTTTTTTTTTGTCTGATGCAAAGCTTCCAAAAATAGTGCATTTATTTTTGGAAGCCTTGTTTTAAACCAAGGCTACTTAAAATAGCAGTCAAAGTCACTGATTCGACTTAATTGAACACATTTTTGCATAAAATGGGTAAACCAATTATCTTGTGATCTGTTTGTTTTAATTAAGTATGAGAGTCAGGACTGAATGATAGTCAGTGATTACTTTTGTTCGGCCCACCAGCCTACTTTACTAAGTCTACGTTCATAGAGGCGGCAGATTTATGTCACCGAAATTCTAGGTACCCAACGTCATAGGAATCAGTATATTTTGTTAATGCAACCATTTAGGTAAATGGCCAAATCTCTGCGCCGATAAGCACTCTAGTCGACAGGAAAGTTTTATAAAAATTAGCTCTTCCTTAACATTTCACCATGTAAGAGTAATTTCGTAAATCTTCGATCAACTTTAATTTAAAAAAATGCTTCAGATACAGTTCCAAATCGAACAAAAATTGAATGAAAAGACGTTTTTTAGGCGTCAATTATTAAAACTAACAGGTAAATTTATATGGATATTTATCTGGAAATGTGACTCCTTAAGAATAGAAAATGATTAAATTAAAACCTTTCAGGGAACCTTATCATTGGATTGTTCCATATATACTCTTTAAACGAATATAATTGTTCATAGTGATACCCTCGCACGGCTAAAAAGAAGACGCGAAAAAATAACTGCCATTAAACACAACCACGGTTTCATTTTTTTTTAGCCAGGGACTATAATCCTGGTGTTATTTAAGAAAAATGTAAATGTGTTTCGAACACACAGAATTTGAAAAACAGTGAGAAACGACAAAAAAGATAGAAAAACAGCTACAAAAACAAGAACAACAACAACAACAACAGATAAACAAACAAACAAAGACCAACCAACAACATAAATACACATCCACAACAAAACAAAATTAAAAAATCACCAAACATATTTTTAGTATCAACAACCTTTAACTGCACAATAACATTCCCCCGTAGTAATGTCATAACTTTAGGAACTTTTTACATTCCACATTCACCTAACAGAGAATAATTAAATTTAACCAGAAACCAGGAACCTTTCGCCATAATTATAGGAGAGTCTTTACATTGGCACTGTAAACGGCTACCACAGCATCGTCGCACAATGGTCACGGAAAATAATTATCGTGAGAGAACTTACATGGCTGCCAGTTTTACCAAGGCTTTCTTTTATCGACGTGCAGACCTATTCAATAGTTTCTATGTTATTTGCGCTGAAAAAGTGTGTTACCAACCAATACATGATTTGTTTAACACTTCTTGGCAGGTCATATTGTCATAAATAATAATTAAAGTACATTGAACGAGAAAAAACAACAAAATAATGATTGCAGACAACTCTGTTTAAATTTTAAGTTATTTATCTGTAAAAGCATAATGGATTAATAATACTTGGTGCGTTTGCGACAGTGATTACCGAGTTAGTACATTATATTGTCAATTTTACTGTCGTTAAAAAACACTGAGTGGCCAGTCGGTTAGACCTCTTGACTGTAGAGTATGACGTCCGCGGTTTTAGTCACAGGAGCAGATCCCGTGTTCGCCTGGTGATTTGGTAGACCTGTAGGAGAGGCAAATGTACCGTTTGTGAAAGATTCAATGAAAACCTGTTTCGGTAGCTCATTAAAGTGATCTTCAAGACCGAGACACTCTAAGTAATGGATAAATTTATCACCAGTAATTCAGAAAAAAAATCGGCCTAGCTCTCTAAAAAGAAAAAAAAGATTTCTTTATCTGTTAGCACGTGCGATACAATTAATGCTTCAATTGTTTTTCGATTTCAGCGCAACCTTAAAAGAGAGATTTACTAATCTATAAAAGCATTGACATGCACGTGCCAGAAATTCATTCTTATAAATCGTGATATATGGTATCCTGTTAACTTATTAACGCTATATTTTTTTAGTATTCATTTATATTCTCAGGATGAAACACATGGTTATCCACGCTGTGGAATAATTTTTCCTTATCTTTGGTCGAATAAGTCCCACGAGAGATCTTATCCTGCAACGGCTTCTTATGGCGGAGTAAACACTATACAGACACGGACACAAGCAGTAGCCAGCTAGCTGAAATCACTAGAACCCGAACCCTAAACCCCTGGGTCGGAGGCCGACGCTTTAACCACTTCGCCACCCAGCTCCTGCAATTATCTTAGCTTGATAAAATCATAATTCTTATTTGCTCTAAATTCCGAATCACCGGGCGCTCAACCTTAAAAGATTCTTATTTATTTGTTGTAAATCTTGCATCTATATAACCTTAGATCTCATAAGCAGTTTTTCAAATAAATAACCACAACTGAAAGATAAAATTGCTTTGAAAGGCTTTTCGGAACACAAACTACACTGAAAACAGTATATCAATAAAACTGGGGGGGGGGGGGAGGGGGTTCAAGATAAAACAAAAACAACAACAAGAACTGCAACAACAAGAACAACAACAGCAACAACAAAAATGTAGATAACGGCATCCTTCTAATACAAAATGTGAAAGCATAGAAGGATGACGCCAATGTATCCAGACACCAACATTGTCAGCTACCGTCATGAAAAGGCGACGCGGACAGATGACGATGACACTCAAAGCAGTCAATATAATCATTCGTTGTTTAAATCAATATTTGATGTTTACAACATCTTCAAATACATGTCTGAGTAAGTATGACCAGTGGTGTACAATAAGTGCGTTCATTGCATCATGATATCGAATAACATTACTTCGCCTTTACATTGTGAATTTTAATATTGTTTTGATTTTGTTAATGTGCGTTTTGTTTTGGGGGGTTGATTTTTGTAAAAAGTTGTTGTTCTTTTTGCTTTCATGCTTTTTGTGTGTGTGTGTGTAAACAACAGTACCACGAAAATGTACTTTCTGAGATTTACTAGAGGGTGCACACACTAAAACATAGATATATGATTGTAGGCGGAGATAGAGAGAGAGAGAAAGAGAGAGAGAGGGAGAGAGAGAGAGAGAGAGAGAGAGAGAGAGAGACAGATTAACAGTTCCTACAAGCTTGTGTTCACCCAATAATTTATGCTTCCACCTCTATCTACTTTGCGTTTTTCATTCTCAGGGAGGTCCTCAGTCTCGCCATTATTTTCTTTAATGTTCGACCTCGAGAACTTTTCCAAATTCTAGATTTCCAATCGGTGGCTAATTTCGACCACATGTTATCCATTTTCTAGCAACGTGCTTCCTTAGTTGCTCTAGTTTAAAAAGTTGCCTATTCTAATCTCCAGGTATTTGTAATATAACCCTCTTAATTTATTTATTTTTAATGTTAGGATAAGTAATCTACCATATTACAATTTCAATGCTGGGGTAGCTTATACTAAAAATCATATAAGACCTCACTTCTCAATCCGTACGCTTCGCAGTGTAAAAGCGATTAAGTCAATTATTTCGCAGATGATCGATGTTTGGAGCTGATAGATTAGACGGTTTCCTGGCGAATGTGCCAAAAATAACAACAAGAGCAAGAAATTTGACTGTAGTGAGCACTTTTTAGCATAAGAAGGCTAATAGCGATCTATTTATTTACAATTAGTATTCTAAATAGCATAATTATTTTCACGTCACGTAAGGGCTATAACGCTGTAATTTTTATTAACTTGTGTGTTAAACTCTGCATTCGTTTTTTTTTGTGCTTTGTTTGTTGTTGTTGTTGTTGTTTTGTTTAAATCATTTTATTGGCGCATAGAGCATTACATTTTCGTTGAATATGTGAAGCACTCAATAATGCCATTCGTTATTTATTATTATCAATTATTATTATTGTAATAATAATAATAATAATAATAATAATAAT
>RQTK01000205.1:573422-590941 GCA_003991915.1 Elysia chlorotica | reverse complement strand
TTTTTAAAGTACCCCCCCCCCCCCCCCCCCCACACACACACACGCCGGTAGGAAAAAGGTGTGGATTTTACACCATTACGATGCATAGTTATATTTCTGTTAATTTATGTAAGTGCGTTATATTTGTTATTTAATATACATGTATAAATATAGTGCAGATGACCCCGGAAATTAAAACAAAACGTTCAATGTTTCTAGGCATTATAATAGGTAGGGCATCACCAAACAACCCCATACTCCTAAAAAGTCAATAGTAAAAGCCTGGATCTGGAATGTCAAGTTGCCACAAACTGCAGGTAAAAAAAACCCAATGTCAACCGACAATTGCAATTGTCACAAATCAAGACTCCAGAGATTTGGGAGAGGAAAATGCGTTCATTGGTCAGGACACATATTTGACGACAATGCTTGGCTAATTAGGCGTAACTCTAAACATAACACAAGTGCAAAGGGGGTTAAGCGGTTTATATTTTTTGACTGCTGCTTTAAGTGGAAAATTTTGGGGAATGTTGGGATATGTTTCATGGAAAAGTTCCTTACAACGCTAACTTCTCTCTCTCTCTCTCTCTCTCTCTCTCTCTCTCTCTCACTCTCTTTCTTCCTTTCTCTCTCCCTCTCTGCCTGTCTCTCTACCTTTCTCTTTATTTGTCCCTTTGCCCATATATCCTCTCCCTCTCTACCTCTCTGTCTAAATATTTCTCTACCCTCCCGTCTCTCTCAGTGTCTCTCTCACGGTTAAATGTCTCCTAGATTTCCCAAGGGGGGTGGGGGGTGGGGTCGATCTTATACGAAGAACTTCCTGGGGAAGCCAGTACTGTGACTCCTAAAGTAAACAAAACAGATCTACCAAAAATACGTGACCGTGAAGAAAATAATAATTATGTTAGGAGACAAGCAGTAGGTTCTGTACAAGATCAATAAGGAACCAGATCACATACCCATGTCTCAGAAAACCTCTCTAGAATTGTGCTCTTCGTCTAGTCGTTCATGTCCTCCCCCTCTTCCCAACCTATGGTTCGGGTATGATGCATTGTTTGGGGTGATTTGGTGCTTGACATTATATTGGTCAAAAACATCTATGCGTAGGAGTCCATAGGTGTTTCATTTTAGATGTTTTTTTTATCTTTTTTTTTGTTAGAAATAGGAAACGACAGAATACCCATATAATCGTTTTGATTGATAAAATTACGATGCATAACTGTTAAAAGGTAGTAGAAACAGTAGTAAGATTATAACCTACCCCACCCCCCAAAAAAACAACTACAACAACAACAACAACAAACAAACAAACCAAAAAACACGTAAAAATAAAGATGTTTAAGAAATATAATTATTGTGTAGCAAATAACTACCATATAACCTATCCCAATAAATAAAACCCGAATGTGGCAAACTAATATTTGGAGCAACGGGAATGAATTAAAACGAAAATGTAATGCCTTCCAAGGTGAAGCAAACAAGCAACCAAACAAACAATCAAAAAATAACGACCAAAACATCATTAGTTTAACAAATTCATTATTTTAATCAACACAGGATCCAGGAATGAGGAGGTTACAAAAACTGAAGAGAATAATATTTTCCAAGGTAAAACAATCAAGCAAACAACACTAAAAACAACAAAACAGACAAACAAACAAGCAAAAACATTGATTAAAAAAACAACAACACTATTCCGATCAACGCATAACCCCCCAAAAAAGTTTTCTACCCACAGTGGTCCGGTGACAAATCAATGTTTGGGGTGCTTTGGTGCTGGGCGCCAAAGGACTTAACGCTGTACCAGTGGACCCAAAACCTCACGGGGGAGGAGTCCATAGTCTTCATAGTCATCGTCCATGTAATAGGCTTTTACGCGTTCCTAGATAACAAAAACAACGGAGAGAGAGAGAGAGACAGACAGAGCAGTCTTAATACTTCACCTCCACTAACTGTCTTTTACGCGTTCCGAGTATCAAGATTAAAAACAAAACAAAATAATGGAACAACGGAGACAGAGAGAGACAGTGCGTCTACCGATGATCCGTGAAACAATGGACCATCCAGTTAGATATGACACCAGGGCAGTCGGTGCAATGTTCAGCTGTGTTAACTGTTAGTACTAAATGACTTTCACCCGTAAAAAGTACTAAGCATTCATAGTCGACGGATTTCTATCAAGCAAATATGGAGATGAATTTTTGACATTTTTAAGGAAGCATGTTTTATGTCATATCAGTTTAATAGCCTTAGTTGGTGTATAATATTCGAATATAATACATGTATATTGTGATTACGGGCCTGAGTTTACAAATGCAAAAATCTGCCACTCTTTTCAGCAGCGGAATAATTTCTTTTTTGTCTTAACCTGGAAAAAATTCGATACTGATAAGGCAAAAAATGTTTTAGTGTTAAAATCAATAAAAGATAAAAAACAAAAAAAAAACAAAGACAAGACTAATGAATATAATTTATTACTAACATGATAAAAAAAATGTATAACGGGGAAGTCTTACTTTAAAAAAAAATTGTGTTCTATCCCTCCTTTTCGGGTATTGGTAAAGTCTATGAAATGTTTAAACCTGTCATGACAAAACTATGGCTCAATGTATACCACCAGGACATTCTAGCCACTTTCAGCCAGTGTAACTTCCTCTTCAATAAATAATTGAACAGCCAAGCTTTTCACCCTCCCCCTCCCTTTGAAAGTTATAATAGTAATAAAAGTAGTATTAAAAATGAAATAATGAAAAAATTATTATCAGCTTAAAAAAAAAACAAAAAAAAAAACTGCGTATAAAATGGTTTCAAATGTCCGTGGGTCTAAAGACTATAAGCATAAAGTAGGGCGTAATATTATTGCATGTTAAAACAATTTTTCACATATTTGAGTACCCAGCACGAGTGTAGGAGTGTAGGCGAGATTAAACATCAACACACAAAAATGTTTACATAGATGTAAAAAATGTCCAGCAAAGTTCGAAAAAGACCTAGTATTTGCACCACAGGAATGTATAGAAGTTCAAATAGGCGTGTTTAGACAAACAAAGTGCCATCTGAATGTCTAACAACGTAGATCTGTACGTAGACAGATCCGATACCTGCAACAGCCTCTTTCTTATTGGGGTTTTAGAGTCATTTTCTATATAACCGTTATACCAAGCGGGTAAGGTCTACTGCCTTTAATTGTTTGTGACTGTGAGAGTGTTTATTACAGAGAGGCAACCGAGGGTGTAGCCCTATAATATTACGAAGTTATTATCAAAATTTATGATAAAGCAGACAATTCAAAGTGTGTTGCGAATAAACACCAAAGTATTAGCTCTTTCACTCTTTGTCTTTTACTTAACCATTTAAAAACCTTTTTTCAGAACGAGAAAAAAATAATTATTTGGTGTTTTTTTCTTTTCAAAATATTGCCAATGAAGAACATTATATTCCTCATTTGAATTCATAAAATTATACTCCGTTGTATTCAGAAAAATTGAGAAAGGGATTTGGACTTATAACAAAACATTTTGCAAAAAAAAAGAGGAAAACGAAGATAGACGTACGGGTCCCCAAGACTATAGTCTTACAATTTTACGTGCTGCCACAAAAATAAAGAGAGGAAGAGGAATACAAAATTCAAATGAAAGACATACATTATGACATGATTGTATGTAACATTATTTCTCCCAATACAAACTCAGAAAATGGTAATAAGGATACAGCATACAGGTGCAATGTTACTAACAGTAAACTTTTAACTTTACGTTATTGTTTCCGCAAAGAAGTGGTTCAGACCTGTTCTATCTCTGGTCCTGCTTAACCCATGGGTCCAAGCACTGTAGTAAACCCATGGGGTCAGCTGCATTGACCACAAGACCTGTGGGCTTTACACCGCTCGTGTCCTATAAAACCACAACCAATGCTATTAAAAACAAGCGTTCCAAGCCGAGACGGCCCCTAGCCCTAACGTTTTATGCCGCGTTGGTGTCGAATACCGTCCAATCGCAGGAGGTTTTCCTCTTTTGGAATACTTAATGTTGAGTACACATTATTTTAGTTTTTGTTGAAATTTCTATAACCCCAGTGCTAAATGCCAAAACTTCCGGGTCTGCCAATATTGAATAATATTGCAGACAGAACGCTCTTCCTTGTCCAATGCTATAATACAAAAGCAGACGGCCCCTGCTGTTTGTGATGGTTTTCTTTTGTTTTTGGATTTTGTTCGAAATCAATATAACAAATCACAAATGCCGACTCAGGTTACACCAAGTGAGCCGAGGTTACTCGATTTTGTAAAAAAACAAATTAATTTCAATTATGTAATGTCATGAGACGATGAAAGAAAGGGAGGAGAGGTGTTTTTTTTCCACTGAGTTATTAAGTTATAAACGTAACAGTTATAATTATTGGTAATGTTCATAGACAGCCCACGCATTAAATTTCTAAAAAAAGACTTTCGTTTGTTATATCATTACCAGATAGTAGTAAGATTTAAGGCCCACATAATATTAGGTTTTACCTATTGGTCACCTGCTTTTTACAAATAATTTTAAAGCTTTTTTGTTACTTATACCGAACGTTTGCTATGAGGTGGTTCAAAAGACTTTCAAAATCACAAGACATCCCGTAAAAACAAATAAACAATAAAAGCAACAAAATAACTACTTACTTAAAAAAGCAGCCGTCACAAACATTTAAAACCATATCATCCCTTCAGTTTACTAAAGCGCTGCTTTTAACATAAATTGACTTGGTGTTAAAAAGCCCACGAAAGAGCGATATCGCTTAACGATTGGTAAGGATAACAATTAATGATACCTGAAGCCAAATTTGACATGCATTAAAATGTTTTGAAACCTAAAAACTTTGTTTACGGGAAACAAATCGAATTATTTGCATCCTAAAATAAGACCTTATGAAACGTTCCGGTGTAAAATAATGAACAGATCATATAATAGTTGTAATTTTAATCCAAGTTGACTTGTATAACAAAAGAAACTTCTTACGAAAGAGAAAAAAACAACAACCAAAAATCGGGGTAAAACGTAAACAAAGGCCCATTATCCCTGACTTCACATCCCGCCTATCAACAACTGGCACTAATTGGTACCCGCGAGTGTAACATCATTGACAGGGTAATGGGGGACAGAGAATCCGTCCTGGCAGGTTGAACCAGTTACAGGTGACCAGGGGGATAAAGGTCCCCTGCAAGGCGACAGGGGCCTGGAGTGTCCTCGTTTACCTGTGGTCATCACTGGTCAAGCAGAAAGTCCCCAGCTGACAGTGTGGACTAAACTGTCCACCTGGGCCAACTTACTCATAGGATAAAGACATCTACTTTTTGTCTCTCTCTCTCTCTCTCTCTCTCTCTCTCTCTCTCTCTCTCTCTCTCTCTCTCTCTCTCTCTCTCTCTCTCTCTAGCTCTTTCTCTTTCCCTGTTTCTCTGTGAATATGTTTCTCTCTTCTCTCTATACACGTATCTCTCTATCTGCCTCTGTTTTTTTAACTACTGTTTCTCTGCTTGTCTGTCGGTCTGTCTGTTATCCTTTGTCTCACCTTCTATACCCCTGGTCGTCTTCCTCTGTCTCTCTATTTCTACCACTCTCTGTCTCTCTCTGACTTTGTTTCTGTTTTTCACCCTTAGTATCAGCCTCTCTCTCTCTCTCTCTCTCTCTCTCTCTCTCTCTCTCTCTCTCTCTCTCTCTCTCTCTCTCTCTCTCTCTCTCTCTGATTCTGTCTCTTTGTCTTTGTCTCTCTCTGTGTCTCTGTCTCCGTGTCTGTCAATCTCTCTTTCTATCTATGTCACGTCCTCTTGTCCACACTCCACAACAGAAGAAACTACAAGTGTCCTTTTCCTTGACACAGTTTTACATACCTTCCCCTAGCCGCCCCTCAACTGAAGGCGTAAGTGGACGAAACCCTGTAATCTGGATGAAAAACAAGGCTACTTTGACCTCCGCACGTAAGTTGAAGGTATTCTTACACAACGCTGAGTGTCTTGCTCTACCTGTGTAGGTAATAACATTATAACCGTACAAAAGGATGCATCTAAGATTAAATAAGCAGCAGAAAAGAACAAAAGGAAAAAAAAATCGTGTTAAAATACGCATTAACTTTTATACTAAATTTAATGCAAAAATATTGTAAGAATGAAGGTAATGTAACGTTTAAGACTAGTTTGATTGTCTACACATTAACTTTCGGGTCACTTTTCAGTAACGACAAATGTAAAAAGTGGCAAAAAGATTTGGTATCAAGATTTAAACAAGATATATATGTAATGCAAAATGTTCTTAGTCAGAGAGGAAAAAAATATTAAAGAACAGCACGAAGGAAATCAACAGAATAAGAAAATAAGAAGAAACTATAAAGATAGTGAGTTTTAGTCAAGTAGTAGTAGTAGTAGTAGTAGTAGTAGTAGTAGTAGTAGTAGTAGTAGTAGTAGTAGTAGTAGTAGTAGTAGTAGTAGTAGTAGTAGTAGTAGTAGTAGTAGTAGTAGTAGTAGTAGTAGTAGTAGTAGTAGTAGTAGTGTTGTTGGTGGTAGTAGTGGTGAAAGTGGAAGTCCTTTTTCATATGAATAGTTGATTTATTGGAACTACACAGTACATCCATTTATAAATTGCGTTTCTCGGAACCGCTACTGATAGCTACAGTATCTACAGTTCAAGTAAAATAAAAAGATATAATGACTGTAAGCAAACACACACAGTGATAATATTATAATCACAAGGGCCCCCCTGTAGAGGTTTGACATCATCAAGCTTTAAAGCCCTCTTCGGGGTAAAGAATTTATGAGTTTATGTAGGTACTCTTCACTTCCGAAACCTAATGAGTCGTACTTGCAGATCAAGACAAGTGATTAGCCGTAAATCTCCAGCCCTGGTCGCCAGATAGGTAGAAACCATGACTGGAACTCGGACAGCGACCCGTCGTGAATATAACTATAGGGCTTGCGAACCACGTGATAATAACGGATTACATAATGACGCCCTGAGATAATATATTGCTAATGCTTAGCGTCCAACGGCAGCACTAAAGAGTCTATACTGTGGGCGGGCCCCCAGACTAAAGTCTGATATGCCTACGTGCTGCTACACAGAGACAGTGCGGAGTTACCAACACTGAGTCAGCCACTTTGAACTGACATAGGCCCATCCAGTAGGGCTCGAGTCGCCAAAGCGGGACTCGAACAACGGACCTCCTGCGTCGAACGTCGATGTTCTATTATAGGCCCACCGCCAAGACCCCCCACCCCCCTTCCTGTCCTCAGACATAAGGCTTTCTGATAGTTCATTTATAGTTCATTCAGTTCAGACAGAGATTCGATTGGCCACCGGTGAAGATTTCCATGTTTACCACACCTATGTCTTCTTTTTTTTTTGCTATAGGCCACATAATCGCATAGACCTCGTAATCGCAGGGACTTTAATGTTCTTGTGGGAGAGTCGTTTCCCCTCCCCGGGTGGTCGCCTCTACGGGGGGGATCACGACTGAAGAGGTGCTTGATTAGTCCCATGTTTTTACAGTAATTGCTGCGGTCGCATTGCATGTGCTGTTCCTCTAATTCCTGTAATGCCTTTTACTCTCACTCCATAAAATTCCACCGTTATAAGGACTATTAGCGTATAGCCTAGATAAACTACAGGGAGAGAGAGAGAGAGAGAGAGAGAGAGAGAGAGAGAGAGAGAGAGAGGTTTCGCGCTCCTACTAAAGTACCGTATGCCCCTGGCATTCTTTTGCGTGTCCAGTTACAATATTTTGGTCGATATATCTGTACTCTAGATTATGGCAAACGAAATACGTTACGAAGAAGTACACGTTCAGCCAAAAATCAATCGTGATAGACATAATTTGTACTTGGTTTTTATCGTCAAAACTTATGAAATACGTCTTAAAGAATTGTTGTTTCCAGTTGAAACGCATGGTGTGTCTAATAAGATAGCTATGGGTACACCTTCTTTTTTTCTATTAAACGGTGCTAATTAAGTAATGGTAAATAGTTATAGTTAAATTAACCAAGTGTTCTTTTTCTAGAAGATGCTGCGATTCCTTCCCGTGAATAAGAAAGATACCATTAATATTCTCGTTCTGTTCCTCTAAAAATGAACCCTCCCGGTTATGTAAATATGATTTTAATAGTAATGTTCGTTCATTATGTCTTTGGAAAAATATTTTATATTACTCAATTGATGTCCTTGATTTGTTGTGTAACAAAACAAACAAACCGAAAACAAAGTTAAAGGTAATTTTTCAATTATTTTTTACTACCCAACGCGTCTATAAATGCAGCGGCCTCACTGTGGATTACTTTCTGGACACATTTAGTACGTTTCACCATAGCTCTAATCAAATTGCACCCTTTTCCCTGTACTTTTACAACATATTAAGTTAAATTTATCTGAAATGCCTCGGAAATGTATCCGAAAAACCACAAGAGGTGTGGTATAATTACGTTTAACACTTCTGATGGTTAAATATTAGGCGATAGCCAAAATAAAGAGTGTTATAAACATTTAACTTAGTACCAAAAGGGTGTGGACATTTCGTAATAATAAACTGTAACTTTAAAAATCGGTCAATAGTTCAGGGAGTGGCGTTCTTTTTTTTGTTTGTTTTTGTTTAAATAAGTTTTCTCGATAAACACTGTCAAAGAACAGTTGCTCAATACACAACAATATTCTGTCATTTCTTACTCCTCTAGTGGAGAGTGAGTGAGTTCGTTTCCCAACGCCCAACGTTAGCACAGCTATACTATGGACGGATCCCAAAGAATAACATCTGCGAATTTTAAGTGCAACGCACAGAGACAGTACGTAGACACCAGGATGTGTCTCAGCCCGTTACATTATACTGGCAGCAGCACAATAATTAGGTGACACAATTTAACGAATAATAATTATCATTTTGTCCGATTGCATTTCGAATTGACGGCCTTCAAGTCTTCCCTTTTCCTGTGCTCTGCTTTTTTTTTGTTTAAAACAAATAAAACAATAACGAGCATTGTTTCCCACTATAAACCGTTAAAATGAAATCAGCATAATTAAAAGTTAGGAACAAATTATTTCAGTAATCATAATCATTCCTGAATATCTTTTTATAGCAGATAGTGTCGTTGAACTATTGACGAAAAAAAAATAAAACCAAACCATATGAGAGTTATTTGACCACCTCCCTAATCGAACCATCCCTTCCTCCTGACGTGTCAGACCAATCAAAGTTAAGACTACTCGGAATGATTAAAATACCCCCCACAAATTGCAAGAACGATAGTGATAGACCCAAATAAAACTTCCGCACTTAAGCTTTTTTATACAACTTACAGAATTGTGAGTTCGTAGCTGTAATTAAGCTCAAAGCGAAATCAAGCTAAAATGTGATTGATAGTTTGAAAGAACGACGTTCTTCTATTTTTTAAACGTTACCTCGAAATACACTGTTAAAACAAAATGGATGAGCAATGCACTGCGTGCAAACATTTCTTATTTGTTTAGCAGAGAGAGAGAGAGAGAGAGAGAGAGAGAGAGAGAGAGAGAGAGAGAGAGAGAGAGAGAGAGAGAGAGAGAGAGAGAGAGAGAGAGAGAGAGAGAGAGAGAGAGAGAGAGAGAGTTGTTGGTTTCTTCACGCCCAACGTCAGGAACAATACTTTTTTTTTCTTTTAGATGAGATCCAAAAACTAACGACTAACAACTTAATGAGCAACGCACAGAGACAATGCGAGAATACTCGCACTCCAGGTTCAGGCGGTCATAGTATACTGACAAAGACACAACCGTTAAAGGACTAACATGTTATGACAGATAACAAGACCAAAGAATACGTCATATCATTAGATGAAAGTTTTACACTAAACTGTCTACGAAATGTGTGCAATTGTAAGTTCTTGTTTATAATTAAACTATATTCAATTTTTGTGTAATAAGCTGATAAATTGGTTATTAGAGAGTATTACATTTTAACATTAGACTGTAATAATTTTTTTTTTTATTAATTGGTCAATAGTAAGAGGCAGTAGCATTCATTTAATTTTTAAAAGATACATTGAAACACAATATTAAATCAAAGTAGATGCAAAATACACTATGTGCCAATGCATCTAGTTTGCCTAACAGTGAGTGAGTTAAATAGTTAACGCCCAAGGTCAACGGCAATGTTTTATTGTTGGTTGGATTATAAAACTAACGTCTGGCAAATTGTACCCCCCCCCTCACACACACATAAAGATATTGCGAGGACATCAGGGCTCCCTCAGAGTGCCACACGACCCAACCAGTTGGAGAGGATACACCACAGACTAGTAACAGAGCAAGGAAAGTGTGATTCATACAATTATGAAAGAATGAAAGTTCATGAAAACAATCGTGCAGCCTATGAAACTTGCGTTTATTGTGAAATTGCTTACTATAATTTAGCCCATAGCTAAAAAAAAGACAATGTTAGAAATTGTTAATTGGTCTTTAATAAGATGGAGGGATATTTTAATTTTTAAATTACCTCGAAATATAAGTCATTTCATGAAGCTACTGCGCTTTCTTCCGCAAAACGAACAAAAGAACGTGCTAATTTTTTTCCCTCTAAGAAGCTGACTTAATTTTTCAATAATTACATCGACAGAATAGGACAGAATAGCCAAAATTAACCAGTAAAAGTCCTTGAACTGTTGGCGAGAAAAAAGGAAACCAAACAAAAAACTAAATCCATACTAGATTATATCCAACGGTTCTACAAACTAGTGATTTTTTGGATTTTACTCTGAGCATTCACAATTTATTTGGCTGACGTTTTTTCATTAAACTTTGAACCTCTTCACCCTTACTGCCAGGCCAATAAAAGTTAAAATTATCCGGATTGAATTAATATTCAACAGATCGCATTAACAAAAATGATAGACTTAACACTTAAGCTGTCTATTTGCGCAAATGTTAATTCGAGGTCATAATAGTATTTAGGCTATTGTCAAAACGGGCTGAAATTTTTTAAATTCATAATTATCTATGCCATAATATCCTATATTTGGCAACCAGTGTCCTTGAGTTTGCCAACTTTTAAAATCCATATAAGCCGAAATATGGTTGGTTGAATGAAGATTATTGTTTTTTTTAAAGATTAAATCGGTTATGCTTAAATTTGACAAAATTTTGTTTCAATCAACGGCATAACAAAAAAGATATCATTGTCTAATTAACCAATAATCGTTGAAATTAGCATGTCCAAAAACTGTCATGATAGGTTACCTATTTTGGAGAATTAATTCATTAATCATATAGGCTAAATTTTTGTCTCAAATTAATAACCCGTACTGAGAAATAGCTATTATTATATACCCTTTTGAATTTTGTGTAGCCTTAATCAACAACAACCTTTTTGAACATTATGGAAAGTTTGATTTTCTTGCGCCTTACTTTTGCTGTCTTTTATTCGCTTAAGTTTACCATTAAATAACACTTACTCCAATGAAATACTAGCAATGACGATTTAACACAGAAACAATAGAATTACAAATATCGTATGTACAGAAAATGAATGGAACCACTTCGGTCGCTCTTAGGGTAAAAGTCGATGAACTGGGTCAAAATGGATTTGTCTGTCCAACAAGTGAGATCAAGTCAAATAAGATCTATCTTTTCCGTCATTACACTAATCAATCAAAATCGTAGAAAAACGAATAAAAATATTTACGATTTAAAAAAGTTACCGTGCACAGCAAATGAACTCTCGTTTGACTAAAGACCTAAGAATTTAGCGGGACATCAATGCCCATGAGCTAAAGTCCAATACATTAAAATTTAGATGGCAAATGAACTTTTTATTAAAGATAATTATGTATCCATGAAAACTGTGCTTACTTACTTACTTACTTAATCCTCTTCGCTCCTATAGGAGCATAGGGCTGCAACCACACTCCTCCAGCGTACTCGGTTCTGGGATGTCCTCCTCAGCTCGGCCCATGTCATTCCAGCCGCCCTGGCTTCAGCGTCCGTACTCCTCCGCCAGGTCTGTCTTGGTCGGCCCACTTTGCGCTTTCATGAAAACTGTGCACTTGTAACTAATTGTTTCGAAACGAAATAAAGATTATTTTAGTAGTTTGTAAAAAACAAGGGTAAGTCAAGGGTTCGTTTGTGGGAAAAAACCCTTTTAAAAGTGAGGGGTGATAACTCTTTGGACACATAATTTTTCGTACTAAACTCACTTTTTCTCAAAGAGACTCTATGTACCTCCCTAATCTTTTCTACAACTATTCATCCAGTCCTTGCAGTCATACTGTTATTTCATCTTCAAAGTACAAAGTCTCAAACCATATATTTTGCAATGCGTCAAAAACCTACACACACAAAAGGCAGAGGTAAAGTTTAAGACCTTTCTAACCTAGTTCCATAAATCGGTTATACAAACTTAGTGATCTTGTGAATTAGAATTCTGAACGTATAAAAATTGTTTGACCAACATTACTCTCACTAAACTATACCTTCTCCGCTCTACACGCGCGATAAATAAAAGTTACAGTTTTCGAAATCGAATCAATATTATCATAAACCGCAAGAACAAGAAAAGCGTGGTATTATCAAATGAGTTTAACACCTAAGCTGCCTATAAAACTTTCTTTATGGGTTTTCATTTAAGCTAAAGTCGAAATTGACCGTTGATAAGAAACAGGTGTTAAATTCTTATATGTGACCTCGAAATACATTAGTAAAGCAAAGTTTATTTGAAATACATCATTTCTAACATTTCTTATTTCTCTAGGGAAGAATGGGTTGGTTTTGGTGGACAGATTCAATAACTAACATCTGATAACTTTTAGTACCACATACTTATAGATAATAAGATGATACTCAGACTCCTGTCTCAGCCGGTTCCATTATTCTGACTACCAAACAATCAGTAGGTGACAACTCAAATATGTTTGTACGATCGTGAATTTCAAATCACAAACTTGTAGATTAAGAAACTAATGCTCTACCTTTTGCACCAGTTCGCTTTCAAACTCTAGTGGAGAGATACGCGTATTAGCACAATCTCTCTCCCCCCTCTCTCTCTTTCTTTCTCTCCCTCTTTCTCTCTCTCTCTCCTTCTCTCTCACTCCCTCTTTCTTTATCTCTTTCTCTCTCTCCCTCTATCTCTTTTCTCTCTCTCTCTCTCTCTCTCTTCTCTCTCTCTTTCTCTCTGTTTCTTGGTTTGGCCAATCCCAGATGGATTCTATGAGACGACAGGTGGCAATGGCCACCTTTTAACACCTGAAGCGAGATTTTGCAGGTGAACATGCCCTCATTAGATGGTGTAACAATCTAACAACTACATATAGTGTGACTGACCCAAGCACTGTCTTAAAGACAGGCCACAGTGTTTCTCGAACTACATGCTCGCTTATACATGCGTCAGGACCATATCTATGACGATCACTTAGAGGAAATATCTATGACGATCATTTAGAGTAAATAACCATTAAATAGTTGGCTAAAGATGTAAAAAAATGTAAAGATGAAAACAAATTATCACGGACTCATTAATCAAATAATATATAAACCAAAAATTCAAATTACGTTTTTTATTAGGCGGGCGTTGATGTGGCGAAATGAATTTGAATTACGCATTTCGATATGTGATTGAGTAATGTGGGCGTTTTCTATGGGTTTATTAGTTTTTTGGGATCATCTATTACGTTGTGGGTTCCCATCACTATTTATTGCGGTGATCGTTTTATGTCTATTTACATTTAAGTGTGAAAATGTTATTAACACTAATAAGAAAGTCAGCATCCAAACGAATCTTTAAGTCTCTTTTTACTACCATCTCCGTCATTACGTCTAGAGAATATGATCACAATAGCTATCAACTTTAAGCACTTGTAGCGATAAAGTTCTTTTTTTTTCATCTTTATATAACATGATTGCTAGCAATTTCTCATTATTAGTACCATCATCACCATGATTTCCGCTATGGCCATCATCATTATCATTATCATCATTATAATCAACCCTATTGTCAGCATGTACCCATTATCATCATCATCATCGTCGTCATCATCATCATCATCATCATCATCATCATCATCATCATCATCATCATCATCATCATCATCAGTAATTTTATCTTATCACAACCACCGCCACCACCACTATCATTATAGTTATCAACATTATCAACAGCAACACCACCGGCACCAACACCACCACCACTAGCACCACCACCAACAGCAACAACAACAACAACAACAATTACTTCTAAGCTTAAATAATTAAGCGACAAAAATATTGTAAGTTTTCATCATTTTATTGCTTTATAAAAATAGCACGCAAACATGACCATATTTAAGTCTTTGTGCGTATATGTTATGAAACGTAACTAATATCACAGCACCTTAGTATATCATCAACATAAACATTGTATTGCACTTATGGTAATAGTACATGTATGGGGACAATCGTTATACATCGTGTTTTACCATTATTTGACCAGGATTCTAGTTTTTTTTATTATCGGGACTATAGCTTGGATATAGGATTTTTTCTACATTGCTAAAACTGGCTATTATTGCACGAAAGATCACCGACAGGGGAGAAATTGGAATTAAGCATCATTATATTTATGAGTCTAGAGAGTTTATTGAAGTATTTCCTAATAGTTTTGATTATCCTATGGCAGAAAAGGTTCCCCAATTTGTTTTCATAAAAACCGTTTTGGTATAAGTTAATGTGGGGTGGATCATTAAGTTTTAGATTTGAATATGATTTAGAATCTACGTTTTCATTAAGATCACAAAAGAAATTTAAGTTTTTACCTTCCAATATTTATTAAGTTAGTATTGAACAAGTTAAACCCTTTTGAGCCTCAAGCCAAATGTGTGATTATGTGGAATTACGTAAGTTAAAGGACAAACTAACTGAAGTGGATATAAAGAAAAACAAGGCCGTTTAAAAGCAAGATGGCTGTGAAGGCACCGGTGCCATTGAATCCAGTCAGATAAATCGTAAAATCGTAAAAGGCAACATGGTAAAGAACGTTTTTTTATGATTTCACAATACGGAAACCGAACTAACTCAAGAATGTTAACAAGGAAATCTTTAAGTAAAGTTTCGGTCTAATTCTTTTTTGTAAGCATCATTTGTAAAGTTAAAAGAGCTTTCAAAATTTCTAAGATCTCATTAGCGAAATATTAAGATCACTTATATCAGTATGGGTTCTGTTAAAAAAAAACCCACACCAACAATCGCCGTAAACTTGTAATGCTTAAACAATGACCTGCTGTAACACAATCTTTGCTATGCTTGAAAGTGATTAAGTGCCAAAGTAAAAATGAACTACTCTCCATTATAAATACCTATTGAAACAAATCGTGAGTGGGATCAATGTAAAGTAATAATCTTGGTAGGCAAAGAACATACTCATAAAGTTGAGTTGAAAACGTGAGTTTACATTGTCATTAGAGTCTGTATAGCTCTTTCTCTGTAATTAACTCTCTCTCTCTCTCTCTCTCTCTCTCTCTCTCTCTCTCTCTTTCGCCTCTCTCTCTCGTTCTCACTCTTTATCTCTATCTTTCGCTTTCTCTTTATATCTCTTGAGATGATACAAAGCAAGATGTGGAGTCAGATACGGGATTGATGTTTGTAAATAGTCCCCAACTGCGACTCAGTTGTATTGGTCTCCGATAGTTCGGGATACCCCAACGAAGTAAGCAAACAGTGCCAAGACAGCTTTATTATGTCCAATTCGACAGCAGCTGATGGGCAAGTAGTGACAGACTTTAGATGTCTGGCCAATCCCTCGTTGAGCGTCTCCTAGGTTCGTCAGATGAATCCAATGATTCGACAGCAAGACGTCTGATAAATCAACAGGCTGTTGTAGCTGTTGTTGTTTGTGTTGTAGGAAGACCGCTGACGGCTGAAGTTCATTTTTGCTAACGTGGCGTTTTTGCAAAAAAGGCATACAGTTATTTTCTCATTGTCCTGAAAGTCAGTGTTCACTTATGGAAGAAACGGCCGATAATGTTGACCTTCTTCTTGCGGAACTTCAAAGCCGAGAACACGACGTGCTCAAAGACCTCTTTAAGACCTTCCCGGGTTTTGGCAGAGCATTCGATGTAGCAGTCGGCGTTGACCAGTTTGGCCATGGCGTCACCTTCCTCGGGGGAAACCTCGCCTTCAGCGCCAGTGCGCATGTCTGTCTGGGTGCCCACGAGCAGGACGGGACGTCTGCGCTTGGTGTGGCGTTTGGTTTCCGGCAGCCATTGGTTAACGACGCTGGAGAAGGACTCGCGGTCGCACACAGAGTAGCACAGGACAAGGACTTCGCTTTCTTTGTATGTATAGGCTCTGAGGTCTTCGAAGTCACTCTGAAAGAAGAGAATAATAAAAAAAAGTTGATTATTATGTATTGAAAGATGAGAATATACAAGATTAATAATTGTATTGCTTATAATTGGGAATAGGGATTAATGAATATAAACCCTACATGGTTACTGCTTACATAATTGTATTAATGTATGTTGATAGTTTGACTTACGAATCATCTTTGATAAAGAAATCCATTTAAGTAACAATATATGCAAATAACATTAATGTGCTTGGTACAGCATCGACTTCTTTATACGATTTATTGTTATATTGTTTCCCTTCTTCCTAAGCATTCACTCATAGTACAAGATACAGTTTACACTTGCTTTCCCAAGCAAATGTCTTCTATTTTAAGGAAATGCCTAGAGTTCCACATTGTTTTGCTTCGTGTCTCCCTAAACAGGATAGACACAATGTATGGTTGGATGCGCTCTAAGTACCCTCCGTACGTGTTTATAGTAGGAACTCTCCTATTACAATACCTATGTGGTGTAACTAGGGACACCCAGCACCAATGATAAGCCGGGAATGTCTCTAGAGCTATTTTTGTACAATGTCAACAACAGAATGACATTCCTAAATCTAGGCTGGTCAGGGTTTGACCGAGGTCATGGCCCGCATGTTTGTAGATAAGCAGCGGATGGTCAACTCCCGTTACCTAACAGTTTCTTACCGCTCCCTAATTAAGATATCGTAAAGAAAAGAATTATGATAGTCAGCGGCATTCTCCTTGTTTTGATCGTAAGGCTCTCCAGGAATGCATGGCCATTGGAATGGAATGCTTGTAGATTTCTCGGAAACACACGAAGTTCTTATCAGGATTACATGTTTAAGCATGTGAGGGCTATTGGTAAAGTAGCTAGACAACTACACGGGTATGTTCATATTGTTAATAAGAGTCACCTTTTGATAGATATACCGTATACATAAAGGAAAAGCTGTATAAGAAAGTTTTTAAAATGTAATTAAAATGATGTGGCTTACCTGTCCAGCAGTATCGAAGAGGCTGATTACAAAATCCTGTCCGCCGACTTTAAGGGGTACTGTTGGGGTGAAAAAAAACCAACAATTTAGTCTAATGGATCAGTTTTAATTCAACAAAGAATTAGAATTAAAAAAGAATAAGAATGATAAAGGACAGAGGAAGAAGAAGAAGAAAAAGAAGAAGAAGAAGAAGAAGAAGAAGAAGAAGAAGAAGAAGAAGAAGAAGAAGAAGAAGAA
>RQTK01000205.1:547038-562138 GCA_003991915.1 Elysia chlorotica | reverse complement strand
GAGAGAGAGAGAGAGAGAGGGGTGGAGTGATTACAATCGTTTTAAAACATCAAGAAAAAGAGAAAAGATAATTAAGGGCAAAAGGGATTAGAAATAATGTATAGAAAAATAAAGAAAGGGAGACAGAGAAGGATAAATAATTTTTTTGAAGAACAATTGATGCTAAATGGACTGGTTCAAAGTTGTACTCTTATGCACTCGTTGTTATTTCGTAATAATTATATCAGCATACTATTTCAATATTTCAAACATATACAAAATGCATAGTATTTTTTTTTCATTTTTAAAAAACGAATCATAAAATTAGGGTAATTCATATTAAGTTCCCATCAGGTTTTTTTCTTATTAAAATTACAATCTGTTGCCTTTTCTTTTCTTTTCTACAATTATAGATTATATTATATAGAAGTATAAGTTACCCTTGCCTACGTGCTGGTAGGTTTATATTTAAAGTATGAGAATCCTTATAGACAGATTTAACTCCAGACATCAGCCTTGACAGTTTTAATATTTATTTTAATAGGAATGCAAGTAATATCACCAAAATGTAATTGTCATTTTCATTGACTTTTCTTAATGTTTTTTCTAAAAATATCTACCATTTACAGGACTTCATCAGTTACGTAAAATTATAATTCAATTAGCACAATAAAATATAAGGTATAACTTGGAAATGTCAAGGGAAATAATATTTATTTATGGAATCGTAATTTAATAGTAATATTTATAATATTTTAACTCAAATATTTCAATTGATCGTCTATTTTTCGTTTTAGTTGCCTATTATTTTTCAAAGATATTTGATAGAAACATACTGCTCTAATAGATGACAACAATCATACTGCCAACGGCAACAACGACAAACACAACAGTAAATACACCAAAACAACAACAACATAACAAAAACAACGACAACAACAGCAACAACAACAACAACAGCAACAAGAATACCAACAACAACAGTTTCTACAACAAAACAACAACAACACAACAAAACAACGACAACACCAACAATACCAACAACAACAACAATAATATCAACAACAACAACAACAACAACAACAACAATAAGTGAAAGTACAAAAATGGAATATTTTCTATATAGTCAATATAAATGGGTTTGTTTCGTTTTTTACGTAAATGTTTCAACGCCAAGCATCATCAAAAAGGCCATATTGTATACATATCCCAATAATAATGTTAAACGATGTTATGTGCTACCACAACAGATACAGATGGAATACCAAGACTTTTATCTCATTCGGTTGTAGTTCTTATACTCTCACTGATTAAATCAGCAAAGGTCTAAATAAGACATGCCGTTAATTACGCCAGTGCCTAGTCTTGGAATTGAACGCGGGATATTTGATTTGAAGCCTTACCACTGAAGTGAGCCTTTCTGTAGTTGCTCCTTAGATAATGTCACCTAAAATTCAAGAAAGATCCTCAACAAAGATCATTTTCCTGGAAGCGACCCTAAGGCGGAATTTCCGTGTCTTAGCTGCACAATATTGAAAACAAACAAATCAGCAGAAGGAAAGGGTGCTTAGAACGAATGTGATTTTATCGGCGTATAAGATCTTTCTTGAGTTCCAGGAAAGGGCGTGTTATTTCGGCTTTTATACTGTCTCTCTTTACGTGAAAAACTATTGAGATATAATTAAATGCGATTTACCTAAACAAAAATACGCATAGTATTTGAGGTAAAAGATACTTGATAATGTATACGCATAGTATTTGAGGTAAAAGATACTTGATAATGCATACACAAGTATTTTATTGATTATTTATACAAATTTTAAGCCTAATGAAACCAATCCATTTAAAAGAAAACACTTGAAAAAATCAAGAGATGTTAATACATCTATTATCACACACACAAAGTGCAAAACGTACAACCATGGAGCTGAAATATAGGTCTTTTATTCATTTTCGTCAAAGTAAGGATCCCCTGATCTTATTCTGATGGCTTCCGAGGCTGACCTTCGAAAGGAAGTTAACCTTCACCGAGTTTTAAAAAAGGCAAAGAAAAAGAGAAAAAAAAAACAACCAATTAATTAGAGTAACTTTTTTTCAAGGTAATAGCGTTTTTTAATTTTGAAAACAACACTAATTGAGTAAAAAAGATGTATGAGACTTGTCCTGGTGAAAAGGTTTCTTCATAATTACTATTTATATATAATGATATATAATTTTTGTCTTGTATAATTTTGTATCTCCATCGATTTTGTATCTATAATTATTTGTTGAAAATTTAAAGCACATCCACTAAAATTGATGTGACATATTTTGAAGCACAAAGATAATAGAACGATAGAGCATGGCGGTAGAGCCCGTGCCGACTAACGTTCGAATCCTGATCATCCCTACTACCTAATACAAGTAGTACAGTCGATGACAGGATTTAATGACCAGCAGTTTTGACAGCACTATGTAACCGGATGACCACAAGTCCAGGTATAAGCTTTTTTTTTGCATATGGAAGTTAAAAAATTGTCAGACGTTTGCATTGGACCCAACTCCAAAATAGCCTCGTTTTTGGCGTTATATGTTATGAAACCTAACAAGCATCTAACAACCTTTAAAACAAATATAATATTACCAATAGGAATGAAATTTGACTTCTTAGTGTTGTGAAAAAAGAAACAGAATCCCCTCTCAAAATTATTAAATATACAACTTTTTTCCGTTTAATCAATTTTTTATTTTACTGCTTGGAGTAAAAGAACTCTCAATGCCATTTGTAATATCTGAAAACTATGGTTACAACGGAGTCGTTAAAAATTTGGAGAGATCACAACACCCAGCATTAAAATGTTTTTACCAATTACGTTATAACTAATTACGTTGTTGGTTTATTGTAACCATACCTTTTATTCACAATTAGAGACTACACGAATGGAATGATTTTATGCACAGACAAAAAATTCTTTTTAACAGATACTAGATTTGTAAACCAAGCTCATGATTCAGGAAAAGTGAAACATTCTATTTATTTTTTCAATCTAATGAAAAGCTCAATTAAAAATAAAAAAAGAACAAAACATCAGTTCTAGGTAACTGTGAAGTGTAACTTTTTGTATTTAGCTATGCCACTTTTATTTACACATTGTTAAATACATCTCGAAAGTTGTGTTTCCTTAAACAGGCGTAACAACACAATAAATATTGAGAATAATAGGATACATTTATTGACTGTAATTATATATCGAATTAAAATTGTGCATTGGTTTTTCTCTCAACACGTTACAAAAGTAAAAAAAAATCACCTGTAAATCCACATAAATTAATGTTGTACATTTCCTAAAAATGCTTTGTTTCGCTAACAAAGACTAGTTTACGCTCGCCATTATAAAAGTGTTTAGAAGATCAAACGGAAATCAGTGGTGAAAATAAATAAAATTCCTAAAGGAAAGGTTGTCAAGGTACCTAATTTTCACTTTTTAGCATACTTCAAATGCATGTCCCTTCAAAGTTTTTCTTCAAACTGGTATACCATAAATTTCTTCATTAAACAAAACAACAACAACAACACAGCTTACGCAGCAAAACTTCATTCCCAATTTTTTCACTTAACTTAAACTAAATCTCTTTGTGCCTGGATTTGGTTATCATACTTCCATTTTTTTCGGTGTACACTTTCACTTAGTTACTTTATTTGAAGTTCAAGGTTAATTTTCATTGCTTTTACATTAAGGTTTACTTAAGACAGCTGCGTGAGCAGATGGTTGCTTAAGCAATGAACTGCGCGCGCACGTCAGAGTCCTGATGAACGCTAGTACTCAGGCTATCGGCAAAAAAAAAGAAAACGTTTAGAAGTCGTATATTTAAATTTATGTCATAATGTATAGTGATTCACACTTGTTGTAGCTGGTTTTGTCAGCTGCCGAAATAAAGTCACCAAAATAAAGTTGATTTAAAATTTTTCCAAAGATCACAATGTTTGGCCTGGCTTGATGATAAAAATGCGATTTACGAAATTCATGTGTGTAGGAAATATACCAGGCGTTATATCTTTTTGCTAACATGATTTTTTTCTACCAATTTACTGTGGGTTTTTCGAAAGAAGATTTGTCTTGAGTTGTCACAAAGAGGGCGATCTTTAAAAAAAAAAAAAAAAATATCCTAATTTAGCTGCTGGTAAAGATTTTTCAAAATAAAAATAAGGAAACAAACATCCCTTTGCATACTATAATTTAGGGAACACTTTTACAAAATCCATGTTTTTTTTGTTTTTTTTTTCCAATTTTCTTTTAGTTCTAATCGTTATTACGCTTATTGCCATGAATATTCGAAAATCACCTCTTATTCTTGAAAACCGTTTGTCATACATTGCCGACAAATAAGATTAAAAAGTGATTTTTCTTCGGATTGTTATTTATGTTTTATCTACGATACCTTAGCCTTTTGTTGCAAGGTGTAAGTGTTGAAGTCCCTGCAGTAGTCCACGTTTCATTAGACGTTAGACGTAGGAGGTCTTTGCCTGCATATCTGTCTCTGTCTTTCTTGCTGTCAGTTAGTCTTTCCGCCTGTTTGCCTCTCTGCCTGTCTGCCCATCTCTGCCTTTTTTCTATGTCTCTCTCTGTCGCTGTCTTTGTCATTGTCTCTCTGTGTCTCTCGTTTGTTATCTCTCCCTGTCTCTCTATGACGCTGCCTCTGTCTTTGTGTCTCTGTCTGTCTCGCTCTCTCATTATCTCATCTATTTATGTATATCTATCTGAGTACTAGTTGACGGGATACCCATCTCAACCTGCGATGCTGCAGGTACCTGTTATGATCTTATCAGCTGCAGTTCAGAGGCGATCTCAGCATAGGTGTATTTTAACCCGTTACCTTTGGTTTACAATACAGCTGTGCCTGTAAGCTTTTCTTTTTTAAAATATCAGTATAATAGTATAATAATTGAGCAGCGATATGGTCTAAGGCGAGTAATTTTGATTACTACTCCCCAACCCATTTCTTTTTATTTCTTTTTCCCAATACTTTCAACGCCACAACTACCACCGCACATTACATATATATCAAGGATATTTTGATGTGCATGCACGTTAAAAGGGATGTGGAGTCAATGAGGGAGAGGAAAATGTATCTTGTTAAGTCTCTAGGGTTGCATTATTACGATGATGTGGCTATGCAATGTTCACACTAAGTTTTTACTCAGGCTTAAAAAAAAGTGGTAATCGTCTGAATTATCCTAACTTATAAACGCGAAATGCTCCCGTGAAATCTGTTACCATGTCGATCTTTCTGGTTGTAGTAGTAGGAGCATTAGTTTTAGTTGTAGTAGTGGTGATAGCAGTTGTGTAAGAGGAGGAGCATTAGTTGCACTAGTAGTAGTAGTAGTAGTAGTAGTAGTAGTAGTAGTAGTAGTAGTAGTAGTAGTAGTAGTAGTAGTAGTAGTAGTAGTAGTAGTTGTAGTAGTAGTAATATATAAATGTATCCAAAAAGGAAACAAGAGCACAACACTTAAGAGTACATCTACTCAGTTGCTAAGGACCTAACAGTAGATTCACGTGCGCAAGAAATAGGAATAATATGATAATAAATAGAAGAATACGCACAACTTAGCAACTGAGGGACACAATAAATCAAACACAACTAGAAATTATAGAGAAAATACATGAAAACGTTTCGCCTTTATTAATGGCTTTGTCAATACTGACAAAGTCATTAATAAAGGCGAAACGTTTTCATGTATTTTCTCTATAATTTCTAGTTGTGTTTGATTTATTGTGTCCCTCAGTTGCTAAGTTGTGCGTATTCTTCTATTTAGTATGTAGTAGTAGTAGTAGTAGTAGTAGTAGTAGTAGTAGTAGTAGTAGTAGTAGTAGTAGTAGTAGTAGTAGTAGTAGTAGTAGTAGTAGTAGTAGTAGTAGTAGTAGTAGTAGTAGTAGTAGTAGTAGTAGAAGCAGCAGTAGTAGTAGCAGGCATAACACTAACTGTAGTAAAAGACGTTTCTTCATAGCACCAGTTCACATAATCATTCTCACTACGGACACTAAGGTATATCTTCACCACTGCTAGAATGTTTTAATAGAACTGCCCCCTCCCCCCTCTTTTTTACAAAACAAGCTTAAAACTACACTCAAAATGGCCTCTTAGAGCCTATGAATTTATTTACTTTGGAAAAATGTTAGTTTAAATTAATTATATTAAATATATTATATTAAATATCCATCTACAAATTTTACTTTAGGTATGGAAAAGTTTTGTTGAAGTAAATTGATAGTTACTATATTATACAGTAGTATTTCATTTATCTTGATTGAATAAATGAAAATATGTTTTAAAAACGTAATTCATAAGCGGTATTCTTTTTTACAAACTAACCAACGTTACACTTTAAAACCAGTACATCATTCCTAAATAAAGCGTATTATTAAAGGTGCGCTGTTGCTTAGCAACTGACGTCAGCATTATGTACGGATCCAAAGACTGACGTAAGATAGTTTTACGTACTTCCACGCAGAGACATGGCGAGGATATCATGACTCTGTCTCAGCTGGTCACATTAAACTTTAGCTGACTCAAACAGTAGTCGACGGGTCTCTGATCAGAGACATCCGGCGACAAAAAAACAACAACAATAGAGACAGAAACATTTATCTAAACAATAAAACAAAACAAAAACCATAACTACAACAGAAACAAAAATGATATCAAGTTGATTGATTAGAATAATAATAATACTACAAAATCTTGTTTATCTTTCCGTAAAAAAGTGATTCTATACCACATATGCTCGAGATGGCCGATGTCTGCTCTAAGGGACATATACCCCCCCCCCTTTCTCCCCAGCTCGATTTTAATTCTCTTTTAGCGTAAATTTGATTTGTCATACAGTCTGACACTATCTTCATTGTTAAAAGTGCGACTTATTGGAGTTAGTAACCTACATTTTTTTAACGGGAGGATATTACTCTCAATGCTAAACACTCAAACTTTTTTTTGTACTGAAAAATTACAATAGAGTAAAATTCTGGTTTTTATATAACATAACAAAAAGGCAATTCATAATTTAAGACAAACTGTTACAACGCACATAACTATTTAAATCTAAATCGCTGATCGACAACATATGTGCAAAACATCTGCTTGTGGAAATAAAATCAATAGTTGATGGCAACAGTGTTGAAGATTGGGTCTTACACGAAATGAAAAGGACAAATTTAAGCAGGCTTCAATGTCATATGTAAGGCAAGCAGGTGGATCAGACACAAGAAATAAGATTTGAATTAAAGGCCCCTAAACATAGGAAAATTACATTAAATTGACTTTATTTTTCTTTTTAAATAAACAGAATATAACTATTTCAAACTTTAGAAATGATTAATGTATAGTATTTTTTTTTCTTCAAGTGCGTTTGGTGCTTATAAACCTACTATAAATACCTAAAAAGCTCATTTCGATTTGTGAATGATTAAAAATGTTTGGTTAACATTTATTTTAACTCTGAGAACATCACTGCCAGATAATAGGTTACAGATGTCTTATAAAATATAGAAGCATCTGTTTCTTTTTCTGGTATCCAGCAAGGTCAAAAGTTTTCAGACATTATTTAATACAACAATGTCAATTTCAAGATGTAAAAGATGAGAGAACAGCGACCACCCCAGCTCGTGCCCTTTCGAAAAATATAGACATAACAATTCAACGGAGTTTGTTCATAATCGCATTCTCTTACTTTGTTAATAAAAAAAAAAGTAAATGGAAAAAAAGTTTCATTAAAAGCTGTACAATGGTAAAGACAGAAAGATAGGAAATTCTCGTTGGTTAGAGATCCATGTGCCAGTAAAAAAACTAACAATATGGGAGGACAAAAAATACTGTATTAAATTGCACAAGGCTTTGTGCAAATCTCTATTGTCCCTCAAGTAACGTATGATAAAAACGAAATTTGCACAAACAAATGGTGGCAATTAAGGACATAGTTCATTAAAGTGGGCATTATGCGTGAAATCTAAAGAAAATCCAAGATAAATAATTTGTTTGCTATATATTGTGCAATACAATAAATTTATGAAATACAAATTAATCCTGATGAAAGTGAAATAATATACCATTGTGGTTTTAAGGTATTAGAAGGTTGTTTTTTTAAGAGACGTAATGCACATTTTTAATGCACTAAAAGAATTTACTGCTGCAAATAAGCACATTGATTTTCTAAAATAAAGTACGTTGTATTTGTGTATGTGGAAGACAGGAACGCTAGCATTTTGTGTATAAGATAAGAGAAGAATCGATACACTTTTTTGATCCTCAAGATACTTTGTTCTGGATTAACAGTAAATTGAGCAAACAGTACGATATTACATATTATGAGCATGGCTCTCTTACCCCCTCCTCCCTCTCTCTCTCTCTCTTGCTCTCTCTCCCTCTCTCTCTCTATCTCTCTCACTTTCTCTCACTTCTTTCGTTCCTTACCGCTATAATTTTAATTAACCTTTTAACAGTTTGACAAACTTGGAAAGTTAGGGGCCAATAAAGCGATAGCGATCAGTAAATAATTATGATATTAACACCTCTTACTCTTCTTTCTCTCTCTATCTCTTCTCTTTCTCTCTCTCTCTCTCTCTCTCTCTCTCTCTCTCTCTGCCCAACCTACTTTCTCCCAATTCACAATTTGTATCATTTAAAGAGTAAAGGTTATTGGAGGCATATGTTTATATATGGTGCCCGGTGTACATTACACGCTAACAGATCTTAATAATCTAACAGAGGCTGGAACAAAAGAGTTCCTACATCTCTGTGTTGTTGATGCAGGTTGCATTATTTTATTGCTCCGAGCGTGAGTGCACTTATTAGTGATTGAGTCTATAACCAAATTGTCTAACTACAACGCGTTTTCGCTTCTGATTTCATTTAGTAAAAGTTGTCAAAAGATTATGACAACGCGCCGAAACCAACACTTTTTTTTAAAAATGTAATCAAGAAATAAATGTGTTTGATTTACATTGTTCATGAACTTTGATATGCACAGTACAGAAACATAGAGAAAACCTAATGACTGGTTAACCCTCCGACCGACAAGTATAAGGTGTAAGTGTGCCACGAACTTATCAGACATTAAAATCTGCCATCAGAGTCTTAAAGGAAGCGCAATTTTTTTTTCTTTTCAGCGGATTGTCTAGTATCAAAGGCCGAATCATATATACCCCCCACCCTCTTCCTTCTCTTTATTTCTTCTTTTCTCTGTCTCTTTTTCAGACTTCTTCTCTCTCCCTTTCTTAATCTTTCATAATTCGTCTCTCCAAAAATAAATTCACACCTAAATAACTTTAATTTCTCGCTAGACAATTTATTGCCGTGTTAATGTTTAATATACGCCAAACTGTCTAATTTTTTGTCTGTTGACGCAATGATAGAATGCCTAATCCAGCTTAATCTATATCATCTATAAATATATCAGTAGCCTAAGAAACATGCCTTGATTTTATATTACCTTTTTACCTTCAGTTTGAAGAACGGTTATTTTCAATTTTGAACTTTTCACAGATATCTTTAGTTTTCTAAATTTTCCGTCTCAGAAATATCTCTCATACAATTGGCAACGACGGCAATGTTTACTATCAACAGTAAAAGATAAAACGCATAGTGTTTTTACGACTGATGCATCCGTTGTAATATTTATGTATGGGTACAATGCCTTTGACAGGCTTGTAAGGGCACTGGATTCTCCAATATTGTCTTTGATATTTAATATTGTGCAAGAACTGGCTCATATCACGACGCTTTGTAACTTTATAAATAACTTTACTCATTATCGTCAACTATTTCTTAAAAAAAATTAAAATCATAAGCCTTTGACACTGAAAGTTTTGTTCTATTTATACCTAATGTGATGGAAATTCTTTTTGTAACGTGCACTTTCTAAGATCCTGCGTATGCCTTTGTCTAAAGGTTTTTTTTTGTAGTTGCAAAGTTAAAGTTAGAAAGCGACATATCTTATAATGTGTACCTTGTTTGCACTGACTTTATTTGGTGTTTTTTTAGGCGCATATTGTTTTCAAAAGTAACAGGTTTTGTTCCCTCTCATTTAAGTCCAAACTACAATACTTTGAGAGTTCCACTTTGTCGTATATTATGAAGAGTTTCGAACGAACAAAATTTGGCCTAATGAAGTAAATCATGTGATACCAATCCCACTTGTTTGGGTGTTCTCATTTACATCAATTTTTTCTAAAAAAAACCTCTAACAAGTTCTGCAGTTTACAGTTTTTCTAATTTTAGCAACATCCATACAAGCTTCTCTCTTTTTTGGGGATCGCCCTAAAAACAACTCTGTCGGTTGGTTATATGCATTTTACTTTTCGATTGCAATGTTTTTTAACGGTATAGGTCGCTGGATTTATCAGTGACATTTGCCATTCGGAATCCAACCCTACCATGAAAAACCCCGTGTGTGTCAGGAAGACCTTTCGCTTTTATCTTTTCAGAGATATTTTAATTATTATTACCAATGATATGGCTCTTTTTCCTGGTTAAAGATGACATTTTCGTGCTACAAAAATCATATAATTTCAGTAAAGTTAGAGATACTAGTTTTTTCCGGTAGATTTGAAATTTTATAAATTGTGTGTCTATTTCAAATGGAAAACATTGATAAATGCAATATTATCTAAAAACAACTATGTTTCCATGTAGCTCTTGTGATCCTCTCAAGGTGTTTGAAGCCTGTTTATTTTCTTACATCTGATAACCTATCTACAGAGTTCGGGGATGAGGGTGGATCTATTTAACCTATCGAATGTGAATGTCTATTTTTTTAATTCGATTACACGGGCCCTTTTACACCGTAGACCACTGAATATTTTGTCTAAAATTACTCTTAGTCCCACTTTATTTACAGGCTATTTGATTGAATAATTGCATACGGTACCTGGTTAAAATAACGGTTCAATAAATTTACATTGAAGTATGGGCACGACAGTGGCAACCTTAAAGCATTTGTGAATATCGTTATGGTGTTCTAAGATAGATTCCACATTAGCTTCTGCTCATCTTATTGTTTCACTCATTTATTACACGAATATGTATTTATGAAATTTGTCCATTAAGTTTTTGCCCCAAGTGCGTGCTATATTTAAAAATGAATCTGAGTATTTATATATTATGCTCTTCCTATTAACAAATAAAAACATGAAAATGTCTACATCGATGACATCGTGCTAGAGTGACGTTTTCCTTTTGGGGCATTTTGGAATTATTTACATCGCTAAGGTTAATTCAGTCCATTCTTTTATCTCATGATACAATTATCTTAGCTATATCTTCTTTCGTTAGCCAGATATAGGTTCTGGACAAATCCTTATGTACCGGGTTGTCCACAAGTAATGGATAAATCAAGTAAACATTTTTCGCAGCCAGTGAGAGGGAGAGGGAGAGAGAGAGAGAGAGAGAGAGAGAGAGAGAGAAAGTAAGAACCAACGCGGTTGTGCATCATTATACACTTGTTGCAGTAACTCTCTCTGACTCTGCTTATGATTTCTATTATGATAATACTATTATTGCAAAATCTCTTTTTACCTCCGGCAATGGGTTTGGTTATAGATCGCTAGCCCTACCTCGTGATTACGTTGCTATTGTAGTCTGGTTTTAATTTCTTTAAAGTTTTCTTACTAATATTTACCTGGCTTTGAAGTTGTTCAGATGGGCACTTCCGTCTTCAAAGATATTTCCTTTTCTTCCAGATATGAGTTATTTAATAGAAACTATACTTACATCATTATTTTTGCTGTATCTCTGCTTATTTTTAATTGTATTTAATACCCCACCACTTCCTATATTATATATTTTCCTTTTAACATTTCATGCCGTCTTTATGCTCTTTCATATATTTTTTCTCTATATTTTATATAATTATGAACCAGTTACGAGACGAGACGAGACGAGACGAGACTGGGCACAGCTAGCGGGCGTTTGTAACAAAGCCGTTCTTTTGTTCCACTGCCTCCAGTCTAACAATGGTAAATTGGCGAACATTTTGACCTGTTTGTCTCATTCTTTTATAATTCGCCAGACTGTCTAGTCGGGTTTTAATTATTTTTAAAAAAGACCTTTGTTAGGAAAAAATAGCAATATTTAATTGCCTTCTTTGACCTAGAGCGAGGCCTTTTGTTTCTAGGCGAAACCTGAAATACATCAGATTTCCATGACCTTGTCATCATCTCGAGTACATCCGTCCAGGTAATTAAAAATATTTCCCCCCATCATCTTTGGCTAAAATAAAACTTACAAGAAAATCGTAGTCCGCAAAGTGATTTCCCCTATAGCACACTGTTCAATCTAGAATCAATACTTTTATGAAATGAAATTCGTTTGCCTCGAATATCGAACATCACGTAGTGGTGGGCTTCTTCCACATAAAAACCTGTACACTTGTACCTACGTCGAATAGATTGCAAACAGACAGACACACGTTCTTTTTAATAGATATCGCATTACCTTAAAATTTCTGTTGGGTTTCAATAAAATTATGTCTTCTATTATCTTGCGTTGCAGGTTCAGAAACCCATAAGAGTTTAGTCTGCCCCTAATAATTATTGGATTTCGTCTATCATGCGTCAAACTGTAGCATTATTTCTGCTCACGTTGTGGCGCAGTCTCTCAATTCAATGTGTTTCCTTAATCACGCAAGTTGGATTCCATTTAATGAAATAATTCACAAATCAATTACCTGGGGATGTAGGTCACAACCTATATAGTTTAAACCCTATCTTGCATCCTGTGAATTTGATCCTATTTCTTCTTTTCATGCTCATTGGTTTCCCACCCCACACCCACACTCTTATTTCTCTATTTGTGTACTTAACATTAATGTATATTAAATTTATCCCACATTCAGAAATTGGTAGTATTGTCTATCACATCCTTTTCACACATCTTTTGTTTACTGTACTGTTTAATTTTCCTCCGCTGTTAATTATGTGTTATTACTTCAAGGTGTTAGATTATCTCATAAAGATAGTTTTCAGTACCCTTTTTTAATTGTATCTTTTCAATACGCACTGCATTCTAAAAAATGTCAGTCTTTTAAAATATTTCAATGATTGTTATAGGCATGATTTTAAATTTGCCTTGGACTTTATTTTATTTACTTCTCTAGCACATTTATTCATATGCCAAGTAGTTTGTTGAGGTGTCTTATACTATAGGTTAATATTTTATATAGTTTCTTTTGCGCATAGAGCTTTGCTATTTAAAAAAAAATGTGCAATATAAAAGCCATTAATTAGTTTTTCAATCACCCCAACACATTGGGTTCTGAGTAATATGCCTCAGTATTTTTCATAACTAAAAAACTTCCCTATTTACCTATACAATATTATATCGCATGCAATGGTTCTCTGATCTTCCCATTGTTTACATCTACTGTTTCCATACCTTTTATATCAATATGATTATTGGGTCCTAACTCTAATCAATTAACACAGCTCGTTGGTGAAGAAAATAAGCACAAACGCTTCCCTGTTGTGCATACCACAGTATGATGCTGCCGAGTATAAGACTTTTCTTCTCTGTGTCTCTCTTTCGCCTTTGCTTTTCCTTTTTATACACGCAATCACTCTTATTCTATCTCGACCATCGGGCGCAACCATTTGGATGGCCAGAACAAGCCAATGAGAAGTCAAATTTTAGGGTTGTATACGACCATACACGGACTTTTAAACGACATTAAGTATACTTGACGATATTGTATTTTAATAGGCTCAAACATGTGATAAAATTCAAGATTAATACTTTCGCACAGCCTCTTGCGCTTTTTGCATGCCCTATATGTAAAGCCCTTATGCTAAATCTGGAAAACCGCTAACTAGAAATAATATCAAAAAGGAAAATTATAATACTGCTACACTTTTATTCAAAATTATGGTGGAGTCGGCCACTACGTTAAATTGCTAAGCAGTTCGTTTGTTTTGTTCAGTAGAACAGGAGACTTTGCTTTAGAGTCATGGTTTCATTACTTGATAGCAGCTGGCTCACTGGCCTGTAATCCAATCTCGTTCTTCTTCTCGTGTCCACTTACAATCATAATGTGGAACACCAAATGCTGAAATGTTTGCTCATTTCACTTCATTATTCATAGAAATGACGTATTCACAAATTCATACCATGTCAATAATTATAATGCTGAGGCACACTTTTGCATGGCATGTCCTACAAAGAACTAATACACTATCATAATTATGTTGTGTAACTGGATGAAGAAACGCTGTGTAATTACCTTGCAATTATTTATTGTAACCCATATCGAGAGGCTCAGTATCTCAACTAGTTAGCCAGCAATAATAATTATTGCAGGCAACGTCATGCGCTGGATTAAGAAAATTCTTTACCCTAGAAACCATAATGGCATCGGCATTTATTAAACTTTTATTACTTTAATTCTAAAGCGTTGACGATTATATAATAACGATGGCAGTTAAGCTTGCTTTGACATCAATGGATACTTTATAATTAAAACATTGTGTCTTAATCTGCACAATGCCCTCATTATAATGCCAATTCACTGTGAATCCTATTGTGTATTTTAATCATCCAAGCTAATCTGGGTTGCGTTTTTGCGTCACTCTTACTTATTGTACCTACTAACCATGATACCCAAACTTAATAACTCTTTAATCTTTTTTGCCACCCGACCACTCCTTTCATTCCTCCTCCCCACAATTTAAAAACCTTACGCACATAAACTCTTATAGCTATTACCTGTGCTTGTGTCTATAATATTTTGGAGAATCCATTGACTTCTTGGATATCTTTCGGAAATCTAACCAAATATCACTAGATTTCATTTAACAATAATGTAAAAAAATAGGAGTTAATTAATTTAAAACAAAAATCGACAATCAGTTATTTTTTTAAACGATGTTTTAATTTTTTTTTTGGAGATGGGTAGATTATTTGAAAATCACAGTATTGAAAAATAAAGAAATATATGAAGAAGCCAATAATGAGAAGCTTTTCAGTAGGCTAAATTTGGTTTACCAGTGCGTCACTACTACGCAACCGAACTTACTAATCTTGTTAGTTGTTACCCAACCTTAAAAACTTTTTGATTTCTTTTGTCTATCGATAATTCCCTCTCCTTCTCCACTTCCTG
>RQTK01000205.1:525552-537271 GCA_003991915.1 Elysia chlorotica | reverse complement strand
AAATAATAATAATAATAATAATAATAATAATAATAATAATAATAATAATAATAATAATAATAATAATAATAATAATAACAATTATAATAAGAATAATTATAATAAGAACAATGGTAATGATGATGATAGAGATAATGATGAAAATTATAAATAATGATATTGATAATGAATCCTAATCCTTTGTGCATCCTTCTTACTGGTCTGTATCTCTATATTATTACAACAGATTCGCCTATTATTTACTTGTCAATACAGCTAAACGGTTCATCATAATCGCAATAAGATATAAATCTTCTTCTCACTGCTATCACAGCAGATAATTATTTTGTACCTATTTTACATTCAATTTTGTTAATTTATACTGACGTCCGAAATAAACATGCATCGGCATTTAGAACCTTATCCCGAAATTAAGTATTAGGTAGAATTACGATAGTTTGCGTTCTTAGTCTAGTACGTTTGAAGGCCGAACGAAAAATACCCACTGAGTACTATTATGTCCTAATAATAATACTAATTTATAATACTTGTACCGAAGACCAGGGGTCGTATGCTTACAATTTGTCTTAAGATATACGAATAAGAAGGCTTATGACGAGTTGTAAGGCAGGCTTCCAAAATTAACAGCCAGGGTCAGCGAAATAAACAAAATTCTGCATTTAGAACGAGGCTTCCAAAAATAGCAGGCAAAGTCACAGATGTAGACAAACATTAATTTTTCCATTTAGAGTTCAAGTTAATCATACCCATTAAAAGGTAGCAACGGTCAGATCATTTTTTGTCATTACTGCAAGGTATGCTGAGTAGGCTCTTAGTATCAATATGGACCAATTTTTGAAATGATGTATGAGATGAAATGATGTATCACTGTTACACTTAATAGGAAAAAATCTGTCCACCCCGATCATTTCGGTGACTTGGCCTGTTCTTAAAGAGGCCTCGATTTAGAACTAAAGTGAGCTACATCAAACAGAATAGATACAGTGTCCGACGAACGAGAAATAATTACTGAGTAGTATTCTGTATTCTGTCCTAACTATGATAGTAGTTGAAAATAAATAGATCTGTGTTATACAGACATCTGATCAATTTAGTCAACTTGGTGAGTTTTGTTTAGTTTAAGCCTCTTGGTTTTCCGTGGAACTAAGGGCCGTGGAAACTCCCCTCCGCCGGACTAAGAAAGGAAACTGTAGTGATGATAATGATAATATTGGTGACAGTGGTGGTATTTATATTAACAGTCGTAATATTGATAATAATGAAAATGATAATGGCAGGAGTAATAATAATGGTTTTGGTGATAATAGTAGCCTAGTCATAACGATATCAATAGTAATAATGGTAACACATGTAATGGTATTAGAAAAAAAATTACTGTAGTGGTGATGCTGAGAGTAAAGGTAGTGATGATAATATTAAATACACACTTGTTTCAATAAAGCATACATAATAAATAGATATAGCAATTATTAGCCAACACTGCCTCCGTCCCCTCCCCTTCCCCCGACCCTGGTGTAAAAGATAGATTTGCCTTATCTCTCTCTCTCTCTCTCTCTCTCTCTCTCTCTCTCTCTCCATCCCATCATTCCACTGTATAGCCTCCAAAATTAGGATCCCCCATATTAAAGGACCAGCCTCGTAGTAATAGAATGGACTAGGATAGGGTCTATCATGTCTTGGCCCTATCTTCTTTGTCTTCTGTCAATGCCGCCTGTCGCCGTATAGGATCCCTCAGAGGAACCTAGGAGACGTTACACTCGGAAAAAGGGAGAGACAGATCCGCTCAATATGGTATAGAAATTTTCATGGGGGGAGATTACCTTAAGGTTGTTCCTCTAGTCTTGTGATAACGGATCCCATTGCGAAAACTAAAACAAACCGTCATAGAAACTGTACTCGCGTCCAATTATAGCTCTATCCTACATTTACAAATCCAAAGAGAGACCATGAAACTCAATGCACAAATGGTCTGATTACGGCATTTGTTACAGCTGTGCAAATCGCAAACTCTGTGGTAGGAGACCAAGACGTCACGGAGATAATTTTACATCATTCTTTGTCCTCAGAATGTCTCTAGATAGATCTTGCCGTCAATACTGTAACGTTTTTTAGGTTGTCTACGTAAACTATGGTGATTGACGTCCACATTTTTCCTTGAAAAATTAGATCAGTGGGCGGGAGTGTCTTAGGCTACAAGACGAGACCAGGTGGTACTCGAACGTTCCCACGCCTTCCTAATGCGAGGTGAAGAACCTCCAGAGTGTCATACCTACAACTGTCACATTATTGGTTGACTGCCGCTTTTTCACCGTGGAAAAATATGCACCTGGCTTCCAAACCACTAAAGAGCATTATATATATTAGACCTCAGCGTAAACTGTGGTTTGTAAAGGACAAAAATGTATATAGTGCCACAAAAAAACAGACTGAACATATTTCCTTGAAACTCCTACATTTTTCTTACAACACGATTTTCCCTTTTTCTTCCGAGACTTTAGATTTAGCTTTTTCATAACCTGTGGAGAAACTAAGAAAATATTACATTGTCATTTGTAATTATGATAACCAAAATAAATAAAGCCTCCTTGACATTTGCCGATAATTTACACCGCATACCTATGACATCATTTGTCGCTGATTGTACTGAGACTTAATGGTGTCTTTTTACGTTAGAGTGTTTTTGGGTGTACAATTTCTTCGTGTACTACCTTAATATTTGTGCATCTATAACGAGGTATATGACTAATAATTCATGTATTTTTTTTAGATAAACCTTGTATTTGATAGTAATGGTAATCTATAGAATTTGTTTCTTCAAATTAAAATTCTTTCAATATGAAAAAAGAATGTTTTAAAATAAGAAAGCTTCGGACGAGTTTTAAACTACCATGACGTTGTACATACGATCTAATATTATGTTTTAGTCTGATTTTTGCTTCAAGGGACCCCCCCAAAAAAGAAGAAGAATTCACTTTTTTTCATTGTAACCAAAAAACTCAACAATCAAGCAACGCCCCCCCCCCAAAAAAAAAAAAAAAAAAAAAAAAAAAAAAAAAAAAAAAAAAAAAAAAAAACAACAGCAACAAAACAACAAAGCAAAACAGCAACAAAAAAAAAAACAACAGCAAACAAACAAGAACACGGTCACCCCTTCCCCCTTCCCAAAACATTAAACCAACGAAGCCCCACCCCAGCCAAATAAAAAAAACAACAACAAAAGAACAACAAACAATAGAAATTTGTAAAAAAAAATGTGTGTGTAATACCTTGCTCCAGAGTCGTGATGGCGAAACCCAGTCCCCGGCGCCCGCTGAAAGAGTCCGGCACTTGCCGTGTGTTCGTGTCATCTCCCTTTGGGGGCTTCGAGGAGGAGCGCGAAGAGCTGGTTCTCAAACTGTTCCCCAAGCTGAGCCACCTGTGTCAGTCCAAAGGTCTGCAGCTGGCCACCGTGGACATGCGCTGGGGGATCACTGAGGAGGCTTCGAGTGATGCTCAGGTAAGGTTGAAATACATTGATGGTCAGGTTATGATAAACTACAACAATAATAAGGTAATGATGGAATTCAACTGTGCTGAAGTAATGGTAAAGTGCAACTATGCTCAGTTAATGATAGAATTTAACTATGGTCAGGTCATGATAAAATACAACAATAATAAGGTAATGATGGGATTCAACTTTCCTCAGATAATGATAAAGTACAAAATCTGTAAATTAGATATTAATTTTGTTTTTATTTCGGTAATAGTGGTATCAGAGAATGTGCAGTAATGAGAGTATGTGGGTCGGGATAATATTATTACGGCAGCAGCTCCTTTTTTAAGCTATAGTTAAAACTCAGAAGAGTGGTCAAGTTCTCGTACCAATAGCACCGTGGGCTCCTTTTGTAAAACGCTTCACTAAATTTTCTGGTAGTATTCTATGGCTGCACCTTAACATTTACCCTGCCAAAAATTTAGCCTGGGTTATTGGTTGCCTGAACTGTCTCATTATTCCCTATTAAGATTTTGGTTTAACTGTAAAGAGCGCCTTATACGCCAAAGGCAGCGGTTTGATTCCGACTCTAGTCGCAACTTTTTCAATCACTGGAAGGGTCGATATCAAACTAACGGAACTTACTTTGTCCAGAGTATCCCGTCTTGTGGTCCTTACGCCGTGTGTGATAGTTTTCTAGACCTAGGAACGTTAATCTCGGACGAAGAGATATTGCTTTCACCGATCAAAGGTTACGTTTGTGTATCTGTATGTGTATGTGTGAGACACGTCTATGTGTGTGTGTGTGTGGTGTGTGTGTGTGGGATGTGGGGGAGGCGGTATGGTCAAACAAAAAACATCGCAGAGAGATTTAAGAAGGTTATTGTTCGATTCTCGACAACGAACCAATTGCTTTATTCCCTACTGGTTGTGTCGGTGTCTGCATGGAAAAAAGTGAAACATAACCTAACCTATAACTAGTGTATTTCTACCTTGTTTTTTTTAAAAATATTTTCATTTGGTCAACCTCGTAAATACAAAATAATACTTTAAACTAACCGCCGTAATTATGACGGAGCATGTTTTTTTTCAGAGGTTAAAGTTAATACCATCGGGTGAAATTTTTCAACAAACAAAATTCTCTTTTTTAAAAACAATTTTTAATGACCCATGTTACGATGTATTGTGAGAAAGCCGGCTTAATGTCAGATTATGTATTAAGCTAAAAGTAAGCCGGTTCTCGGACAAATTATAACTTTGCTTTCTCTAGCGATAAAAAAGTCACAAGGTACAATTTTCTGAAAGTACTTGATTTTCTTTTAAAGTTAATGTCATCGAGTGAAATTTTTCAACAAACAAAATTCTCTTTTTTAAAAACTGTATTGTTCATTGTAGGTGTAGGCAAATCGATTACAAAACTTTAAGAAAGGTAAAGAAAAAGAGAGAAAGAGAGAGAGAAGGGAAGAGAGAGAGAGACAGAGAATAGAAAGAGAGAGAGAGAGAGAGAGAGAGAGAGAGAGAGAGAGAGAGAGAGAGAGAGAGAGAGAGAGAGAGAGAGAGAATGAATAATGGATCTCTGCTTATCCTAATGAGAAGCATATTTCGCTCATTATATGAAAAGTACGGTATGAAAGAAGGAAGAGCTGAAGTTGGCTCCAACCATACAGATGCTGAAATGTATAAGTATTTAGCTTTATAAAGTAGACAATCATCGTGTCGGCATCGCTTTGTCTACAATATTAGTTAGTGAAATGCAGCAAAATTGTCATTGCATTTCTTTAAAAATAAGAAGCGTTTCTGCGCAGGTCTAGTTAAAAAAGAAAACCCAATAATTATACTTTTAAAACTTCGCACATTGGCTCTTTCTGTTGATCAGACAGTAATTTTTGGTACGGTTTTTCCTTATGGTAACTGCGAATAATGGGGAGTTACCGTAACCTGTCAAAAACAGTATTGGGATTTCTGGATGTTGACTAGACAAGAGTAAATTATATAATTTCAAACTGTCATAATTATCCTCAGGACATGGTCAGTTAATTTGTTTTCATATAATTATTAAGTAATGTGTATTTATTTTCTGGAAAGTAGCTTTTCCCCCCAAAACATTGAAAATATTTTCTAAAAATGAGTCCGAGAATGTGAAACAATATCTAAGGTCAGCGGTTATTTTGTTGTTGTTGTAGACGGATGTTTGTAGTTCGAGTCGTATCTTGGGCACGCAAACACGCATTCTACATTGCTTTAGTTATTGCAGTGCCGGATTCAGCTTAGGTTTTTATAATTGTCATAGGACGCATGATTGTACAAGTCGTTTTAAAGGAAAATCGCATCTGGTGGGGGTTAGGGTGGGGGTGGGGGGAACTTTTGTTAGTTGTTCCGAAGTCCTGGTCCCGCCTCTTACGCCGGCACTAAATAATTATTGTTGGCTGTGAACTAACTTATTTCAAAAACATGTATGGATAAAGCTAAATATAGAATATAAAACATGAACCAAGCTCTTCATAGTGTATATGAACATCACAAAGAAGTAACATTATTACTATAAAAAGGGCCAGACCAGACATATATAAAACTCATTATTACCAGCCTTAATCGGATAGTTACAAGACTCCTATAGTTAGAGGACGTGTTTCTAGAGGTATATTCTTTTAAATGCGTAAAGAGATATGTGTTTGTAAAAAATAATTATGTATGTGTGACAATAAACAATTTCAAGAGAGTTATACGTAAATATAAATTCTTCTTTAATCTCTCACTTATGTATAGCTGGTCTTGTTATATTCAATTAAATGTATAATTGTACGATCAAGAAAAATTTCCCCATCTCTTATCTTATGAGTACTTTTTTCACTTCACTAAAATCGTCAGTTTTATTTCTCCTTTTTCTGACCCCTACTTTTTCCGGTGCCTTTTGATTTATTTAAATATTATATGTTTTGCCCTATGGTACTCCCCCTCCCTCCCCATTCCCTTCATTTTTACATATGAACTAATATTTGCTTATTTCCTACTTGGGGCCAACAAATATTTTTCTTTTACTCATTCATTTTGACTAGACTGTCAATATTTGCTTGAGGGAGGTAGACAGATCCGATATTTTCATAGGCCTTTACGGTCAGGTAAGTGGCTGATGATAAGATAAACATAATATCTATACTTTCAAAATGATAACTGTGTATTTAATATTAATACCAACCAACAAAGTAACTTTACAGCACATTACCTGGACCTACTTTACCCCATCCAAAGTCTTAATCAACTTATTATTGATGTCTTACATTTTTTCATTTATGTTTACCTCTTTCTCTATCTACCTATCTATCTCTTTACTTACGTCTATCGATATGTCTATCTTTTTATCTCTCTATCTACATGTGTATCTATATATCTCTCAATCTAACTATCCATCCATCTATCTATCTATCTATCTATCTATCTATCTATCTATCTATCTATCTATCTATCTATCTATCTATCTATCTATCTATCTATCTATCTATCTATCTATCTATCTATCTATCTATCTATCTATCTATCTATCTATCTATCTATCTATCAATCTGTATAACTGTAAATATTTCCTTAGTCACCTGCCCACCTATTTGTCTATCTTTTAGTTAATCTAATTATTTAATTTTCCCTGCTTTTCTTGTTTTTACCAATTAATTTATATAACTCTTAAATTTAAAACAATCAAACTATCTAAAAGCAACAACAACAACAATAACAACAACACATGACGTAACACTATCCTGTATATAACAAAAACTGAAAACTAGGATCTATATTTTCATGTAGATATTTTCTTTACGGATGCCTTTCTGCAGAGATATGGCTGGCACGGCGAGAGTGACGCTGTGTTACAGAAAAATATCACCAACGCAGCTCGACAATATCCCTGGCTGGCCAAGTTCAAGGACAGATCAGTAACAGAGATGGAGATGATACATGGCCACCTCAACAAACCCGGGGAAATGCCTGCAATTTTTGCCTTCAGAAATAAGGTTAGGAAGAAAATAATTGCTGACATGCCTGACATTTATGCTTTAGAAATAATGTTTGGAGAGTTGAGCAGTTGTAGTTGAGTTGATTTAACGTCCAACATCAGCGCTATGTAGGCTTTATTAAGGACGGGCCCCAAGACTGACGTCTGACGATTTTATGTGCTGCCCCACACGAGATAGTGCGGGGATACATAGACTCCTGTCTCAGCCGATCACATAAAACTGACACCGACCCAACCAGTAGGGAGCGAAATCGATACGACTCGAACTACGGACCTTTTGCGTCGGAAGCCGGTGTTCTACCCCAGGGCCACCGTGCCCCCTGTTTGGAGAGAACATTGCTGAAATTCCGACTTTTTATGCTTCTAGGGATACGTTTTATAAGATATCTTGCTGACATGCCTGCTGTTTTAGTCTTCAATAAAAAGGCTTTCTTCAACTTTTTAAAAATGATTTTAATAACAGAAATGAACAGAAATTTTAAAGGGTTTTGATAGAAAACCTAGTACTCCTTTGTTTTTAAATTTTAACCAAGGGGAAGCAAGTAACAATAATAATTGCATTTATAATTGTTTGTTAATTTTTGCCAGCGTTTATCTTTGCTATAAATGATGTGATAATTTAAGCTTCTTATTTAAGTGTTAGAGCCTTGGGTTCAGAACTCGAGGTCCGCGGTTCGAATCCCACTATTGATTAAACAATTATCTATCCGAATTTGTCTGTTGTATGGTGTGAGTACAATGCGACCAGATAAGACAGGAGTCCAGGTCTCCCCACCCTTTCTCCTGTGTAGCGACACATAAATTGTCAGCCGTCGGGCTTATGACACCGTATACGATATAGCCGGTATCAGATAACGTTAGACTTTAAACCAACTCAACTAAACCTCTGCCCATGTATCGAGACAACAAACTACCTACGATGTTTTAATCCATACGTGAAGCCATTCCGGGAAATCCCATTCGCCAGCTCTGTCTTCAATCTGATTTATTATTATAATTGACTTGTTAACAACAAAACATCCACAACGCATTCGACCGATGTACATGTGACGTATGGGGGATTTTTACCCATTTAGGCTGTCTGAAGAGTTAAATAGCTTCATTAGAAAATGCACGGCGTTCTCATGTCAGCAATCGCCAGATGTTTATAACGATCAACTTAATGCAGATTCTCTAGCAACTGCAGTGTCTTTTAAATAGGGGATGTGGTTTGACCACGAGTTATGCAACTTTTTTAGAAGCCACGAGCTCTTGAGGTTTTCAATAGCTCATCAACGAATCCGAACCGTCATTAAAAGAGGAGATACAGGTAAACGTGTTACACATTAATATTGAGGCTCGTCCACATTATAGCCTATACAGTCTTGAGGTACAACGCTAAAACACAAACAACTTCTGCACATTTATCAAAACAACATGTTACGTGCCATAGGCGTACGTACACACGTGAATCTTCTCTGGGGAAACCCAGTTCGTTAGCTTTGCTTCCAATATAATTTATAATAATTAACAAAACGGGCATCCACAAACAGATTTCCCGTAATTAAAAGAGGACATACACCTGCAAACCCAAATGTGCCAACCCATTAATGTAATCACAAAATGCCACAGCAACTTGTTGAACAGGACTCCTGTCGTCTAATACTGATTGCTATTTTTTGTCAAATCATGTCAACTATCATAATGATAGCAAAACAATTTTCTGTCAAATTAACTGTGAACGTTATGAATATACTTGTTCCTTTTTACTTCTAACACATTTTCTCTTCTCCATCTTTGAATTCGAGACAGTATCTAGACCTTTCACCTCGTTATGATAACCTTTTGTCTTTATAATTACTATGATGATTGTGAAGATTTTTTTTATAAACTTCGGTGTCCTTTAATTGGGAAATTGATGCGCTTAATGCGATTTTCATCTTTTGTTTGTGAAAAGTTTTAAGTCACTGTTTTAAATTTGAAACGTTCCTGTTTAACTTATTTTCATTTTTTTTTCTATGATTACCTGTTGTTCTTAAAGTTTAAATTTATACGAATGATAGTCTTATAAATAAAATTAGGACACAGCAAAAACAATTTGTTCGACATGTCGTACGCGCGCAGACATAATGTAGAACATATTACATATATACAACTGGAAAAACGAAGGGAAAGATAGTGAGAAACAGACAACGAGAAAAGATCTAAAACGGGTTGGGATCATGGATCGGTGGAAGCAACGGGATCAACTTGAATCAGAGAAATGTGGAGGAACATGGTTATAAACGCCAACCGGCAGGGCACTTCAAGATTATGACATCGCCCTTTGCCAAACAAGTCTCTATAGTTTGTCACAGTTCTCGGCTTTATCTCGTAAACATTATAATCATCATCCTCCTACTTCTTCTCCTCTTCCTTCTCCTCCTCCTCATCATCATCATCATAATCATTATCATCATCATCATCATCATCATCATCATCATCATCATCATCATCATCATCATCATCATCATCATCATCATCATCATCATCATCATCATCACCATCATCGTGCTCTTCAAAAACTCGTTAACCTTTGTGACCCAAAATGCGGTTATATTTATTATCTCCAATTTAAAAAAAAAAAAAATTGCTGTTGTTATTTCTCCCTTCATTTCAAAAACATGAAATGTTCGTCTCAAACAACACACGTCTTATTTATATGACTTTACGTACAATTGTTCAAAGTGACATGCTTCTGGGTTTCTTTAAAGGATGACAAATACGTTTTGTTGAGCATCGCCCACATTGTGCGTAAAGAGGAAACAGTGCTGGACATGAAAACAGCCATGGCAGTGCGCTGCTCGTTCTCTTCTGTAAATTATTACTTGGGATGTACCCCACAAATGTCTGCTTTTCCCTAGATCAACATTTAAAATAATGTGGATGTACAATTCATAAAAAGATCAGTTTTGATCTTTAGGATTCACTAAGTTTTCGATGTTACACAATTTGTTTTTAATTTTGTATAGAACTTCAAAATTATCTTTGTGGACATATTATGTATTATTATCTAAGAATAATGTCGCATGCATAGTCATATTTTATTCCCTTGTATTCGAGCACAGCCACTTTCTGGAATTCATGCTCGAGCTCAATCGTTTTGGATTTTTTTAATGCTGTAATTTAATTCCATTTTGTCCTTTTCTTACCTTTTGGTAAAAACAAACATTAACCGGATACATCAACTTTATCTTAAGTTATTATAAAGTTGGGTATGGGTATTTGTCATCACACATCACTACTTGACTACTGCAGTGTATTTTTTACGCTTTTTGTATAATGATCACTCCATATTATGTATTTCTTAATTTTCATTCACCATTTTCATTTATTTATTCCTCGCCACATGTATTAACATTACTTCTGCAAGATATAAAGGTTAGTTGATGCGATTCAAAAAATTAGTAGTTATGGAAGCTCTTAAACACATTATCAATTACTTCCAATAAACTTCAGTGTATGAAATCTTACAAAAAATACATATACAGTTTTGTAGTTCAACATACACTTTATTTATTTACATGGCGTGATCAGTGGTCGGTTAACGACCCATTATAATACTACTTTGTAATTTTATGGGTCATTTTCCACTACCAGAATCATTATTGTCAATATATGCCACCATAACCCCTTACTACTTACGACCTTATAAAACGATTTCATTATAAGAATTGACACCGGGTCCTAAGTGCAACTTCGTGGTTTGCTCACAAATTTTCACAGGATAATTATAAGAACAAGAAGTCTTTCGGCACTAGTTTACATCTTGTTAAAATATATAAGATCTAGGGGGCTTACGAAGGTAGTCTAGGTCTCGTTATAAGATACGAAAATAAAAAGGCTTACGACGATAGCTTACTATAATTATGTCACAAGCTATAAGAATAAGAAGACTGTATTACGACAGTAACTTACGGCTCGACATACGATATAAGAGTAAGGCTAACGACGATACGTATTTACGACCCACTGTCTAGACAATTTGGGTAGGCCCATTTCTAAAATTAACTCCTCAAAGAAAAACAAAACTGTTTGGTGCGTTTTTGCGATACATTACAAACGTCATAGAAAAGCCAATTACAAAAGGTTATGACATGAACGCCCATTACAAGAGTTACGACCAAAAAAAGGTGTGATACAAAAGATTATGACAAAAATGCGTATTACAAAGGTTATAACAAAAAGGAGATCAGAAATATTATATAATAGAAATAATAATT
>RQTK01000205.1:470877-525364 GCA_003991915.1 Elysia chlorotica | reverse complement strand
ATCCTACATAATCCAGGGATGAAAAAAGAAAATACAGATTCTTTGTAAGAGATAAACTCAACTTAGTTAAAAGACTCCTCGGTTTACAAAGATGATCCTACTCGGCAACTGGTCCTAAAATCTGTCTCTGACAATATTACTTGCGTGCTGACACACAGAAACAGCGCGAGTGTATCAAGACAAAACGTTAATATTAATGTGCTCGGCTGTTGCGTTGAAGTATGTGTTCGGAATTGTAGTCCGACGCACTCCAATTCAAACGGTCTGTCTTCAGCCAAAAGTAATTTAAAGCTCTTTGACAAAGAATTTACATTTTACGGTATACATTAATTTTGCCAATGAAACATCCAACCAACATATGGGAATTTTATTTTTTTAAGGGGCCATAGCATCAAAGAACGAATTATCGGAGGGAAAAGAATGCACTGGTAAAGATTTCTCTAGGACCTTAGGAGAAAAAACATAAGTTCAAACTCTCTCTTAAAATTCCTAGGCTCGGTGCTACACAAAAAGATATAACTAAAAAAATCAACAACGCAACAGAATAACATTGATTTAATTTGCCTTGGAGATTGACACACATCTATTAAGAGCAGCCGAAGAGCAGTTGTTTAGATAATGACTTCACATCGAGATATCCACTGTGTGTCATGGTACATTCTATGCTTTCTTATAAAACTATGTCATACTTAACAATAATATAAATAGTAAGATTATATTTTCGTTTTTACATTTTCTCATGTTTCCGTCCTTATTGCCTTTTCTAGCCAACGTTCGTGTAAGTATAATTTTTTTTCTTTTGCTTCTCAAACTCTTTTTAACATAATATTATTACTTTCTACAACAAAACGAAAAGATTCACAACTGAAGACTCGTTTCGTCTAGACACCACACATTTAAGAAAAAAGCTGACTGTTTTTTTTTTTTTTTATCTCTTTGTCCTTGACGTCTAATCATTGCCATGGCAACACCTTTTATTTTCAGGCCTTCGATGACGCCGAGAGGAGCAAGGCAGAAAAGGCTCAGGACACCCGAACTGCCCTAAAGTACACGGCAGAGTCGGAGGATACCACAAAGAAGATCAACGATCTCAAAGAGCGCCTTATAAAAACAAAGGCAAAGGTCAGGCAAGCAAATCTGCTAACTTTAAGGGAAAAAATACATCAGCAAATAATTAATTTCATGCGTGTTTTACAAACCATTTTGACGTTTACTGTACACAGGATATTGGTTAATTATGTTGGCAGCTGAGAGCAAGGTCTAGACTGTTTTGCGAAATCGATTTCGTTAAATTCCTAGAGTTAAAGACTCGTCATCTCTTAAATTTGCCATAATTGTCGTAGAATTGAACTGAGCAAGCAAAAAAACAACTAACATTTCATCAGCAGCCTTAATTGAAGGATTAGTTTTCGATTTCAAATTTTCTTTGTCTCAGTTTAAAAATTACTCGGTCGAACAAAAGCCTTAGTAACTAGCGCCTAGTTTGAGAAGATTAAAAAACAAGGCAAATTTTAAACAAACACACATAATGACGAGAATTATAGTGGCCCCCCGACGCTATTTTTATTATTACGAGTTGAACTCCAGATTGAAGTTGTGGGCGAGGACTAGGCTGTTGACCTAGTGGACATTGTTTAGGTCCTGAGAGTTAAAAACTTTTAAATTTCTAATTAATTCAACTTTAATTCCCTTGAAAAAAGGGGGGAAGCTGATTCCGAAATGGATAATCCTTCAAAACCGTACCATTTTGAAGGATTAGTTTTTTGTTTCAAAGTTTGTTTCATTTGGAACAATACCCCCGCGAACAAAACCTTTGTTATCTTCTGGACACCAGTTCTTACGACGCTAGACCTTAGTTTGTGAAAAAAATTGGTAGATTCTAGGCAACACATAGTAGGGAGGACGGAATTTTCGTATGTTTTTTTTTTTTAATACCAGTTTTCTTGTAGTTATGAACAGGTTAAAGAAGTTTACGATTTACAGTGCTTGGTTGGTGATTTTGAATCGTGATTTGACTCGGATGACTAGGAATTTTTTTACTTAAAATATAAATCAAAGCTATAAGATATTGCTAAACGAGATTAACTGGTTAGAAAATATAATACAGTTTTATTTGTAAAGACTTTCGATAAATAACTCCTTCCACATGGTGCACATTGAAAAAAAATACTCTAAGGCATAGTTTGATCATTGTGTATAAAACCTATGAAAGTAAATTATGACAGGTAAGGGTTGGTAAGAGTTGTTGCTTAGTGCCTAACTTCAGTTCTGTAATACTATATTGTAGATGGGCCCCGGAACTAACGTCTGATGCGCTGCCACACACAGACAGTTCGGAATACCATGACTCTGTCTTAGCCAATCATATTAATCTGACACCGACTCAACCAGTAACGGACGAAGTCGTCACCAAAGCAGGGCTCGAACCATGAACTTCGTGCGCCAGGAGCCAATGTTCTACCCCAAGGCTACTGCCCCCATTTAATATAACAACACGTTTTCATTTTTGATAAGGACGGTAAATTTGCATAACATGAAAACAAAAAACATTAAAAGGGACAGTCCTCGAAGAGATAAAATTATAAAACAACAACAACAACAAGAACAACAACAACAACAAAATCGAAAACTAGCAAATAACAAGAAAAGTAAAAAAAAATACAACAACAACAACAACAACAACACAGCAACCTTTGACAGCAGTCGAATATCAAACAAGTATATGAAAGAGTTAACTTTTGGACACTCCTTTTTAAAGAAACAGTTTTATTTTATTACAGTGCGCAGAATACCTTCAAATAAAAAACGGTAACATAAATTGTGTAAAAAAAAAAGGAACAATTATTTTGCCAAATGCATTAAAGTACACACAAGAAAGACACTTATTAAAAATGTCAACTTTTCAAAAAACAATAATATAAAAAAAATTAACTTAGCAACAAAAAAAAATTAAAATACGCGCTGGTTCAAATAAATACATGTACTATTTTACTGTCTTAATGTGTTAATCTTTAAAAATAAACATGTTTCTCTGTAACCTTGTTATCGACCAACCACCAATAAACGTAAAATAATCATAATATAAAAATACGTATGTTGTATATAGTATCATTATCTATATTATGATTGAGCCTTCGTTATTCTTAAGTTTCGAAATGTTGAAATGACTATTTGAACAAACTTATTATAAATGTTTACTAACTGAAACAAAATATTTTTTTTTTTCAGTGCGTCGCTCTCCTGGAAACATACAGCACGCCTCAGGAGGTGAGTGGTCAGGTGTTTTCATCGTCGTTTTTTATGTTGTTGTTTTCTTTTTCTTATAAGTATTGCAATAAAAAGTGTCATTGGTTTTTGGACAGCAATACCAGTTCTGTTCAGTTCAGTTAAGTGGCTTGATTATGTATGGTGGACACATTGTTACAGAGTCGCGAACCCCAGGTAGGTTTATCACCTGCCAATCTTGTCATGGAAATCCAGCTAATGAAACTATAAGGATTATAGAGGAAACGTCACGGTTTATAGTACATTTCAGTCTTATTTTCTCGGTTTGATGCAAACAGATAAATATTAAGGAAAAATGAAATAAATATTGTGGGAATTATGATGCTCTGAGACTGTCTGACTGTTTCTTATCCACATACTTGTTATAGTTTACCCCCCCCCTCCTCCCTCTCTATCTCCCCTCTCTCTCTATCTTTCTCTCTCTCCCTCTCTCTCTCTCTCTCTCTCTCTCTCTTTCTCTTTCTGTATCGCTTTCTCATAACTATTATGACACAATTTTGTTTTGTTTTCAAGCTTTAAACAATACAATTTATTTAATTTGTTTTTTTTTTTTTGTGTTAAATAATACGCGGAACATAACAAAAACAACTTTAATTGAGTTAAAATTAAAAAAAAATTAAAACTATCCCAGAACAACCTGTGCCACATGCCTCCTCTCTCTTTGCCTCAATATAGAGGCGTGCGACTCCCCCCTCCGCCCCTATATTTATTTTTTTTTTAATTTAACGTATCTAAATTTATACTATCCGTGATAATACAGCCTCTTTGCTTCTAATGACGTGGAATGTTACAAAAATCAAGCGTTAGCTTAACAAGTTTATTTGTCCAATTTCGTCCGAAACTAGTTAGACCGGTGTCGATATAGTGTGATCGGCTTAGAAAGGAGCCATGGCAATCCCGCACTGTCTCTGTGTGGTAGCAACGTATAATTGCCAGACGTAAGTCTTGTGATTCGCAACGAGCATTCTCTATGTGATACTGACATTGGACGATAAGTAATAAACTCAATCAAAGAATTATTCCGTGCCTTATAAAGTTCATCAGGTTGGTTTGTTTCTTAATGTACAGTGTTAGCATCTGGGCTATAACGTGAAACTGTCTAAACATTGACATCTAAATAAAATTTAAACTCAAACTGTACTTTTACTTCTGTTTTTTTTTTCAACAAGTAGCAGCGTTCGTGTACAAAGAGCTGTAACTGTCTCAGTATCAAAATCTCTACAAACTCAAAATTTACCTTTACTTTTGTTTGTTTTTATTTAACAGAGACCAGTGTTATTGTACAAAGAGATATTACGGTCTTAAAATTGGTATCTAAAAAAAAACTCAAACTCAAAATTTACCTTTACTATGTTGAAGTTTTGTTTTGTTGGTTTTGTTTTTCAACAGGGAGCAGCGTTCGTCTGCAGAGAGTTGTAAGAATCTCAAAATTGATGTCTCAACAAAACTCAGACTCAAAACTTACCTGTATTATGTTCTAGTTTTGTTTTGTTTTTGTTATTTTTCAACAGGGAGCAGCTTTCTGGTGCAGAGAGTTGTAAGGATCTCAAAATTGATGTCTCAACAAAAGTCAGAATCAACCTCAAACTGTACAATTACTCTTTTTCTACAGGGAGCAGAGTTTGTGTACAAAGAGCTCAAATCGCTCATCGAGACGACGTACTTGTCCAAAGCTGCGGCTCTCACAAAGCGGGAAGAAAGCCTTGCCCTTCACGAGGCGTACCTGGTTGCCCGGACAACCGTGTTTGTTGGCGGGGAGACTAACGCCAAGGTCCTCAATCTGGCTGTGCAAAAGGGTACGTTTATTATTGCCATAGAAAATTTGGTTTTTCTACAAAGGTTATGATGATAATGTGTCTTAGTACAAAATTGTGGTAAGCTTAGGACTTGTCGTAACATAAATATTTGACGTTATATCCACAACTTTGGCTTCCAGCTCATGTGGTATCTCGTTGGTCACTAAGTTTGGGGGTCCGCGGTTCGACATCCACAATCAGTAAAATTTGTACTTGTCCGCTTTTCCTCACCTGATACTGGTTGGGTCGGAGTGAGTACAAGTATAAGAGAGAGGAATCCACTTCTCCTTGCCCTGTTTTGCATGTGGCAGCACATAAAATTTTTAGACGTAAGTTTTGGGGCATGCCCACTATCATCATATAAAGTGCTGGCATTGGACGTTAAAAGCAATCAGCTAAACTCACCTTGACTCAACATTACGTACAACCTATTATTGTTAACGAACCTTAGGCCAATAGGGCTTATTTCTTTTGCTGCAGCTGTGGTCATCTATATAAGAACAACCATTCTTGAAATGTCATTCTACACTACAGTATGTCTAAGCTTCGTTGGAGGAAGAGTAGGGAGGCTCAAACCTAAATTAACTGTTCGAAGTTTTAAAAATCCCTATACAGCGCGGTACCCCTGGGCTAGTTGGCTGGGATTGGTCAGTCATATCTTACTGACACAGTTGTGGTGTAAAGTTTGGTAAACTTCAGATAAAAGGTTTAAAGCTTTATAAAACAAAGTTTATTTGATTGTCATGTGCGTGGCTTAATGGATAGTTAGGATCGACACAACCATGAAAACTGTTATACAATTTAAAAGCGTATACAAACCATTTTCTTTTGCACGAATCCGTACACAAAACTAACTTCATTATCAACAAAGGGAGATAATAAGAGTAATACTATTTTCTTTCAAATTCGTATCAATAACCGTTCCTGTTATAGGAACATAACTGTTTTCTCATAATAGAGCGGTACAAGGTTCAAAGTTTTGGCCGGTTTCATACGAATAAGGAAACTACACATGTATCTTTATTTATGTAACTGCAGTTTGAGCTCGATTCATTACTCTTTACCCTGAACAAAGTAAAATGTATGAAAATCGCTGTATAAATATGATTTATTTTTAAATCATATGTTTGCTTTAAAAAGTCTAAATCCTATCGAGAGAAAAATATAAACTTCTTCATATTTAGCTGAACAACTATTTTTGTAAACATTATTATGAAGAGAGCTGGAAAATCACTAAGATAGGTCGCATAGCACAGGGTATAGAGGTTTCTAGGAAGTTTGTGCGGGAGGCTATATTAAAAAAGAATTCGCCATGATGGGGATGATAATGGTTATACTGTTGCTGATTGTGATGATGTTGATGATGATTATGATGATGATGATGGTCATTATGATGATGATGATGATGATGATGATGATTGTGATGATGATGATGATGATGGTGATGATAATGATGATTATGCTGATGCAATATTTCACGCTTTAACATTATCGCCATTTTCACTGTCTAGGTCTAAAGGTGTTTGTTACTCCCCCATCTCGTCCAACCCCTTTTTATCGCCCAGGTCCAAATGGCACTTATCGCTTATAACAATTCATTTTTTTTTCATTATCCAGATCAAAACGTGGTGATCGTTGGTCAGTCAGGCTCTGGCAAGGCTGCTCTGATCTCGCACTGGCTGTGCAGTCTCCGCAAGAAGAAGTCTTCAGTCAAGCAAATTGTTCACTTTGTTGGGGCCAGCTCTGACAGTTCAGGTTAGAGATGCATAAGTTATGGACTCTAAAATAAACTTTATTCATCGTCAAGACAAATTCGGGCTTAGTATTTTAAAAGGTTATGTTCTTTAGCATTTTGTTGAACGAGGCTAAAAGCGCTTTGCAATATTAGAAATACAAGGACAGCAATGTTAACGCATACAGACAGCTTCATCATTTTAATACAGAACTTAGCTTCTTTAATACAGAAAAATTCATAATTATATACACAATACCAATTGGAAACAATTTAGTCAAATAATTTGGTAAACATTTGTGTAGTTAAACGTTTCTGACAACAAGCTAGAGATAATGAGTGTGGAATGTTGACAGGTAAGCTATTCTATAGATCTGAGCTTTCACCATAGTGGTTGACATTCACTTTCACTTAAATAGGCAATACTAATAATCCTGTCCTTTCCATCAAAACATTTTTTTGGCTTACCCGTGTCTTTGGGAGCACACTGGGGTGAAGGTGGAGCTTTGTACTCCCAATATGTGGCCCATGGTTAGAAATCCACTATCGGGCAAAACTCGTTTGGCCCATTACGTCCCCCATTAGTTGGGTCGGTGTCAGTACAACTTGGCCGACTGAGCCTGGCGTCCACGCATCTCCGCATTGTCTCTGTATTGCAGCATTTACGCATGCCATATTAGTCTTGGGGCCAGTCCACGATAAAAGCATTGCTGCTGACGTTGAACGTGAACAAATCAACACAATTTCTCGCGCTGTTTAGCTTCCGCCTCATTCTATTTCCTTTGTTTTTTTTTATAGTATAACTGTTTTTACAAACCTTATTTGATATTTTCTAGGGTAAACAACTGTTTTGTATCACGGAGACTGACTAATTGACTCACACTCCTGTGTCCGTTTCCAGGAGTCTCAGAACTTATGGTCCGCCTGACTGAAGAACTGCAGCACTTGATGGGCCACAAGGCCAAGTCAAAGACAGAACAGCTCAGTCAGGGAGGCGATGAAATGAAGCCTCAAACCACGGACGTGTCGGAGTTATGTCGCCAGTTCCAGTCCGCACTTGTCCGGGCAGCCGCTCGACACAGCATCATCCTGGCTATTGATGGGCTCGGGAAGCTCCACCAGGTGTCTCGGACGGCGAAGGTTCGTGGCTCTGCTTGCGTTTGTTATAAACCAAGAAGTTCTTGACATGGGTATTATAGGAGACGGGAAAATTTAATATTGACAGAGAGAGAATAGTTATGGTTCCAATTTGCACCTGCGCAAACAAAGAGCAACTTATCCCAGCTAACTACACCGGGAGTCGACTGTATACTATGGTGACATCGCTTTGACAACCATGCTTTAAATTTAAAAGAGACGTGACTGTTACTACACGATTGGATCCAAACAAAGGAAAATCTAACCTTATTATGAACAAATGTATTTATCTTTGCAACCAGATTTTATACCAATCTAAATAGCATTGTTAATGTAGATTGATATGTAGTTAAGGATTGGTTTGTGCTAAACAAGACGTATATTGGTGGATAGTTAAAACGTTGAACTTGAAGTGTAAAAAATAGAAAAAGAAATATCCTACTAGGCGGTGCGTAACTCCTAAATCAAATGGTTAAGCCAAAAATTTTGTTTAGTTACATATTTAATGGGTATTAATACTCTTCATAGTGTTGAATCAGCATCTCATTTATCGCCTGACAAAAAAGTCAAATCATATCGACCGTACAAAATAAGGTCATGCCACTTCATGTTTGCCCACATTGACATGTTAAAAAAATACTAGAAAGGATAATTTGGTTTCAAAACTTTTTTTTTAGTCTACCTTTATGAACAATGCGCATACTACAAATGGATGAAATGTGATAAGGCAACCTGGTACCCCTAAAACCCCTCACTAACAATTTCTTTGTAATCTCGTAAACCCGTCCAGGAACTCTTCTGGCTGCCACGTGACATTCCCAAGAACGTGACGGTGGTGGTCACCTGTAAAGACACGGACAAGCAGGAGCTGGCCGAGCTGAGTTGGCGTGGCTTCACCTCCGTCCAGGTCAACCCACTAGAGGAGTCCGTCAGACAGGACATGTGCAAGGTGAACGAATTTGGATACGGAAGAATGCTCATATAAACTGCAGAAAATATATCTCATTATCATCATTATTATTATTATAATCACTATCCTCACCAGCAGCAGCACCAGCAGTAGCATAACCATCTTCATTATCATCATCATCATCATCATCATCATCATCATCATCATCATCATCATCATCATCATCATCATCATCATCATCATCATCATCATCATCATCATCATCATCATCATCATCATCATCATCATCATCATCATCATCATCATCATCATCATCATCATCATCATCATCATCATCATCAGCAGCAGCAGCACATCATCATCAACATCATGATTCTCATGTTGGCTTGTCCGCGCTCTAAGACTCTCTGTCTATCCTTCATGCCTCCGTGGCACTCTTTTTTAGCCAGTCGCTGATGTCATTCTTTAGCTGGTATGTGTATTCTTCTATTTGCTTCAAATTACTCTAGTACTTAAGTAACTTATCTACAGAAAATTATTAATATCAGATAAAAAAAATGTTCTAGGGTCTGATATTGCCAAAGAATTACATGTATATTATGATAAGGAGAGAGAAAAAAAAACAAATTTACAAGTTTGAATTTTTTTTAAGTTATTTTGGAAAATAAGGAACTTAGCAATTGAACATAGAAGATAAGGAAACGAGCTACTTTTATTATCTACAGGAACTTTTGAAACAAAACAGCAAGGAGCTGTCCTCTTCGCAAATGAAGAAAATCGTGGAATGTAAGCAAACAGGGAGCCCACTCTATTTAAAGACAGTCATCTCAGTGAGTTGGCGCATTTACTTCCCTTTGAATACTGTATATCGTATTGCATCTCGTATCATGATTATAATGAGTTCGTTTTTACTTTCCTGATTACGAGCATCAAAGCAATGACTATAACATACTATCAACATGCTTCCTAGTAAATTATTGATTAAAAAAGTATTAAAAAAATACTGAATGAAAAGCAAAAAAATAAAGTAAGCTCAAGAAATGCATAAAGGAAGTATCTTGTCGGAAAAAAATGTACCTTACAACAAACGCCTGAATATTAAGAAAAAAAATTATTATTTTATAGGAACTTTGTGCGTTTGGAAAGTTCAGAGAACTCAACGAAAAGATAGATGAGCTGATTGCCTGCAAATGGTATGAATTTTTTATAATATTATATTAACTTAAAGAGAGTATGAAAACGAGCGCCTAGTTTAAGCACTGATAAGCATAATGTATTACATGTACTTCTTTTGAAACGTAATAAATTCTATAAAAAAGTGATATACAACTTTTCTTGAATAAAAGCAAATGAAGTTTACATCACCAACTGTACCATCGCAAAAAATAATGCTAATAATAAATTATTATTATTATTCTTATTATTATTTTTATTATTATTATTATTATTATTATTATTATTATTATTATTATTATTATTATTATTATTCATTAATAATAATAATAATAATAATAATAATAATAATAATAATAATAATAATAATAATAATAATAATAATAATAATAATAACAACATTAATTTCACAATAACTTATAAGATATTTCTTTTTTATCATCCGCATTTATCCAGCGTCAAGGAGCTGTTCCAAGTTTTCATTCGTCGATTGGAATCGGACTACATCTCTGATGTCAAAAAGGGGAATATCATTGAACAGGTATTAATGAATTAAAAAAGATACTAATCTTGTGTACAGATTGGCTAAGAACATTATTTTTATTTTTTTCTATAGCTGATCCTATTTCAGTCATACCAAATAACCAAATAAGGAGGAGGTGGGGGTAGTTAGCAAAACTATTATCGTGTAGAGTCCCTAATCGGGAGATTTTTTTCAAACATACAAAAACGGGCACATTTAATTTCGCTACTGCTCCAGTGATAGAGTCTGTGTTTGTATGATGTGACTGGTTATGACAGTGGTCATGTCTTTCGCAGTTGTCAGGTCTTTGTGCTATGTTTTTTCTATGTTGCAGCAAGTATACAAATATTTTCACACATTAAGCTTTGGACCCCTAATAAGGCGATTGAGTCTATCCGCTGACTTTCAACTTAAAGAAAAACCAAGCAGCGAACTAACCTAACAAGAATTTTACCAAACACCAATAATTTAGAACCATACGGTTTGGTATCGGTTCGCCTTGCTCCATTGTACTACAAACATTGTTTCACCATTGTCATTACCCTCCTACATATCCCCCTCTCCCATAGTCTATAACATTATGGTGCTGACTAGAACGTTATGCAACCAACTCAACCCAAGCCCCCCTTCCCTACTGCACACACAAACTGACCATCCCTCTCCCCCTCCCCCCCACCTTGCCCACCAGGTTCTCTGCTCCATCCGGGTTTCTAGAAAAGGACTGTCCGAGAAGGAGCTGATGACCATGCTCAACTTGTCCTCCCACGAGTGGTCTCCCCTGTACTTCGCCATGCAGCACGTCTTGGTGGTAAACGCTGGCCTTCTCACGTAAGATCGCAATGTTATAATAACTGGCACTGTAATGGGGAATTTTCCAAAATTAGTAAAAGGTAAAAGCTTTGAAATTTATTATTTACAAATAAAAAACAAGAGCATATGAATGTGCAAATGTGTGTAGCATAATATAAAAAGAAAGTTAAAACGATTACTTCCATTGTTTAGCTTTATTCGGAGAGTGTTGGTGCTAGGGATAGAGCGTCCAATTGCGATGTAGGAGATCCGAGGTTTGAACCCCGTGCGAGTATTCTTGTCTCCTTGTTTTATGAACCACACTTTGAAACAGCGAAGTCATACAAATTATTCTCATGCAGACAATATTTTAGGTAGAGTTGTATATTAGCCGTTTAGAGCTCATGGTCGACGAGAAGGGGGTCCTAGATAGAATCCGAAGCTGGTTTTTCCCTGTGACCGTATAATATTTTGAGGAGACCCTTTAAGGAGCATAATACTTTTCGAAAACAACTTGATCAAACAATTTTAATAGACTGGCTAGTAAAGCATGTAAACATGAAAAATAGTCAATAAATGAACAGATATCTTGTACAAAAAACCCAACGAATGTTATATCTTCCTTCTCTACAGTTTTGTCTTCACTGAACTAGCTGAAGCAGTTGATAGCAGATACCTACAGGACAAAAATACCAAGTAAGAAGAACTTATATATGACCATATTTTTTTGTTTTCCGTGTATATATCACCATTGTTATTATTATAATCATGAACGTTATTATTGTCTTCATCATCATCATCATCATCATCATCATCATCATCATCATCATCATCATCATCATCATCATCATCATCATCATCATCATCATCATCATCATCATCATCATCATCATCATCATCATCATCATCATCATCATCATCATCATCATCATCATCATCACCATCATCATGATAATCATCATAATTAGCATCATCACCATCGTAATCATTATAATAACCATCATCCATCATCATAGTCTATTAAAACATCACTATCATACTTTCTCGGAATCATCTTCATCATGAAGTCTTTTAAAGATCATCATCATTTCTTTTCGTCACCCTCACTCCCTCGCCCTCTAAGCAGGTTTATTTTTACTAGAGGAAAAAGCTTCATCTTCATTTTCCTTTTTAATTAATATTTCACAAGCTTTAAACTGTGTATAATTTCTAGTGTCAGTATACAAACCTATACTATCATCATTACCAGAATAAGTGTACTTTTCTTGAAAAAAAAGTGCCTTCACTCATTAAGTTAGATAATAAGCTTCATTCAACATACCTACATCACTTTCCATCACGTTTATCTTCCGCATAAAGCTAAAAAATCTTGTTCCTATGAGACCCCTAACCATATTAACCAACAAACAACCACGAGCTAATTGGAATTACGATAGCAGGAAATGTCTTAACAATAAGGAAAAAATGAAGACACTGTCGGTTGCTTAAGGACTGTTATGCCCGCTTACTTTCTGTTTCTTATACAATTTCAAAGGGTTATAATAATAAAATGAACTGATTGTAAAGGACATCAAAGAGAGTCAAGGGGCATAACAAAACATTTCACTCTTGAACACCATTCCCTTTTTTTTCGACCTTTAACTATCAGTCAATTTAAGTGACCCTGGTCTCCAGTAAGTTAACTGTTACATAAGGAATGCAAAATAGGAACAACAAATGTCATGTTATATTTTCGTTTATGTTTTAACCCTTGTAGTGTTTCTTAAGTTTATTGATTTTTTATGATTTTTCAGAAAAAAATACCAACGGATTTTAACGAGTTTCTTCCAAGATCAACTTAAGGTAGATTTTATCTGTTGGATTAACTCATGGTTTACTGTCTTATTTTGTTATTGGCTTTAAGAAGTGTAGTAAGGTTAATTTTATAGAAAACCTAGAAGACTTACAGACTGAACTTCTGTCACGTCCACAAAGCTATCTCATTCAGTCACGTTATGGTCGTCATTGAGTTTTCTTAAAGCAAAGCAAAAAAAGTTGCACAAAGTTTTTAAAGCCAACAAATCTAAATCTTCAGAAAAACAATGTTTTCGAAGTGCCTAACTGGTTTTATTATGACTTTTTATCCCACTTTTTAATTAACCTTCCTTAAGCAAAAAAGACCCTTAACGAATAGGAACGATTGAAAGGCCATTTTGTTCTTACTGCTTTGTCTTATTAAAAACATCAGAACTGTTTCCTCATGTCTAATTAATAGCAATGTTATAAATCAAAATCATTACATTTAAAAAGGAGTATTTTTATAAGAAAAAAAGCAATGTTGTATGGTTCATGTTATTCAAAATCTAACAATTAATACGTTTTTCTTGCATGATTGTAATAATTACTATAAAGGTAAACGAGCACAATGCAAGACAAACTAGACTATAATTATTTCTTCAATATTCACAAAATGACTGTTAGCAAAGCAGTCTTCCATTGCGTAGTAGGGAACGGCCTGGCGCAGGTTGTAAAATGTTGGTCTCCCAATCGGAAGATCCCTTGTGCGAAACCCGCGATCAGTCAAAATGTAATTGTCTTATTTTGTTCCGTACTGTTTGGGTCGGTGTCAGTATAATATGATTTGCTGATAAAGGAGTAATAGTATCCCCACTCAGCCTCTCTGTGACACCACGTAAAATTGTTATTAGTATTCGTATAAGTGTTAGTTATATTATTTTTATTATTATTATCATCATTTGGACCGGTTCAGTGCTGTAGTTGGGAGATGAACAACCATCTCAACTTCACTGAACTACAATGATTTTACTACGAGCAATACAAAAACACTTTAAACCTGTTTGCCTATATGATGCACATCGTTTTTTCCTGTTCCGCACCATTTATACAACTTCCTCCAATCGCACGACTAGTTGAGACAAGAGTCATCGTACCCCTGTACCGTCCCCAATATAGCGTATTAGGCGCTGTCGGCGAAAGTCACACATTTAAAAAAAATAACTACAGCGTTCTACAACAATCATACAAAGTACGTTAATTTTAAACTTCACGCCTGTCTGAATGTTTATGATACACTGTTTGCACACTGCTTTTCTTATTTTCTCTCCACGCACCATTAATGTATGTAGCTTCCTCTTTTCCCACTCTATGCCTCAAAAACCAAACTAATGGATGACAAGAAAAAATAATTACGTTAAACGTACTATTTTCTAAAAGAAACACAGATAATGGTATAACCAACTTGGCAATTTACCATAACTATTTGGCTGGGCAGGATAAAGACGAGTGCATCCAACTAGATGACAAATCAGTGAGGCGACCCGCAGAGGAACTGCCCTGGTTACTGCACTACTTAGGAGACACGAATGGACTCATGGAAGTTCTCTCCGATCTTGCTATCTTTGGAAGGCTCTTTTTGTAAGTAAAGAGTGTTTGTGTAAAACGTTAAATTTTAACATAAAGTAGGTTTATGTTCAAATGGTTTACACAATTTATGAAATGATTAGTGTATTAGTCGCACTTTTATAACTCTGCTAGTAGCTAGTTAATAAATAATGTTATGTTAAATCTGTATTTATGACACCTTTTGTACAAGACGAACGCATTCGTAACAATAAAACATTTTGTATGAAAGAGCATACCAGTATCCATGATAATGCTCTCTAGCTCAAGAAAACGTTAACAAGGAGATAGTATTGATAGTTCGTGTACAGGAAGCCCAGATTAAATTATTCACATTTTATGACGGTGATGCATCTGGTACAGGCACAAAGAAAATACTCACACTGGTGATACAGTAACACCGTTTGTTTTTGCAGAGACCAGGAGATGCCGCTTGTAAAATAACACCGTAACGTTGTCATATCTTGTACACGTTACATTATCTGTAACGTTGATAGGCCTACCTTTTGTGCAAGTGACCACATCTGTAACGTAAATACCTCTTGTACAGTTGACCACATATGTAACGTTGATACTTCTTAAACAATTAACCACATCTATAACGTTGTACAAGTGACCACATCTGTAACGTTCATACCTCTTGTACAAATGATCACATCTGTAACGATGCTATCTCTAGTACAAGTGACCACATCTGTTACATTGATACCTCTTGTACAAGAGACCACATCTGTAACGTCGATATCTTTTGCACAAGTAAACACATCTGAAACGTCGATACCTTTTGTACAAGCGACCACGTCTGTAATGTTGCTACCTCTTGTACAAGTAAACACATATGTAACATTGATACCTCTTGTACAAGTAAACACATCTGTAACGTTGATACCTCTTGTACAAGTAAACACATCTGTAACGTTGATACCTCTTGTAGAAGTAACTATATATCAAACGTTGATACTTTTTGTAGAAATAACCATGAAACGTTGATACTGCGTGTACAATTGACTACATCTGTAACGTTGCTACATCCTGTACAAGTGGTGGCCTTTGTAACGTTCCTACCTCTTGTACAAGTGACCACATAATATGTAACGTAGGTACCTCTTGTACACGTGGTCACATCTGTAACAGTGTCACCTATTGTACAAAAAACACACATAAAACGGTAATAACTGGTAACGTGATATCGCTTGTTTTTGCAGAGACCAGGAGTTTGAGCTTATCCAGTTGTGGCGCTGGACAGGCCTGAACGGGGAGCAGGTGGCTGACCGCTACCTCGCCGTGGTCCAGGAAAGAGCCATGCAGATAGCCAAACGGGCGGAAATGAGACCGGAACTAGGGGATATAATCTCCCTTACTGTGAGTGGATACATAATTCGCAGGTTGACTTAAGGGATTTTTGTTAAAGTCAATGACAGTTAATAGGTCGTTGACGATTGGGTAAGGGGATTTTACTATTACAAATGAAACTTAAGAGGTATCGGCAGATTGAGGGATAGTTTCATAACCGATGAAAGTTTAAAAATGTATTGTGAACAAGTTGAAAAAAAATGAAGCAAATGAGTAAAGGGAATTCTTCTATTATTATGTCATGGTGAATGGATTAACAAAATTTTCTCCGATAATGTTAAAATCATCAACCTTAAAATATATTTTGACTACCACAAGATCATAAATGGTGACTTTTTGAGTACATAAGCTGAAATGTCTCTCTTTACCCAGTTGATTTCCTACCTGATGGCACTGAGCTTTTTTATGGAAATGGCTCACTTTCAAGTTGGACAAGAAAAAATCCTCATGGTTCAGCTGCAGTTAATGGTGGGTATTGTCTTACATTAAGGAGGGCGGAAAATGAGTGAAAGAGGTGGGGGAGAGAGGGAGAAAGAGAGAGAGAAAGAGAAAGAGAGAGAGAGTGAGTGAGAGAGAGAGAAAGAGAGAGAGATAGAGAGAGAGAGAGAGAGATTATTTTATATGCGTGAAAAACTAAACAAAAAACGACATGCTAAATAAAAAAAAGACTATTATTAAATACAAGAAGTATCTCTAAGAGTTTTTACATTGGTAATGCTATAACTTAATATCATGACATGACTAAAAGGTAAAATAAAACCAAATACACCAAAAAGGCGCTTGAAACCTAGCAACAAAAAAATCTTAATTACAATGAAAAAATGTTTTGACGTTTTTTTTTTCATGTCGTATCTCAGACAAAAAGCAATCCAAAAGTAGGGTCAGAATTTATGCAGCGAAATATGGCTACTGTACAAAACAAACTGGCCCATCTGTACACAGACACAGGACGCCTGCAACAAGCCCGGGATTTGCACTTTGAGGTCCTCGCGAAGCGGGAGGCGTGAGTAGCTTTTGTATGATGCTTAAAACAAGGCTGGAGTGTCCTTTAGATAATGGAGCGAGTTGGGTAATAAGCGTCCAAATCCAGCGCTATATAGGTTATATTGTGGACGGGCCCAAAAGATAACTTTACGTGTTTATATACAAAGACAAGTAGGGGTATACCATGATTTCTGAATTTTGCTTCATCCGATCACATTATACTGATACCGATCCAACCAGTAAAAGGGTGTAATAGGTCAAATATATTTTCGATGAAATTGGGTTTCAAACTATACGTCATTAAGTGATTTTGATTGTCCAAATATATTTTTGTTGGGACGTAAAGGATATTAAAATAGATTTCTAGCCCATCTTTTCTTTAAAGAAAAGAATTTGGCGGTTTTTCGAACTTGCATCAATTATCCTTCTTGAGAAACGGTGTAATATTGAAGTGAATTGCAGAGTCATGGTATTCCATTTAAGAAAACGATATGTTACAGCAGGTACATGTTCGGTAAATCGCATGTCGATATAGTAAAAAGATTATACAATTTTCAGACCACGTACAAAGTACAAAGGGTTATTTTGGGCGAACCCGTGTATTGAAATTTCAAGTGGACACATCATAACATGTTATTTTAGGAAATAATAGATTTGTTGAAGATTTTTTGTGCCAGATGTTATCACTTGTAACAAAACAATCTGATAGTTCTAAAACACATGGACGGCTTAGAAGTAAAGCGGGCAGTGCCATAACTAAAATAAACCTAAGAAACTGTATACATTGATATATGCTTTGAAATTATCAACCATTTTATTGAATTACGAGGAATTAAATAAAGCTAACTTAATTATCATAGGAGATGAATTCGAAACCTGATAACTATTAGCTTTTTAACACTGCACTCTTCATAAGTATAAAACATTAATATGATAAGCTACTCATTCTTCAGTTTTGATCCAACGATACAGGTTTGTGAAAGAAGCAAAGACCCCAGAGGAGAAAAGCGCTGCCCTGAAGATGGTGGGTGTCTCTTACCACGGAATAGCCATGCTCTATTCCAAACTGGGAAATGTTGAGGAGGTAACATAATTAGATCTCTTCCTTTACACAAATTGTAAATATGAGTTATCTTTTAATAAAGCCAAATCATAAACAGCATGCTACAAACATAAGACAAACTTGCATGAATATTATTTAAATTCAATTCTCTACCAATATCGTATTATAAATTATATTCCTACTATTACGATTTGTAAACGAAACGCTACTAATTTAGACAAAACGAATGGATACATGAATATTTTGACTCTTTCCCCCAAAACCACTACTTCGATAATCATTTTATACCTATTCCATGTTCTGTCTTTGTCATTTGATGCTCTATTGTGTATAAAAGCCTTACAGCATTATTTTCACCATTTCATCGTGCTAAATAGTTGTTAAGATAATGTAAACGTTTCAATTTTTTATCTTACTTCTCTTCTCCAGGCAATATCGTACTATGAAAAAGCTCTAGAGTATCAAAAGAACGAAGATGACAATGATGCCGAGGTCGCCGATACTCTCCACAACATGGGAGTCATGCAGATGAAAGTCGGCAAATACAAAGAGGCTCTTGAGCTTTGTACAAAATCTTTTCAGGTGAGGAATCAGTTAAGTTAACCGCTAACTAAAAATGCTCCAATAAAAGTCTATATAGCCCATGGTGTGCTAAGAAAGGCTATACATTACACCAGTAGCTACGGTGACTCCTCTCAATGGTAAAAGCATAAAAGTTTTCTTAAAAAGATAGAAGTTGAATTATATTTGGTATAGGGATTAGGGATATTAGGGATTTCTAACAATTTTAAACGTGGCTAAAGTACAGTTTCGACAAAATATCATATTTTATAAAATTGATAGTAATTCTTATCTTTACAAGGGAAAATAAAACTAACAGGAGTAGTCAGGTTTATTATTCATGCCTACTAAACGGATATTCTGTGTCTTTAGAGTCAATGTGAGATGAAACATTAAACAATTAGACATAGTTTGGACAATGTTACTAAGTAGTATAGAATGACAGACAAAGAGAAACAAACAAAATCTCTGAATTTCATTCTACTCTGAGTACCATAACAATTAAAAAAAAATTGAAAGATTAAAATAGATGTTACTCATTTTATACAAACAATCTTTAAAGTTCGACTTAAAAAGGTTTCCATTTAAATACAGTCCATTTTTGACAGAAATTATATGTATTAACATCGCCAAACTTAACAACCACTACCCAATAATTGTGTTCCACGTGAATGAAAGCTATACTATGTCAACATCCGTCCCGCCGAGGCGGTGATACTGTTTGGCGATAACTTGTCGAAACTGTGATTTAGCCACGTTTAAAATTGTTAGAAACCCCTAATTAGATAGCAAATATAATACAACTTCTATCTTTTTAAGTAAAACTTTTATGCTTTTACCATTGAGAGGAGTCACCGTAGCTACTGGTGTAATGTATAGCCTGTCTTAGCCCACCATGGGCTCAATATGCCTGTTACTGTGCTGACGTGCCGTAAATACAACCTCAAACTCAAACAGAACTCACTCTTTGCTATAGCCTATATAGTTTACATTATACAAAAAATATATGAAAAGTGAAAAATATCACACCGAGGCTGATTAAGGTGAAAACAGTACGGAACTGAATATAAACATTTTAAATGTTTAAACAAAGTTATTTCGATTTTAATTATAATACATGAAACTGTGTAAAGATGTTTCGTCTTCATACTGCATGCATAACATACCCACTACCCTTGTTGTTTTCCAGATGTATGAGAAGCTGTACTTCGCCAACATGCCGCCCGCCATGGCGGTGATGCTAGGCAACATAGCGGTATGTCACCGGAACCTGGGCCAGGTGGAGCAGGCAGAGTCCATGTATCTCAAGTAAGTATGTCTTCATCGTTACAGATCTTGCAAAACTGACACCAAACCAACCAGTACGTGCTCGATCGCTGGTTCGAACCGAGTACCGATCAATCGCGAGCCCAAAGGGCTACTACTTGCACCAACTCGCTTCATTTTGGTATATAATTAATGTCAACTTTTCTTTAGGTATATAACTAATGGCCACTTTTCTTTAAGACAATTAGTAAAGCGTTGTATCAAAATTTCGATGTCCCTGGTCGAAGCCCAAGATCGGTCAGAAATGAATACATGTATGTCCTATTTTGTACTATACTGGTTGAGTCGGTGTCAGTATAATGTGACCCGCTTGGAACAGATTCATGGTATTCTATGTACATGCAATTATCAGACGTTAATTTCGGTACCTGGCCACAATATGGCCTATAAAGCGCTGATTCTGGACGCCAAACAATAAGAAAACAAAAGCAATCCACACGACGAAAACTGATGCAGTAAATACGCCCCATAGGCATATGATTTTCTGATCACTCTTTGACTCAGTAAGTCTACGAGTGAGCCATGCTTCTTAGGACGCCGTGAAAAAACCCGTATCTATCGTCTTGTTTTTCGTTATTTGTCTCGAATATCCCAATACCTCTATCAATATCAAGTATTGATCCAAACGGCTTCAAGTTAAGGTGTAGGCCTAAATGGTTGAGCCCAGGGTTCCTATTGCGAAGGTACCTGGATTGGTGCCTCGACTCTGCAAAATATAATTCGGGTTTCGATACCATACTTGTTAATCGGTGTCATTGTCAGTATAATGCGTGCGGCGAAGACATACGTTCTGGTATCTCATCCCTGTATCTGTGTGAAAGCACGTACAATAATTAGACATAAGTATATGAACGTCTCCGTGATATATGTAAGTGAATGATACTGAATAGTAAAAAGTTAACTCATTCACTTGCTCACCCACAAAGACAGAAGATCTGGTGTTGAACATTACTCGTGAAATTCCTCCGCGATAATAGCCTAGTTGATGACGCCGAATGCTGAGGAACCAATCACTGAGCGAACCAAAATATTATATAATAAAAAAATTAATGTGACAAGTGCGTGTAGAATCCACCAAAAGTTTTATTTCAAATTACTATGTACGTTTTATTTCTTGTGCGGTGAAAAGCGCAATTGGGCCGCATTTCAAATCAGTAGGAACTAACTTAATGATGTTACATAAAAAAAAAACGCTTGACCAATAAATAACACGTTTTTTTTAGCCCCTCTGTTGTATCCTATAAACAAAACGCAAACAAATCTAAAAAGGAGAGACATCGCGTGAAGGCTAGTTAAGATTATTATGTGGTGCCATAGTGAAAAAAGACCGAATCCATATACTTTTTTTTAAATTATGAATTATATCATGTCACAATCTTCACACCAGTTGTTGTTTCTTTCTTAATTTTTTATAAGGTCTATAGAAATCAGCGAGAAGTCTGTGGGGCGTCAACATCCCCACGTCGCTCTTGGGCTAATGAATATTGGCACTCTTGAAATCAATCGGAAACAGTTTGAGAAGGCCGAGGTCTATTTTAAAGAAAGCGTTGACATATTTCAGGTGAGGCGTAGCTGTCTTTTTTTGCCTGATTAGCTCTTGGCAGTGAATTTCTCAATTTTGATGTTTGCTGATCATGAGCTAGAAAAAATCGACGTTTTATTATGTCAACGTGTTTATTACTGTGACTAACAACCGATCTATTTATCTAACCATGAATCAATCAACAAATCTATGTATCTAGCTATTTATTTATTTATCAACTACATTATTTATTTATCCATCTATAATTTTTGTATCGATTTGATCTCACTTCAATTTCTTTAAACCCTTAGTTTATTACCCTTCTTGGAATATCCTGTGTCCACATTTAGCACTTCAGCCTGGGTTTTTTTTTCTTAGAAAGTTTATGTTCTTTTGGTCTATGTATATGCGTATACTTTTTTCTTCAGTCATAGTAGAAAAATGATTTTAAATTCAATTTTGAAATTGAGTTTATATTTTCTGTATATATTTATATTTCAAATTCATATAGGCCTATTTCATTCCTAAAATATAAATTTGTTTATTGTGGCATTAGTATTATTACTTATACATTGCTTTTTTCTGTCCCGACCAGAAATCAGAGACTAGCAACATTAACACTGACTATCTACGCTGCCATGAAAAGTACATATTTTGCCTAATACAACTGAAGAAACCAAAAGAGGCCATTACACATTTCCAGACACTCTGTAAGTCGAATCTGGCAAAGTGTGCAAAAATGATTAAAATTGAACATGAATGAAGCTAGAATGTCCCCCATTACGTTTCATAATGCAGTTCCATCATCATCATTATCATCATAATCATCATCATCATCATCATCATCATCATCATCATCATCATCAGCATCATCATCATCATCACCATCTCTCTTTCTTCCATCACGATAACAATCTTGCTCAATTTTTGTGTACACAGTTAAGTTATGATTTCACCTAACATTCATTTTCAAAGCTCTGATCACATATCAGATCAATATACCTACCATCCATTTTATCACCATAGTCCACGATAATTATTCTTATATAAACATCTTTATTATCCTTTTTTTTTACTTTGACACTCAAGACCCTCGCGCACTAGCTGGTCCTGGGGGTCTTAAGGCAGCCTGGCCTGCAGTCTATGTAGAGATGGTCGAAGTTCTGATGACCGCTAGTCTGGTCAAGCTAGCTCATGAGGTGGCACTGAACATGCTGGAGACTGGTCAATGCCCAGATAAATGTGTGGTCCACTACATCGCTGCCTGCAAGATTCTAAAAATCGCAGCGAAGCCGGAATATTCCCTGGAGAAGGCTTTGGAAAAGTAATAACTTTTTATTTTACACTGTCTCATTTGCATGTGAATCATTTAAGAATGTGTCTTTACTTTACGAAATTATCTTTCGTTTTGCTCTTTTTTCTAACTAATCTTTTTAATTTATTTATTCTTTTTGTTTGTGCCTTTCTCGTTTAAAAGGATAATTCGTCAACTTCAATTGTTGGGAGACAAGCAGTTGGAGTGGAAATGTTCACAAAATGTGCATTGTTAGAATGAATACTTGCGCAAGATTTCTCAACCTGCACCCCCCCCCCCTAAAAAAGCAATGAAATAAACCCCATACGAATACATAAACAGCGCATCGCTTTTTATCGCTTCGTAGGCTAATCTATCTTCTAGTTTAAAGTCTTGTCTCTTGTCTACTTAAGAAAGATGGTCTACAATTGTTAACACACAGATAGATTGAAAATGTTTACAACATTTGCATGCTTAGAATACTTTTACGTGTCTAGGGCTCATACCCACATCTCCGGCAAAACATTAAAAAAACCCAAAAAAAACAACAACAACAAAATGAAAAAAATCAAGCAATAAAATAAACTTCATACGGATACACAAATAATTAATATGCATTATCAACTTTTGGAGCTTAGTAGGCTAATCTCTCTTCTAGTTTAAAGTCTTGTCTCTTGTCTACTTAAGAAAGATGGTATATGGTGACGAGGCCCCAGGTGGAATCCATCGACTTGGCCTTTGACGTGATACTGACATGTAAACAGACCCCACCATGAAGGAAAAAACACATATATCAGAGCAGGGATAAAACCTTAAACCTACCGATTATAACATTGTGTGCTTGAACCTACAACTACCACCAGCCTTTCTTTCCTTTTTACACTCATAATTATGCCAGATCCATCAATGTAAAGAAAGATTCCCCCTCCGATTATATATTGCACGCCCTATCCTACGACTAGCTACCCACTATCACCCATACCCACAGTTATGACATATCCAACAAAACAAAAACGTTCACCTTCCTAAAACATATCGCGCTGTTTTCTATAAATACCGCCCCTTCCTCCATTTACTCCTCTTTACAATTAAGCCAACAGGTATATCAACAAAACGTCTCCTCGGTTCCTATTCAGGACAAAACACCCACAACCACACTGTATCTTACAATTTATACCACCAGGTCGCCCGGCTCTCTGGTTCTCTTGCGCCACTATGTGGAGTCAGTTCTCATCCCCGCTAAAGACACGGCTGCCCTGTTGACCACTATGGACAGGGCGGACGCCGAGAGGAAGATCAAGGCCGATCTATATGGGATACATACATGGCCAATCACATTATACTGATACAGATCCAGTCGAGAAAACTGCATGCACATAGTTTAAAGCGGGGATAAAACCTTTAATCTTCGAATTATACATTGCGCGTTCCAAACCTTTGTATACTGCCCACTTCCTCATTGACTGCTGCAACTCTCTCTTTCTCTCTATCTCTCTCCTTATCTCGTTCCCTTTTCTTTCACTGTCTGTCTCCATCTGCATATCTCTCTTTCTCTCGCTCTCTCTCTCTCTATATTACTTTTTGTCTGTCTATCTCCATCCCTCTCCATCTCTCTCTCTCTCTCTCTCTCTCTCTCTTTCTGTACTTATCCAAGTTTAACATTCCCAACAAACAATAATGCCAGATCCATATAATTAATATACTAAAATCATCCCCTTAGATCACCCGGCTCTCTGATCCTCTTGCGACACTATGTGGAGTCAGTTCTCATCCCCGCTAAAGACACGGCTGCCCTGTTGACCACTATGGACAGGGCGGATGCCGAGCGGAAGATCGGGGCCGATCTGTACGGGACAGCTGCCAATTGGTGCGAAAAGGCCAAAGCCAAGGACATGCTGGTACCTCTACTGGAGCACGCAGTCAAGAAATTCCCGGAGGAGACGGTGGGTTTTTTGGTTATGTTCATAGAATTCTATTAATAGCAAATCTGTGGTTAGGTTTAATAACGTAATGACGCACGTAAACACACGCCCACAGAATGATATACACACAGTGGAGTTAGTTATCTCATTCTCTGTCTCTGTCTTGGCCTCTGTTTCTGTCTGCCGCCTGTTTGTCTGTCTGTCTATCTCTGTCTCTGTCTCTTTATCAGTTTGTGTTCCTGTTTGTCTAGATCTACGTCTTTGTTTGAATCGTCCTCCCTTCTTCCCTCTCTCTCCCTCTCTCTCCCTTTGTTTGTCCCCTCTATCTCTCTCTATTTCTCCCTTTTTGGGTTCAAAGTTTAAGGTTTCCTTGGGGGATACTATATGGCGAATTTCTCAATAACTCATTTTAAATATTGTCATAAATATTTAAATAGAAATTATTTCTGTTATATTCAGCCTTCTATATTTGACAAGCTAAATACTTGATTATTATAGTTACATAAATTTTATATTTTGACTTTTTTTTTGGTAGTTTTATAATCGGTTTAAAGTCTTACAAGTTATTTCTATAGCCAAACCATATTTCTTGGACTTTAAATGTTGATTTGTAGCATGTGGAACATAATTGGTTTGATGTCCAGGAAAGCAAAATACATTGGCAATAGATAAAACAATGAGAAAGTGGACGCGCTAAAATCGTGGTTTTAAGTATAGCGATATTTTTTTTATTAAATAAACAATTGTGTTAATGTCTGTTGCTACGAAAAATAACATTGCAATTAAGAAAAATCATATATTCAATAACATTTTAAATTAAGAACAAACTAATCTAATCAATTTATAATTTGACAAAATTGACATGTGTTTATTCACTCAGAGTACGCAAGTCTTTCCATTCGTTTCATTTCTTTATATTATTTATGCCAACGGACAAGATAGTGATTCTTTCAAATGAATATTTGTCCAAACTCATATTTTCTTCACTTCCAGAACTTTATTTGCAGTTTAGCTAACGAGTACTATGATCGAAAGGAGTGGTCAAAAAGTTTGGTCTACTGTCGGAAATTAGTTCAGCTGGAGCCAAAAAACCCGAACCACCGTCTTATGTTGGGAGATCTCTCCATTCGAGAAGAAAAGTTTGTAGAGGCCAAACAGGCTTTTAAGGACATGCTCGCAGCCTTCCCAAGTGACGCCAAAATCCAGACACATGTAAGTGACCTGTTCAAAACTGCCTTTTTTTCTGTCCCTCAATAAAATATACACTCCCTCAATGGTTTGACTGAAGTTTGTTGGTGTTTTTTTGCCGTAGATGCTAAAGTAAGAGAATAGTTTTAGATAATGTACATTCATATTTTTTATTAAATTAGGTCTGTGTACACTTTACATGATCTTGTTGTTTTTTTTCCATGGATGTAAAAGGAAATCATAGTTTTAGATGATGACTTATGGATGTAAAAGGAAATCATAGTTTTAGATGATGACTTTTCATTATATCTCTAATTAAGTCTACACTTTACATGATCTTACTTATTTGACTGCAGTTTATGTTAAAGATGATAAAGATAATTGTTTTAGATTTTTGTCACTCTTTAAGTCTACATTTTACGAGAACAAAAACTGGTTGGTTTCATTGTAGATTTTACCGTATATGTTTAAATAAAGATATATTTGTAAAAGAGTTTATTTAAATCGCTTTTGTTCCCTTCATAGCAATTTGTTCTTACCGAATATTGTTCTTCAGTTGTGAGAGTCAAATCAATTCTAGATTCTAGGTTCAGTGATTTTAGTTCATTCAAAGTAACACCGAAACACTAGTAAAAAGTGGCATGAGAATGCACATTAAATTTACGTGTTGTTGTTATGCTTCAAGTATTCAGTAAAATAATGTAATTTTCATTGCTGTGTTTGCAGGGAAAGAAGGCTTTGGAGATGCTGGAGCAAAGAGAGAAGCAAACCAAAGGCGGAAAGTAAAAGGCTGCTGAGCTAAAGTTGGAACCTTACTGCTCAATCGAAACAATTTGTTGTGTGTTATATTACATTGAAGTTAGTGGTGTACAAATTGCATGTAGAACAATATCATTATGTGTGGGTGTGTGTGTGTGTTTGTGGGTGGGTTGGGTGGGAAATATACCTGCTGGTTTGTGTGTGTGTGTGTATATATATATATATATATATATTTCCTAGGGACACGTGTTTTATGTGCTGGTAGAACTAATTAAAATTGTTTTTTCCAGGCCCAATACTACCGCTTTCCTGTCTTTAATTCCTTGTTTCCAAATAATTATGTACCGCATACAAACGTCTTTATTTCTAAACAAAACGAAATTTCTTACATTTTCACGTAAAAAAAAATAATAATGTCAAACATATTTACTACAGCTGATAAAAAAATGGTGATACTCTTGGTGGTACAATATATATTTAAATAAAAATAGTAACCGATAGTGTTTACCAATATAGAGAACGCCATTGTAACTCTACATACTAAAGTAAGGAGCATAATACCACCATCTTGCTTTTCCTATAAAAAGGTTCTTAACTGCTTTTGAATAACTCTTTACTGATCAACTTCCAGGCTTCGTCTGAAGTATAAGAAATTAATTTTTTTTAAATATTGGTCTAATGATGCTATCTGGAAAAACAATGGTAGGGCCTAGTCATCAATTGATTTAACGTTTGCGACGGATGGGAAACGAAATTATCTTTTTGTTACAGTGTTTATGTAGACGTGCTTATAATTTTAACAGTGTTTTCAAACATGTTTTTTACGTGTGTTAAATAAAGAGTATAAAGCGTCTATTTAAAGTATATGAATTTTAAAATGTTACAGTAACTGTATGTACCGTTTTTCTATACATAAGCGTGAATAAAAATGTTTGTCTTTGGATGGATCAGGGAGGAAAGGTGGGTGGAATCCGTATCCATCCGATCCCACTGCTTTACTATGTATATTAATGCATATCTATTTAACTTTCTACAATTGTGGAGTTGAGATTATTATTTTATGCTAAAATGAATCAAAGAATTTCTGTATTATTCATCCACCTTTGTATCATGTGGATCATTCGAAAAGAACACATACGCTCAATACTCTTTGTCTTTGCATTTAAGATGGCATAAAGTTGTGCGTGTTTTTACTTTTCGTATCTTGCCAAAATAAAAAAAAAACCCTCAACATGTTGACATGAATTAAACAGTCATAAAAATACAAATGTAATACTATGCTTCATGTTGTTTGTTGTTTCTTTTTAAAGATATTTGCCTATGTGGGTTTTTTATGATATGATATCAGTTTCCCGTTTCAATTAATATAAATGTGTTCGTTGTCTGTTCAGTAATTTTATGTCTTTCTAAAATGTTATTATTTCCGCAGTGTTAACATGTAAATACGCAAAGGCAAAATCAGCTTATTATAGGGCATACATTGATAAGGCTTACGTGTTTTACTTTTTCTCTTTCCTTCCCCCGCCCCCCCCCCCCCCAAACACTCCACTTTGTCAGTTTTATATAAAAAGACCTATCCCCATGCTTTATACACTTTAAGAATAGAATATCTTAAATATGAGTTAACCATTTCATAACTTGTGTAAAACTAGCTCGCTGTGATACGGAGAGACTGATCCAATTAATCTGTCAGAATAATAACCCACACGACGATTCGTATTGGTGCTGTTGACTGTCTTCATATAAGTTTTCATTGATAGCCCTAAAATAGCAACACCTATAGTTAGTTACTTGAGATGGCGGAATACTAGGATTTCCTCGCCGTGTGGGTGGGTACTTCCACGTTGGAGCGCCGTCACATTTGATACTTGACAGTTAGAAATGAAGAAATAGCGTGGGATCCATCTTTAACCATCAACATTGTATTATCTTATAACCCCATCACTCTGATCAGACATCATAGTACATATCTCACTGTGTAGATACTGAAGCTGTCGAAGTGTATCAGGGGGGAAAAACAACAACTGGGACAGGTTACAGCTATAAGTTTAAGTGAATACTAAGCAAAACTTTTCGATCTATGATTATGACAATGCATGTGGCTTAATGCTTTCTATAGGTAACAGGGTCGGAAAACCGAATTCAGAGAATTGTCCGATACCAGAAACGCCTTACTTTTGAAACACTCGCAGAGAATGACTTATGCATTCATTTCTATACACCAAACTTCATCTTAAGCGAACTGGGGATACGTGATGTCAATGTGTATTTCATAAAGATAATCTGTTTTCACATAAGCCACACAGATAGCATTAGCTTTATATGGAGCCAGAAGAAGAAAGATCAAGAAACGATAAAAATACTTTCATAATTTACAGGTGCATACATTTTAAAATAAGTACTAAACCTAGATTGGTTTAAGATTAAAAACATATAATAATATTATATAATATATGTATGTCTTATATGTAACGAGAAGCATAATAGATACATTCAGGTAATATTTTTGAAGATGGGGTATCAAATCAATGGGACATTTTAAGAAAATGAAAAGTTTACCTTGATTCAATTCCTAATAGAATAAATTGACAGTTAAAATCCTGACTGAAGCCGACAATTGAATATAAAGAAGTCATAACAGTAATTAAGACCTATATCTCGGCAATATAGTCAGCAAAGATGGTTTATTACAATTTAGTATATAGCTTCAAAAAAGAAATTTCACTAAATCTTCTGTGATATTTTGTTGTATTTAAAAGGGCATAACCTAACGAGACGTTCATGTGATTGCATAGAAAGTATAGTGGACGGCGTGTATTCGGCAGGGTTGGAGCTCGATTCTCGATTTATATCACCTTTTAACTGAATGCTTTCTGTCAGTGTTATTTCTATTTGATCAGCTAAGACATCTTTCCGTGGTAATTCTTTTAAATTGTCATAAATTAGTCTTGGAACTCGTCCGCCTGACCAATTTTTGTTTAAAGGTGCGTTTTAGGAAACCGGTGAACTCCCCAAATGAGACAAACACTGATGTCTCAGATTTTCTTGATTGGAAATAAAGTCTTCCTATGAGTTTGCGTGACAACTACCATTAGGCTGTACAGCAAACTTCCTGTTCTAATAATTTAATAACTCCATTTTATCAAACACAAGACAGAGATCGCCAATGACTATAATAATATTTGAGAAAGTCTGTGGTCTAGCCATTTACTCAGGAAGATTAGATATTAAAGAGATACATTTTAATTAATAAAAAATAAAAAGAATAAGTGTACTTTTTAAAATTTAAAATGGTTGGGCACCGGGGGTTGTATTTACTCTCTTAAAATTATGATGGTCGTGAAATCTGTTTGATGGACTTGCAGAGATATTTCACTAACCTTTTTCAATCCATTTTATGGAAGTGTAACACGGATGATACTAGCAGCACAGTGTTTTTCTTTTTGGTTTTTCGAAATCTTTTTTTTCATTAATACTTCAAAAAGAGGAAACAAAAGCAACAAGAAAGAAACAGTCCTTTTTGGGAAAGAAAAAAAAAGATAAATACGAAAAGTTTAAGTAATAGCATTTCGATATGAATAAAAAAGAGATAATTGAATAAGGAAGTAAGTAATACAAAAAAAATATTATTAGTACGTTTTTAAAATTCTATCTACAAACCCTCGTCCTACTTTTTTTTAAAGAAATGAATTTACATTTGAAACGTTTTGGACTAAAAAATCTATAGTTATGCAATACAATTTAAAATCACGTTTTCTTATATTTGAATTTAAACTAAAGACAATCTCCATCTTTTGGCGCTGGATAAAAAAATGGACAGCGTCCGTAAAATGTTGTTAAAGGTGAAAAAAAAAACTAAATGAAAAAAGAAATAGAAGTGGTTTATCAAATTCCTCGCAGCACCAGTAAGAACAAAACAATAAATAAAAAATAATGAACGAGGAAGAGACTCTGCCTAGGGATAAAACTCCTCCAAGCAATTTAAAGTTAGACAACGACATTTGTTGCAGGGCAATTACATTTACAGAAGAAATTCGACTTTAATCCTGTGGAAACTTCGTTAGCAGTGTAAAAATCTCCCAGGTTTTCTTGTGATGGCAATCGAGAGCGACCTGGAAAATATAGGCTAATTTTTATCATTTACACCGCTTTCTGTTCCAATTTAGCGTTTTAGTTGTTACTTTATTTATAAATTAAGTGGGAAATAAAGTCATCTGTTGTCGACTACAGTAAACGCATTAAAAAATTAGAATAGTAGTGACATAGTTTCAAGAATGCTAGAATATAATTGACAAAAGATTAAAATAAAAAAATGAAAAATTGTTGTAATTTAGAATTAGTAGAACATGAAAACATGACAGAAAAATTAAAACGCTCTAACAAATTGAAAAAGGCCCCTCTCCATCTTTAGCTAAAGGAGTCAAGGAGTTTCTTTTATCAATGAAAGTCAGAATCTCTTCCTCCGTTGACAGTTAAGAAGAAAAAGGGGGGTTTTCATGAATCTGCCAAACAGAAAAAGTCATACAAAATTCTGCTCATTGTATGCTGCATTCCTTCACAGCTATCAAGGCCATTTCAATCAGACAAACAATTTCGTGATGAATACGAAATTCTCCCTGATTATAAAGAACTTAAACCACGAGATTTGAGAAAAGAGGTGTGTCTTGAGCAAAGAAATCTATATCGCTCTATCTGTAGGTTTTGTTTCTTTCTGACAACCTCCCTTTTCTCCCCTATCTCTTTTTTTCGAAACTTTTATATAATATTGACTTTCAACCTCCCTTTTCTCCTCTATTTCTTTCGAAACTTTTATACAATATTGATCTTTAAAAAAGAGACGTGAATGGGAGTTGGGAAGATGTAATCTAAAGAATTAGCTATATGTTTTCATGTGCGTTAGAGCGGATACAAATGATAGAGGTAACTGAAGCAAAAGCGAACAAATTATGAGAGATTTGAAGGGAGGAAGATAAAGAGTGATCGACAATAGCAGCGCGGGAGAAAACCATAATTCCTAAGGGCATTTTAAAAAGAGAACAAGACAGCTACACATAGAGGCAAAGACAAGATCAAGGCACTAAATCTATGGGTGTGTGTTGGGAAGAGAAACGAGTGAGGGCGGTGTCTGATTGTAGAGATATAAGAAAAAAAAATTAATCTCGCTTTATTCTATAACGATAATCAAAGCTTAAAACTAATAATTTCATATAAGAAAAAAAACTATTAGAAAAGCAGATTGTTTGTGCTTTGTAAAATAACAAAACAAATCAAAAGATAACAAATTAACCGGACTTTTTTAAAAGGAGAGGACGATCAATAAAACAAAATCAAAGAACGCAATTCAATATAACGAACCTTGTCTAGGTTTTTATCTTCGGCCAAAATAAATTGTGTGGCACACAAAGATGACTTCAGAAGATTGCATTTAATTTAGACAAACCGAGAGGTCTGTTTAAAAAAAAAATGTTTCATCACGTTTTATGAAAAATATGCATTTCCTTTTAAAATGCAATGCCTTTGTTGTGAACAAAAAGTGGAAAGAGATTGGGATTCCGATTTGGAATCATTCGGCGCATAGTTCTTAGATTTTAAATTTTCCAGCTGATTATTTCATTCGATATAGGTATTAAAAACAAAATCTCTACACTTCGACAATTGATTGAAGAGTTTACAAAGGTGTTCTTTTTTGGCTTGAACCATACACAGTTTTCTGTTTTACTGTATAAAGATTAAGATTCTATTCCAAATAAAAATAAATATTCTAAGATTAACACACACACAAAATGGAAAATGTTCTTTTCTATTTCTTAAATTGTCTTTTTGGTGCACTATTTCCCCTTTTTCTTTTATTCTTACCTTTCGTTTTCTCCTATTCGCTCTTATGGTATAGTTTTGTCCTTAGCAGATTTGTTAATGAATACTTTCAACAGTAAATATAAGTTATAACACTATGAAACCTTCTTAAACATGTATAGCCCATGATAGATAAGGCAATTTTTCACACTCTCCTCCATCTTTTGACCCCCCCCCCTCCCCCACGCATTTTTTTTTGCCATTTCGTTTCCTCCCAAGCGTCCCTACAAGCTTTCAAAGATAAAAAAATAAAGCAAATTTATATTTTACTTTTCCTTCATGCATTTCTTTCGCTCGCTTGCTTTCTTCCAATCATGCTTTTGCACTATTTTCCATCACAATATGCATTCTTTTATTTACACTGAAATACACGCAAACTATCAAGACTTAAATAAATACCAGTTAAAAAACAATGATTCCTCGCACATGGATGATCGTGATAGATGAGGCAAGTGGTCTGTTCGGCATAACGGTGTTTCTAATTGCTACATTCAGCAATTCTAGCACTTCGGTTCGTGAGCAAGATATTGTCCTGATTTCGCTCACAATAGGCTTTGCGATCTGTTCGATTATAAGAAATGACGTTATCAAGACACCTAGGCATGGGTATATATCTATGATCGATGCAGGTTCCCTTATCTATCGTTTTTATTTTGCTATGGGCCGCGTTACCTCAAGGCCTCAAACTCACCAGCGAAACTTTATCGCCACAATAAAAGTTTGAAAAGCTGGGTGTATTCTGCAATAGAACGTGTTTGAATTAGAGCATTGTATTGTTTTCTTAATGAAAATGATTCCGGATCATGCGAGTGCATTTCCCCCTCTCTAGCTGTTGGCTGTGCTTGGTCGTAGACAAGAAAGCTTTTCTGTGAGGCTTGTGGAAATTGTCATCTTTTCTTAGAAATTGATACGTGTTTCTACTTAGGTGCAGATTTAATGCATAATTATAACTTTTTGGGGCAAGTCCTCGTTGTGTGCAAGAAAGAGCCTTATAAAACAAAAAGAACCATTGAACTAGTATTATGTGTCTCCCCTTGTTATATATCTATCTATCTTTCTATTTATTTATCTATCTATCTATCTATCTATCTATCTATCTATCTATCTATCTATCTATCTATCTATCTATCTATCTATCTATCTATCGATCTATCTATCTATCTATCTATCTATCTATCTATCTATCTATCTATCTATCTATCTATCCATCTGTGTATTTATCCATCTATCTATTATATATCTATCTGTCTGTCTATCTAGTTATTAAATACTAGCTGAGATGCCCGGCTTGGCTCAGGTTTTGGGACACTGTACGGATATAAAATGTTTTTTTAAAGGTTATACTTAATACTAATAGAGTTAAAGCTTGGATTTTGGGACACTGTGCGCAACTAAAATGGTAAAACATAGTTGTAGAGATAGAAGTTTAAAACCCCCAAAAAAGCTAAACAAATTAAATGTGATACAAATGAGTGCACCACTTACAAGGGCATATCAATAGTCTTGATGCCTCACGCTAAGATATTTACAGGATTTCTTTGTAGATAACATTTCTTTTAGATCAATTTTTACCCCCTTCGATGATAATCGACGTAGGTCCATAAAGAATTTAAATTGGGTTCGAATGTTTTTAAACCCTAAAAGATCCCCATTCGATAGATCGATCTAGAATTCAGTATTATAACCCGAGCAGAGCCCGCACGTGAACTTGTCGAACGGAAAAAAAATCATATAGATCTATAAATGGTAGTGTTGACATTAAATGGGTTTAAGAAAACAATAATAATTACGGCAAGAAATCTCAACTTTTGAAATAGAGCCAACAAGCGTATATTGCAATTGATAGCATGTAAACCCCATTGAGAAAGAGCCATGTTTGATCGGGGTACTTATAAGACTTATAAGTTCAAGATCGCTTGGCAACGCAATTTCGCCTTGAACTGACTCCGCTCCCGCCTTAAATAGGGCACTGGTTTTACTGAACAACCAAAGTAATTTTAAGTCAGAAATACTAAATGTGCCCAATGTGTAGACTTTAATCACCAGAAGCAGCGAAATTTAACTCGCACAAAACGACCGATTGGAAAAAAGAGGCTCTTTTAATAACTATTATGGTAAGAAGAAGAGCTGGCATCGATAAGATTAGAATTTAACTAAATTAGACATTTTACAATAATGTTCCTTCTTGAAACCTACAAGATTACTTTTGTTTTGACGTTCATTGACTATTGGTCGTTAATTTCTACGCAATACATAGATCCCTTTCGGTATCGAGAACTTTGCCCCTGGGTCTGTCTGTCTCCATCTCTATTTTTTCTCTTTCTGCATCCTTTTTCTGTCTTTGCTTCTGTTTCTCTATACACATCTCTCTTTCTTTCTCTCTCTCTCCCTCTCTATATCTCTACCCATCTATTTCTCTGTCTCTTGCCATTTACGTTTGTCTGCCTGTCTTTCTGTCTCTCTCTTTCTCACTAACTGTCTGTCTCTCTTTTCGCCTCCCCCTCTCTCTTTATTTCAATCTCTCTCGCATTATCTCTCCCTAGCTACGTGTGTCTATCTGTCTCCCAGTCTCACCTTATTTCTCCCAGTCCTAATCTATTTTATCGCCAATGCTGCAACCTCCTAGTCGTCACTTGCCTCCAACTCGGGGGACTTGGATAACATTTCATTTCCTTGTGCTTGAGTATGCCCCTGGGCTAGGCAAACCACAGACTCCTAATGAAAGCGACATTTGCCAGACTGTGGTGTCTACTGGTGTCAGTTTTAGAGAGTTAGTAGAGGTATCGCGATCATAAAGATCCCATAACGAAAACGAAGACAATAGGTGAACGATGAGTTGAGTTGGTTTTAACGTACAACATGAGCACTATATAGGCATTATTGTGGACGGACCCCAAGTCTGACGTCTGACAGTTTTATGCTGCTACACACGAGACAGGGTGGGGATGCCATAACTCCTGTTTAAGCCGGTCACATTAAACAGACACCGACCCAAGCAGTAGGGAGCGCAATCGCTAGGCCTCGAACCCGAACCTTTTGCGTCGGAAGCCGATGTTCTACCCCAGGGCCAGAAGCGCCCCCCACGATAGGTGATAGATTCTGCACGTGCATCCGATTCTAGCTTTACCGTCGACTTATGGAGTTATGGGTTGGTATAAGTTGAGTTAGTTAAGGTCCAATGTCAGCATTACATAGGCTATATTGAGAACAGGCCCCAAGACGGGTGTCTATAACCGGAAACGATAGGTCCAATCATAGCTCTATCGTCGACTTTTGGAGCTAGTACAGGCTTTGTAGTTATGCACGGATCCACACGACAAGTACGTGTGACGTTATCGCACGATTTGGGGGATAGAGTTTTCTAATCGCTCATTGGTTCCGTAAGTCTAGGAGGGAGCTATGGTTGAACACCATTGAAAATTCCTTTACCTACCGTTATCGTTTTTTGTAAAAGGTTACGTTATAGCAAAGTATCGGGTAAGTCATCAGAAAACACCCTGTCTAAACGTCGTGATTATGTCATCGGTTTTTAAATTGTGAATCGTAAAGCCTGTAGTGAAATAACTGGAGCACACAGGAAAATCTCTCAGGGAAAGGTAGATCAGGACGTGCGCTCAACAAAAACATTCGAGGTCGCAATGGTTGGGAACGAATTGACCTTAAAAAAAACAAAACAACGTAAAGACATTGAAATCATATTAGAAACTGGTTCCATATTCAGGTCAAAGAGAGCATAATAAAAAAAGGAAAAAGAGAGAAAGTGAGAGAGAGAGAGAGAGAGAGAGAGAGAGAGAGAGAGAGAGAGAGAGAGAGAGAGATAGAGTGTGTGTATGTGTGAAGAGGGATATAAAAAATGATAAATAGAAAAAAAGTATTAAATAGCGAAAGAAGGTGTAGTGTAAATGGATAAAGACTGAATGAGAAAGAAAAGAAAGAGGGGGAGGAAGGGATGATAAAAGACAAAGAAAATCAAATTTGACCATGTTGTGAGAGAAAGGAGGTAATATGAATCTTTGATTTAGACAAAATAATAGTTTTTCAAAAAAATCCAAAAAGATTATTGTACACTTATGATATTTATGCCATTTAATGCATATTACTTTTTTTTGTTAAATCTCTTTCTCCCTGAACTATAAAATTTAAGTTGGTCAGAGTTGGCATAAAACTGCTGCAGTTTGCTAGTAGCGATAATTAAAAATTGGACTAAAGACTACCTTGGGGGTTGAAGCCTGCGGGAAAGTGCTTGCAATAACGAAAAAGTGTAACCTTATTTGTGTTTTTTTTCTTCCGTTTGATCATATGTTAATGCTTTAATTTTCTGTAAAAAACTACTTTGCGATAGTAATATGTGTAGCCGATACAAACGTTTCAGACTGAAAGTTAAAGATAAAGCATACACACAGTCAAACTAACAAGAACGTGCTTTGGTGGAATGACACATTACATACATCGTAGAGACCGACAGGGCTTTACCAAAGACTAAAAAGCAAAAGTATGTTAGAAGCCTTGGGCAGCTAGATTTACCTAATAGGGATTTCACCTTCTACTGCAAAGCTTCTTCGATCAGACAAATGGCCAGACTAGACAAGACAAAACGTATTTGGGCTAGCTGATTTAAAACCTATCACGGACACTACTGTCTTGTTAGCTTCGCAGATGTCAGAGAAATGGTACTAATGAGAACTTAGACGCCCGGTGGATACAATGTAAACCGACAGAATGTAAAGGAAATGTGTAATAGTCAGGAAGTGAACAATTAAACAAAGGTTGTTTTTTCTTTGTTTTTGTTTTTTAATTTTTTAGCAGTTAAAATATCTCATTTCAATCCACAAAATAAAGTCGCCTTCGCATTACACAAACGGAATAGCAAAAAAGACAGTCATTATAAAAGTCGGTTAAGATGTTTATGGTTGTTCATAAGCAAAAAAGAAATATTTATATACAACAGTTAAACATTATAGAGTGCACTTTCTGGACGCATCATATAACATGACTGCATGTCGTGAAAAATGGAAAGATGCTTACGTAGACAAGTCAAGGGAAGTGTTAAAAGGACGATTGGGTAAATGCCTATCTTCTGATACTTAAGCAAAAAATGTAAACAAAAAGACCACATTCAAACGAAATCTCGAAATAATTCGGATGATAATAGATGTTGTTAAAAAAATATATAGGAAAAAACAATGATATCAATTATTATTATTATAACGACGAACTAGACTAGACAAGACAAAAGGTATTGGCACTGATTGTTTTTAAACCAAATCACAACCACCACTGTCTTTTTAGCTTCGAAAGTTTTAGAGCAATAGCTCTAATGAGAACCTAGACATTGGGTAGATACAATGTTTAACCATGGAAAGTAAAAAAAAACCTTAAAATAGTTAAGAATTAATAATATAATTAAAAAAAGATTTAAGGTTAAACTTGTCGCATTTTAATTGACCCTCTGCAAACTAGTTCTCATTAACACAAATAAAAAGTAAGAACAAGAAGTCCACGGCCATTATAAAAGCCCAATAGTTGTCTGTGATTGTTCATGAGCGAAAAAAAATAGACCACTAATTCACTAAACATGAAAGACAGCCTTATTATCATGAGATCTGATACGATATGACTGCCTGCCTCTTTAGATGTCATGGACAAAAAAAAAGGTTTTTATGTTGACAAGTTAAGACACGAGTAAAAAGAACAGACTGGGGATTGGCCTATATTTTTACACTTTATCAAATTTGCAACACAATAAGTACATGTCAAAATCGACTCTCGGAAATATCCAGATGGTGAAATATGAAATATGAAGAAAAAAAATAGCCATTATAAAAATATTTTATGCCTACACTTTTTGAAAATGGATTTTAAAAAGAAGAACTCAAATGATAAAATATACAGTCCAAGCTGTAATAGAAAGAAGGATACGAAAAAGGAAAATGACAATTAAACAAAATATAAAGGATTTTAGCAAAGCAAAAAAGGACCTAGAGATGTTGTTGCAATCTGAGTACGTCTTCAATGCATGAGAACTATATAGTGAGACATATAAAGAACATGATATATAGAAGAAGGTTTAGGAAGTATGCAAGGCCCTTTAAGTGTGAATGGATTAGGGAAAAAAACACTGAATTACACAAGGTCTTTACAGTAACTGCAGCATAGTTTTAATTCTTCAAGATTCCTAGCGCCAACGTACGAAAGGGAGGAAAGAGGGGAAAAAACATTTTCAACCGTCAAACAGCAATTGAGTGCATCAGAAGGAAACAGGCATAGTGACATCTTGAACAGCATAAACCAGACTAAGCGCAATAGTTTCATATATTTTTTGGGCCAGAATTAAAGAGAAGCTAAAATTAATTTTTCAGGTTTATAGACGCTAGGGCTTTCAAAAATAGCAGAAAATAGATAATTTTTTGTAAATGACTTTGTACAGCTGACATATTCAATTGAATCGAGACATTTGAAAATAGCTTTCCTTTTGCCCGATTTACTAGAATGTAAGACCAATAGTAATACACATATAGCACTTAGACGCACTTAAGTGCTGTTAATATAATACCAATCGCATATGCTTTGGGTCTTACTTTCTATTGACACGTGACTATTTTACTATGCAAACAGCAATCTATTCACAAAAAAGGGATTGTCTGTGTTGGGCCTAGCAGATCAGCCACTTTGACAGTATTTGAAATCATTTACCTCTCATTGTACTAAGAATGAGTATGTTTTGAAAGTGCTTACCACAAGGGCTTAGCATTATTGATATTTGATATTATGAGCTCTCCAATGTATGAGGTCAAGTTTTTCTAAGCAAATTAGATTTCATTAAGGGACAAGAATTTTAACGTCCACTAAATGGTTAAATGGTTAGTTTTTTTGTTGGTGGACTATGAAAAAGGTTATATGTTGCTGTTATATGAATCGTTTTATCATAATATGTGGCGGTGTAAAAAAATTTAGTTGCAGACTAAAAAAATTATCGTTAAGAAATACGTTGATACTAAGAATAGGGTAGGGACAATTTATCAGAAATGGTAAGTTTAGTTTAAAATGGTGCAATTTTTGTTACACAGATTCAGCTCAAATCGTTTCACATTTTAATTAACTTCATTGAAATACATATTATTTTCTAGAAAATAAGGTTAAACTAAGTCTGGATAATTATATTGTGTGGGAGCGCAACGCAAATTACTTTTAAATTGCACATCGGATGTATAAAGACTGCCCTTAAAACCCTTTCTGGAAAAACAACTCTGTTAAATCATAATCGTTTTAGGCTTATCCTTTGTGCCAGTCCATTATACCACTTATTGGGCTGAGAAGGAAAGAGAACATGCTATTAGAACGAGTGATGAAAGAATGCTAAAGATGGATACACGTAACGAAATAAAACTGATTTAGAGAAACCTGCGGCAACAAAAGTGATATGTCAGGGGTCGCCGTTGTCTGTTTATTTTGGTGACATGCAAATGCGAAAAACCCTTGAAAAGATCTGTATTTGTAAATATATTAAGAATTATTAAGAGGGCTATTTGGAGCTAAACGGAAAAAGAACTCAATATCTCGAAGAAACATGTTTCTCTGTAACCACAAAAAGAGCCATGCCTTCATTCTTTTGAACGTCCTATGCAGGTTTATTTGTTGAATACTAAAAGTGTATACAGGAACCATAATATTATTTAACTTTTTTTCTTAGTTATTTTTTGTCGTTGAATCGTTTTAATTAATGGAATATACAAAAATATGAAACAAAACAAAACATTAAACTATATCAAATATTATACTTATATTAAAAAATAACGCAGAATCCAGACGTCCGTTGAGGTTTCATAAAATACATAACATAACAAAAAGAAAATGTGCAAACAACTAAAATAAAAGTGTCTTTCCAAGGACTTGCACTCTAAGGACGTTGAATGTTTTCTTGTATCGAAAATGTAACACAAAAGGTAAACGTAATTTTTGCTAGTTAATTGAGCGTTTCTATTAAACTATTTCTTTTTTATATCTGCAAAAATTTATATTGCTTTAGTGATCTGTAATTTGGGTAGCGAGATAGGAAAGAAATTGAATATTCCATCCTAAAAAAGATACACGCCTCGAGCATCTTAAAAATAATGAGAGGGCAATCTCTTTATCTTGTCTTATTTCACGATTCTTTGAACTTGTCGGTTATATAATTGCACTTTACACGTTGAGAAAACTCACGTTTTCGTTCTACTATAAAGTCAACATTTCAGTTTTTAAATTTCCACATCCATTAACAGAAGTTTATAATCGAAGAAGTGTATAATATAATACGGTGATGATAAATACTAGTATCATTGCTACTAGTAGGCCTATTACTAATAATGGTTGTACTACTACTACTACTACTACTACTACTACTACTACTACTACTACTACTACTACTACTACTACTACTACTACTACTACTACTACTACTACTACTACTACTACTACTACTACTACTACTACTACTACTACTACTACTACTACTACTACTACTACTACTACTACTGCTGCTACTACAACTGCTGTCACTGTTACCACCAATGCACGTTCTACTGTGTCTCCTTCCTCTTCTCTTCTAAATGTAATTGAGGACAATGTTTTACAACCAATCATAATTATGAACAGCCGAAACCTTGGATTTACACGCCGTATTTGATCTCGATATGTCTTTATAGATTAACATAAGCGTGTACCTCTATGAACTTTAACGGAATACGTAATCATTGAATGTTTGCCGCTTTGTCTTCTAGTGTTAAAGCCAAGTTAGCTACTCAGATTTGTGCATGTTTCGCTATATAATACACGTGTATGTGTACGATGCGTTTACTTTATGTATTCATTTCACTCGGATATATGAGTAAATAAAATAAAAGCAACCACAAACCCAAACCATTCCTGTTGACTGCTCTCTCCACAAGTTGAGATTTTGTCTGTGTACCCTGTCCTGCGCTGTGCGGATTCAATTACCAGATCATGAATCACATCAAAGCATCTCGTGGGTCCTGGCATTAGGCCCCTGGGGCTGTGTTCCAAGACTTAGGTAGCATCAGTTGCCAGTCCCACAGCGATCTATATTGGCGGTGAAAGGGACTGGGTGGTACTCTCTGGGCAGGCTCTGAGCAAGTTTTAATTAACCAGTGCATACCATTTTAACGTTCCCTGAACAAAGTATCACAGCGGGTGAAAGTTTGATGGTAAAACCAATTAAATAGTACCAGAAATGCTTTGAAAATTTTTAATGTATAGAAATGTGTGTTTTTGAATCTTACGGTAGCGCATATATTTTTGTTTGTTTGCATTTATATTTTTACGTTTGTCTGCATCAATATAAATGTTTTTAATTGTGTATTTTTTATCAATGCTGGTGGTCTTCAATGTAAGCAGTGGTGAAGTACGTCAGTTTGGGAATTCTACTTTTCCGTCATTTCGTAAATTTTAATTCGACTCTTAAAAATGCATGCATATTGTAATTTTTAACGTGTATAGATCGACCACGGCAAATATTTTAACTTTATTTGTAATTATCAAAATCTGTATGCAATGCATTTGAACATGACTTTAACTAGTTTTCTCTTCTTCGCGTACATACCAATCGGATAGGATAAATAACAGATTAAAAATTACAAGTTGATTACTATTTTCACGTCTCAAATATCATGTATGTATTACCCATCAATGTTCTCATAACACATCTTTAATCATAAAATTATATCTACGTTTGTGTGTGTGTGTTTATTATTATTATTTAATAGATCTACAATAACTGTGTTCAAGTATATCTTATTCAATATAATATCTGGGTTTTTTTTCGCCTTACATGTGTCTTTCTGTCTGTGTCACAAGTTGACAATTATGGTATTACTATTTTTTTTTTTTATTTTCGTTCTATCTAGCTTTCAATCTTTTTTCTTTTACTTTTTTAATTGCTTCCTTAAACATCTTTGCTGAGTATCTAATGCCATTTAAAGACAAACGTTTTAGAACTGGTTTCTTCGTGAAGTGTTATCAGGGTTGAGGTGCAGCATTTTTCTTAAATCAACAAGACTTGTATGAAAACAAAACCACAACAATTATCTCAACAGCTGTGACCAACATCAAGTACCTCTGGTGCCTTTGGTGGGATTGAATGTTTGTCTTTTGTTGTTTTTTTTTTGTCATAGCCAGCAACACCGCTATTTAATTGCCCGTACTAAAACAAACGTCTAACAATTTTTATGGGCTGTCCCACAGAGATAAGGCTGGGGTATCAGTAACTTTTAATCAGCCGTTTACCACACACTTCCTCTGACTCGATCAGCAAAGCTCAAGAAAATATGACGGGGATTCCAAGAGTGAAAAACATTTAAAAAATCACGCGTTTATAACGCTAACTTGGCTCAGTTATCAGACATTATTTGTTTACAGCTTAACAAGCTTATGGAATACTACATGCCAATTTTAGGTAATGTGCAAATTATTGTGATAAATCATTTGCAAAATTCATGTTGCAAGATAACACGTATCATTGTTATCTGAAACACATTGGTGCTAACAATGATTTATTTACATGTGTTTGTGAAAAGATAAAATTTCTGTGTGGAAAAGACAAAACACAGCTTTCAAAGACGACTGTGTGGATGATGTATTTACATGATAAGAAATAACGGATTCTTGTAATCAAACAAAACATTACAAAACAACACATTTCAGGAATTCAGAGGAAATTTAATGCGGAATATAAATATATTCGTGCGGCACTTTCTTTTCAAACGAGTTATATATGATTCAGTTGGGATTTAGATCTAGGTGAAGAAAATAAGAACAAGAAAGAAGTATGTAAAGGCGTTGAGTTTTTTTTAAATTGAGAACTTACAAAGGAGTAACCTGAACAACACTATACATTCCTTAAAAGTGGTTTTGGCAAACGGAAAGTGTTAATGAATACTTGCGATTTAAAATATCATCATCATCATCATCATCATCATCATCATCATCATCATCATCATCATCATCATCATCATCATCATCATCATCATCATCATCATCATCATCATCATCATCATCATCATCATCATCATCATCATCATCATCATCATCATCATCATCATCATCATCATCATCATCATCATCATCATCATCATCATCGGGGTTCCTTCTCTTATCGCAGGTTAGACGCCACGGATCTCCATCTTTCACGGTCTCTTGTGATTTCACAGCGATTTTATTATGCAAATAAAAATTATAAGATACTTAGAAAACTTACACACAGTTGTCCTCTTAGCTCATACTTGATGATATTCTTTATATTTAATATTTGGCTTCAGTCTGCAATTTGTAACTATTTTTGATGATTAATTTCGTACCTTTCAAATTAAAATTGTTTTCAGCTTCAACAAGGAAGATATGATGATGCTTTATTATGTATTATTTATAAACTGTAGCAGCAAAAGCAGGACTTACGCAGAAGAGAAAAGCAGAGAGAGAGAGAGAGAGAGAGAGTTAAGTTGAGTTGGTTTAACTATGTAGACTATATTGTAGACGGACCTCTAGACTGACGTCTGACAATTTTATGTGCTGCCACACACGAGATAGGGCGGGAATACCATGACTGCTCATCAGAGAGAGAGAGAGAGAGAGAGAGAGAGAGAGAGAGAGAGAGAGAGAGAGGGTGCAATAGAGAGAGAAGGAGAGAAAAACAAAGCAGAGAGAGGATAAAATGCTGGTAAGTTATATTATAGCTGTAGAGGGATAAAGAGAGACATAGAGAGATAAAGACGGTGCGAGAGAGCGAGAGAGAGAGAGAGAGAGAGAGGGGGGGGAGAGAGAGAGAAAGAAAGAAAGAGAGAAAAAGAGAGAGAGAGAGAGAGAGAGAGAGAGAGAGAGAGAGAGAGAGAGAGAGAGAGAGAGAGAGAGAGAGAGAGAGAGAGAGAGAGAGAGAGGGGGGGGGAGATAAAGAAAAAAAGAGAGAGTTGATGTAGCAAGACAAAAATCTTCTGTTTGAAGCATTGTGGTGGGAACATGTTTTGATCTGTTACACGCTCACATTCATTGCAAATAAGATATTCTATGATTATAGAAGCATTGCAATTGGCATACTTTATATAAATGCTTTTGCGCTATTGTTTTGCTTTGGCACTTACATTATCTCTTAATATCAGATTATAGTATCGTAACATGTATTTTCCGTATTAATATTTATTTAAGGTATTGCTAACCAACCACTGAAATAATTTTCTTTTTGAAAAAAATATTACAGTTAATTTAGTGGTAACACCCAAGTTGAACCAATTTGATGGCTTATAGTAAAAGCGTTTTGCAATTCAAGGTGTTGTTTATGGAGGAAAAGAAAAGGGTAAGTTATATAGAACTGTTATAGGCGTTAAGTCAGTAAATAGGGAATATGATTTAAAAGTAGCACCACATAAATTGGATTTGTGGACGTATTGGCAATTTTAGGATAAAAAATAAACATGACAACGATTGGTGATCAGTGGATGCAGGTAAAGGCGTTTGTATCAATGTTTTTTTAATTTATTATAAACTTAAACAAATGGACAAATATGTAAAATTTCAATGACTTTTGAAAATGCAGAGAAAACGGATAATTACACACAGAACGATTGAGAGATATAGAAAGAGAGGTAGGGCTATATAGAGACAGGGAGGGGGGAGAGACAAGCCAGCAAGGCGGAATGAAAAAGACAGAGAGTGAAAGAGAGAGGGAAAGATAGGGAGAGGAAAGAGCGTGAGAGAAATTTAAAAGACAGAGTGAGAGAGAAAACGTGATATATAGTGGGGCAATGGGTGACTGACAGACAGAAGGAGAAGAAAGTAAGCAAAAAGAGGGAGATATACAGAGAGACATAGAGATAGAAAGGGAGAGAGAGAGAGGGGGAAAGAGAGATGGTCAGATAGGGAGAGAAGTTTAATTATTTTGTCCCTTGGTTCTTTTCTCCTCTCCAAATTGAAAGGAAGTGCAGTATGGGTGTAATACAGTTAGCCTAATAATTGTGAAGGCCAAGCGAGCTATATAAGTAACCTTCACCCAGTAAACTCATTTCGTTCAATTCTCTAGTCGAGCTCAAGCGACAAGAAATAAAAATAAAAGAAACAGGCCCCGATAATAAAATAGGTGACCCAATATCCCTAGTTCATTATTTAACTCGCACCATAATAATGATTTCATTGTGAAGACTTGAATTTTGTCACAAAAGGTAAATAAAAAAATTTAAAAAATCAAGAAAGCCACGAACATTTGAAAAAAAAAAATAAAATGTGCAAAATCTGCTGTCTAAAGTCATAAAAAGCGTGAAATCTCTTGTAGTGCTGTCAGTCTTGTAAACATTGCGCGGAAATTGCTCGAAAATTGAAGAAATGAGACAATAGTTTCAAAGGATTTCCAGTATTAACTTTTTTTTATCTCAAAGAGTGTCTGATGTGTGGTTCACTGTTTTAAAAAGCAAAAACGTTATTAAATTGTTTATTTCATTCTTCTGTCCCTGTGTTTAGGCATGGTCCAAACAGATTTTGATTAATATAAATTAATTTAAATCATTTGATTTTTTAACGCAAAATGCAATTTTCTTATAATGAAATTTTTTTATAATGAAATTTTGTATTTCGAAATCCAGTGCCTGCAAAAATATGTCTTACTTTTGTAAGTGTTTGATTTATCATTGCTTTTTTTTTTTTTTTTTTTTACACGTAAAATGTCTAAAAAAAATATTAATATGTATTGGATTGTAAAAATACATAAGAGGACCTGCTTGGTTTAAGAAAGTCCGATGCTTGCAAATTGTTTTCATGGCAGCCATTACAAATGACAGTCAGAACGAAAAATATTTAAAAATGTAAAAAATAATTTAATTTAACGATGTTTTTTTGTAAAAAATACAATATTACCTAAAGTTTTACAAGTAGCTTTCGTCTTTTCGAAGACTGAGCAGACTAAATGGAACTGGGGAGAACACAACTTCACGAAAAGTAGACAATGTGAGAAATTGCTGAGGATCAAAAACAACCAGGAGATGTATGCACACACCATTCTCTGATGCTATTCAAAAAACCGCCCGGTTACAAAAAAGTACCTTTCGAAACCGAAGGGTTTGGTGAGACCCAGTGAAGAGATTATTCTGTGGATCTTGAGGAAGGATGCTTCCTTTGAACAGAAGGTAACTCTCAATAAAGAAAAAAGAGATTGTAATTGGGCTAAAACGGTCTTCTCACAAAAAATGTCTCACTAGTTTACATTTTTGTATCATGTCGATTGCCATGAAAATGAAATAACCAATGTGCGTGATTAATATACTTATACAAATAATGTTACTTTTCATCATATCCCACAGCAGGGAGTCCTGAAAGATTTGACCCTGTGGCAAATTGGCAACGGCGAATAAAAGAGGCTGGGAGAACATCGCCTGTAGCACTAATTTACTCTGAATATTTTGAAAGAAAAGCAAAATACTATATGACACAATATTTGAAAAATTAGTTGCCTGAACATGACAAACCAACGCTTGTATTGTGGCTGGAAAAGAAGGTTGTGAAAAAAAGCCTAACTCTCATGGACAAGATTGTGTTTATTTTTGTTTCGTAATGGTTTATAGAGTCGAGTTAAGTTGAGTTTCACGTCAAACGTCAGCACTATATAGACTATATGGTGGATGGGCCCGAAGACTGACGTCTTACAGTTTTATGTGATCACACACACGAGACAGGGCGGGATATCACGACTCCTGTCTCAGTCGCTCACGTTAAACTGACACGGACCCAACCAGTAGGGGGCAAAATCGCCAGGGATCGAACAACGAATCCCCTGCGTCGAAGTCGATGTTCTACTCCAGGGCTACCGCACTCCGCTAATTCTTTATACTCTTTGCCTTTACAGACTATGTATTCAAAACAAAAAGCTTTTATTAATAGCAAAGGAAGCAGAGGAACATAAAGAGATAAAAACATTTTTTCACATAATTATTCCTTTACTACCTTGCCAAAGTTTATAAAATGGAAGAGGGGAAGATAACTACAGTTTTTATTATTTCTGTTAATGAAATAAATCAATGTTATTATTATGAGTAAAATTTTGCTAATGACATATCTACATTAAAATTAGATAGACTAAAAACAACCCAGAAACGGAAATACCTTGATTAACCATTATGCTTTGACCTTAATACCTTCTCTAATTTGAAGTGTTCCCTTCCTTTATTTAATTAACTATTGTTGTGTGGGTATTCTTACGAACATAGGAGTATCGCTTCTCTTTTGTGTGTGTTAAATGAAACAATAACTGTTTATAATACTCTGTAATTTTATCAACATTCTGATAACTAAAGTATGAATGAAAATCTATACAAGCGGCCTAGTTTAACTATTGAGAAAGACCGGATATACATGTCATGATACTCAAAACAATAAAGTATTCTTTTAATGTTCATACACTTCAAGAATTCTTTCAGAATAATACTTTTTTTTCCTAAAGCTGTACAAACTGCTTTTCTCTTCTGACGAAGTGTAGGTGTGTCGCCTGTTCGTTCTTGCTAAAAAAAAACAACAAACAATTAATAGTAATTTACTAGGTTTATTTAAAAATAATACAAGATCTTCATTTTATCATTTCAACATCAAATTTAGCCCGTAAAGATATTTCTGTAAGCCTTTTCCTGAACGAAACAGAGCACTGGAAACCGAAGGGAACTACTTCTGTTTTTCGATGACGCAGATTTAGACACCGTAATGAAAGCTTTAATTATCTATAAGCAAGCCAGATGTGCCCTATTGAAATTTGAATCTCATGTGGGTGACTTAATTTCCCGTTGGCTTCAGTAACCGTTCTAGTCTAAAGCGTGGTACATCCTGCGGTAGATTAATACAAAGAGAAGTCTCCTAGTGCCAATTTGACTGTCTGGCCAACTAAATGTTTCGATTTTTTTTCGTTTCCGCTTTCCGGTTACCTTTTTTATCCTCTCTGGCTTATGCTTTCTTTATGTCTTTCTCTATATATCACACCGTGACATTTTTCTGCCTCTCTCTCTCTCTCTCTCTCTCTCTCTCTCTCTCTCTCTCTCTCTCTCTCTCTCTCTCTCTCTCTCTCTGCACCTCTCTCTCTCTATCTCTATCTCTCTCTCTTTCTGCACCTCTTTTTCTGTGTCTTTCTCTCTCCTTTCTCTCTCTCTCTCTCCCTTTCTCTCTCTGTCTAGTATGTAACACAGATAGAGAAGATGAATACCACGTACTAATGATTCGCAAAGCATACAAGGTGCTTCCTTCGAACCACGTATATCCCTCCTAAATACCTTACCATTAGAAATAGAAGTAGATTAAGTGTACTAATGCAAAAAAGTAATCTTTATTTAAATGTTGCCATATATTTACAGCATGTCTTGAAACTTAGAATATCTTTTATTTATTAAATTTTTATTTTATTAGGTATAGTGTTGCAGTTGTCTTTTTTATTGTGTGTATCAGTCTTGTATATAACAAACCTTTGTACGTTTTATTTCATTGTTACCTTGACAATATAAAATGTTATTCTGTATATGTGGTAACACTAATTAACTATTTTCTTAAAATATCAGCACAAATTATCAAATTGAAAACCCCTTTATGCCATAAAAAGTTTAATAAATTGGATGAAATGACTGTGAGAGCTTATCGAAAGTGATGTTACCATTTTGTTACCTTTTTCTTGTACCTTGTACTATTGTATTTTGTTGGCATGTTTGTTTAGGGTGAGGAGCCCAACGAATCAATAAACATCAATCAAACAATCAATCTCTCTGTTTACTTAGAGCTTTCATTTTTTCATATGCGTGCTGTCTTGGTAGATGCCTTCGTGGCTCTGTTTGTCTGCTTGCTTTTGTGTCTGTCTCTCCTTCGCCAGCGTTGTGTATCTCTGTTATTGTTTTTGTCTGTGTATCTGTATCTGTCTCTCTGTCTACCTGTGTACGTATCCATCTGCCTCTGTCTGTTTGTCTGTCTATCTGCGTGGGCCCGTTTGTCTTTCTGTGTCTCTGTTCACCTGTGTACCTCTGTCTGTCTCTCTTTCTGGCAGTCTGTCTGTCTGTCTGTCTGTCTGTCTGTATTTCTCTCTCTCGCTCTCTCTCTCACTCTTTCTCTCTCTTTCTCTACTTATACATTATATTATAAATTACAATATTTTAAGTAAAAACTTGCCCCATGACTCAAATTACGAGGTGCTAGCGAGTTACATGAAAGCGTGAACAAACAAAAAAAAAAAGAAAACAAAACAACAACAAAAACTTCTACGTAGAAAAGCGACAAAAATGAAAAACAGTTCTCGCCACCCTGAGTCGAGCCCGAGTGCACGGATAACACTTGGAACAATTACATGTACAACACCCGCTGCGGCCGCCGCTTTTAAAAATCGTCAAAATAATCGTGTTTCCTGAAAACAACAGCGTGAATTACTCAATATATTCGACGGGTTGATAATTTTGTTCGGCATTTAACTCTGTCTTGGAGCCCTAAAAGTCAGCCTGAGATCAGCTGGACGTAGGTATGTAGGTCACACTATACTAAAACTAAACCAACCAGTAGAAAGCAATGCGGCTTTATTGGAAATCGAACCAGACACAACCCGAACATATTCTGCGCGCCTAACTGTATGAGAAGAGCTCCCGAGGAGTAACACGAAGGAGGAGCGAAAGATCTTAGTATAGTGATTTTTAAAGAGCTAAAATATATAAACAGACGGAAAGAAAATTTAATATGATGTTTGAGATGGACAAAATGTTATAAACCACGTAAATGTCAAGAATCATTCGAGCAGGAAAAAAACCAATAAAAAACAAAACAACAAAAAACAAAAACAAAAACGCAAAAACTAAAAAAAGGGTAACTTGGAAATCACCGGGGCCTAAAGAATGAGAAATGATTTATTAGGTTAAAGCATTTAGACGATGAATTTAGCTACTATTTTTAAAATATATATAATTAACTCTTAGAGGTGGAAAAATGACAAACCCATTAAAAAACATCCTAACTATTGATTAAGAGAGAGAGAAAGTGAGATAGAGAGAGAGAGAGACAGAGAGACAGAGAGACAGAGAGAGAGAGAGAGAGACAGAGAGAGATGTGAGATAGATGAGCGTCATACTTGACACTACATGGGGAATAGAATGATGATGGTTTGTCGTAGGAATCCTTGATATATACATAAACAGTCATCATCATCAAGTACCGTATCAAGAGCACACATTGGTGATCATCTCTTTGCTCAGCAAACCTTTCAAAGTCTAAGTTACTCCTGTCTTTATAGATTCCCCATTTGTTAAGGCGATCTAAATAGGCTATTCCTTCTGTACCTCTACTTCTTTTACCATTGTTAAACCGTGCATATATATTAAAAACATCATTGTGACATTGCAAATTTGTTTCATACAAAACGTAGCTATCTTTTTTCATTTAATATAAGAAATCTTCACTCTGAAATCGATCGCAAGTGTAATCTAATACCCAAAGTTTGTTTTTGTATGTCTGTTCTTTTGTATCTATTTGTTTTGGTATTTAACTTTGTATTTGTAAAGGATAGGCCTATAGGGATAGATAAAGACATTCAATTTGTTTTGCTACAAATAATTATTTCAGCAAATCTACTCTCAACTGGTTTGTACTGCAATAGAGAAAAAAATGCACTATCATAGAAGAACTCAATTATAAGACCTGGAAATAGAAACTACTCACTCAAACCAAATGCTTAAATAATCATGACAAAATAACCTTTGTGAACGATCCACATTTTTATATTTTTCATTAACATTAATATTCGTCCCTCCCGATATAGAAAAGCATGCCTAATTATGCTCTTCTATACAAAGCAAACATAGGCTACAGGACGTTTCGTTGTGAGATCTAGTAAAGGCCGCACATCAACCTGACTTACAGTTTACAATTCTGGATCTAATCTTTGATGGATCGGCTGCACCCACATTCTTCTCCAATAAAATAACATGACCCAAAGAAATATTTCACTGCTTTCCAAAACACTCAGTCCTAAGGTAAAAATTTGTCAGTTTTATGCACGATATGGGTTTTATAATAGCACTTGACACATGCTATTCTCTTCGTTAATAATGATGCAGATGTTTTCAATCAGATTCTGCACTTTGAGTTCACTAAGTTTTTTCTTGCGGTGTTGTTACTAGATGTGTTGTTTCAGGTGAGAGGTATGGGGAAACTGTGGGGTGAGTCGACGAACCTTTGTGTGAAGCTAAAACAGACTGATACAAAGCAGAGAAGTAGTAGAAAAAATGCATTTTAGACAATGTAAGAGAAAAGAAGATGGAGACAGAGAGAGAGCCAAAAAGGCAACAAAGAGATGGAGTTGCAGGGAGAGTTTCGTTTGGCTCTCTCTCTCTCTCTCTCTCTCTCTCTATTTATATATATATATATATATGTGTGTGTGTGTGTGTGTGTGTGTGTGTAAAGGGAGACGGAGTGAGAGAGAGCAGGACAGACAGACAGACAGACATACATACAGATGGGAAAGAGACTAATTAATTATAGAACAAAATACTCTAGTCGATACCGTTCTTAGATGCCCCTATTTGTTAGAATAATACAGAAATGTTAAAATAATACATGCTGTCTGATTTATTTGCTACGAGAATGGACTTGTATACATACAGATTCAATTTAAATAGGAGGAAAAGAAGATGAAGAAGTGAAAAAGTGCAGCAACAAACTGGAACAAGAAGAACAACAATTAAAAAAAAGTGTACTGTACCAAAAACAATATTAGCAGGAGCAGCGAAGGCAGCATGAACAGATACACATCAACAGACAGAGGAGAACAAAAAGAGGAATAAAAGCACAAAGGCAAATAAATTGTTTGGTGTACGATAGACACTGGGGTGCAGTACAAGCCAATACAAACATGCAAAACATCTAGTTAAATCGCCAAGAAATATAGAGGCAGTTTCGGGTGCACAAGCAGTTACATTATATGCATAAACAGGTGGCAAACAAAAGCATTCATGACTTAGTCTCACTCAGCATGCCTGATGATTATATGGCATTCTTTCCTGCACACTTTTTTTTAGCAAATAATAACAACTAACAAGTAAGCTGATTGCCTCAGCTATCTGCACCGAGAGATAGCACCGAGGGAAGAAAAATAAGTTAATGGTTATGTACATTCTTGATTTCTATCTGACAAATCTATCTAGAGAATGAAATTAAAGTTTGTATTTTTGTCTTAATGTGAAAAAAAAAGAAAAAAGAAAATAGGCGCCCGTTTTTTCTTTGTTAAGTTTTTTTGCGTTGGAAATGATTTATCTAAATTGCATGTATTTCTCTCTGCCTATAAATCTTTCCTTAGAAATAGCTACAACATATAAAAAAAAGGGTTATGGCAGTGGACAGAGATGTAAAACATGTAGCAGAAACATGATTTTAATTTCAAGCTAGGACAATAAATGCATGTATTCTTCTACACTCCGTTCTTGCGTGTTTCTTGTCGGCGTCATGTCATCGCTTTTTCCATTAATAATTCATGCTTACTGCAAGTTTTTTTTTCTTCTTACCTCTATTTATATTTTATGTGGGACAAAACGCAATAACACTTGAAAAACTTTTCAGCATTCCAAATTTGATCTGTTAACAATAATGTTAAAATTAAAAATAATCGTATCAGTAAAGGGAAGGCAATAGCAACTAAATAGATTATGTTATGGTATAGATAGAAATAAGTAATTTTTATTGTACGATACAATTAATTATCTTAAAATATGAATTCCTCCCTTTCTATGTCTACACCCTCTTAACCTAATTAGATTGTTATCCGTAATCGTTTGCATGTTTCCAGTTTTATTTTGTTAAATATCAACACTATGTGATACATTTTTCTTGCTCATTTGTTCTCACTGAAAGCCTCTACCTTCTAATTTAAATAAGATATTTATTTTTTTATATTACTGCACAATACAAAGATTGCATTGCAAAAGCATAGTAAAAAGTTTCTTTGAATTTGCTAAATAACTCATAGGGATGAACCGTTCACTTCCATTCCTTTTGCGCTCTCGTGAATCTTTACAAAATGTAGGTGCTATTTAAGAACATACATTAATATGACATGGAGTTTGAGTTGAATGTTTCAAGTTGCTTTTAAGACGATTTAAGTGTTAATTAAAATCGAGTAAAATCAGTTATAAATCTTTCTTCACATACGTGGAAAGGTGTGACAACTTTTATTCTGTATTCGCGTGCACTGAATTGTTGAATACCTGCAGTTTAATATATTCGTTAGAGGGACAGAAAGAAATTTAAAAGTAACGAAAAAAAGAAACTGCTGTTCAAAGGGGGTATAAATTGAGAAAAAAAATCAAGAAAGAGATAAAAAAAAGATAGAGACCGATATAAACGTTGCTTTTTTTTACAACAAGTAATGTAAAAAGGCTTATCTGCCTGTTCTTTTTTTCCACCTCCAAATCTATTCCGAACTCCGTGTTTTAATCAATTGCCGAGAGTACATCACTATTCCAACACCTTTGACGGGATAAATGGAAGCACGACTTAAAGCCGCGTGGATTAAGTCAGTACTGCTTTAGTAGTCCTGAGGAACAAGAGCTACAAGGGGAGGGGTGAGGGTGGTGGTTCCAGTCCTACTGAAAAATTAATAGGCTCTTAAAGTCTGAACAAATCTTAATCAACAATAACAATTATTATTATTAATAAATATATATATATACATGCTAAATAATGTCTTTATATTAAGAAAAAAGAGAAATACCCTTTTTTTTAATTTTCATCTGCCTGTTTTTTAATCCACCTCCAAATGTATTCCTGACTCACTGACTTAATTCATTGCGCAAAGTACAAAACTATCTTAACACCTTTGACGTGATAAAGTGAAGGATGGCTAAAAGCCCGTGCATTAAAACAGCACTGCTTGACTTGGGAAGGGCCAGA